>BPTQ01000009.1:192814621-192943892 GCA_019973895.1 Chrysanthemum seticuspe | reverse complement strand
CCGATTCATGACGTAAAGGATTTTCATGACGAACCCTTTCATGACGAACCCTTTCATGACGAATATACCTTTCATGACAAACAGCATAATTTCATGACAAGGTTGCCAGTATAACTGCCCATTAACCATTATTACCATTGAAACAATAAATCCGACACTAAAAAGTTTAGAGTGGATATTTATTGAAGAAAGGCTAAAAGGGAGAGTATAATAATGAAGTGTAGAAAAGGTATGAATAGGAGGTTAATGGTAGAGAAATAATAAGCTATGTTAGAAAGATAACACGAGTGAGAAAGTTGTTACCACTTAGCAAATTGACAAAGCTTCGTGTTATACCACCGATTAAACCTATTCTGGCTCCGTTTACACCACAAAATACTATAGTAACTAATAGAATGACCCAGCGGATAATCAATACGAGAAAATCACCTCGGCCTATATTAACTTGGTACCTAAGTTCTTAAAACCCGATTACGATCTCTATTATACCTCCTCCTACTTATGATATAATCTAGGTGACAACGACCAGCGTGATAGTTCTAGTGTCTTCGGAGATAAGCACGTCTAAATAATAAACTTCTACTTCTACCCCGACAATCTAAACTGTTCGTTAACTAAACCCTATGAAAATCGTTAGACCCAATACTTCCAAGAAACTGACTTGTTTGAAAATTCTTCCGGAATAAGACAGGAGTTACCTTCAAAAACTAGGTACAGAACGAGGTAACGTATTCAAGATTTTCGTGAAGAACCCTCGTCAAACCAAGTTTATAACGTAGACGTCACCAACCAAATCGATGCCTGTCTCATAAATTAAAAAGTGCCGAATAAAACCTACCCTACGATAGCGTATATAGTAGACCTCGTGGAACCAACTACATGGGTTCTAAATATGTCCAAAAAGATTTGTTCGTTAACCGACTATAAGGATTTGGATGACGAAATGATGGACAATAACACGTTGTTCGGTTCTAGATATGTAAGTACCGATCCGCGTCACTAAAAAAATCTCCACCTCTATAAGGGAATTGATGAAGGTACTACCTTCAACAAGTTCGACATGCACGACTTCTCCTACTTCTTTCACTTCCATGACGAAGACGTGTCCCATGACGAAGTGTTTCACGACGGAGTGTTCCATGACGTAGACGTTCATGACGAAGAGCACTTCCATGACGTAGAAATGTCCCACTACAAAGAGGTTCAGGACTCCAAGTTCGTCTCTAACTCTCTTGTGGATGAGGTAGAGGAGTTGGTAAACAAAGACCAAGTCTCCTTGTAAGCGTTCAAGTTCCACTACGAGTAAGATATGGAGCACTTCCAAATTGATACCTATTGATACGAAACTGTTTCCGCGAACGATCCAACTTGTTCTGACAACTCGCTGTTCGATTTTGTTAATTTTTCAACTTCGCGTTGATGAAGACCAATTCTTTAAAACAATTTGGGATATAAGTTCCAAAGTTAAATACCCATTTCCTCCTCTTATTTGCAGCTTTTCATGAAGCATTCCTTAACTTTTCTTTCTGCCAAGGATTTAGTAGAAGACAGTTGAACCCCTCCTTAAATCTGTTTCTTTTAAACTTTCTTCTACAATACTTCTGTTTTCTTAGACTTCTTCTACAAAACTTCTTCTTTCTTCTAAAAAGACTCCTTGTTCGTCTTCATGTTCAAGTTCCATGACTATTAGTTCCTTGACTACAAGTTCCATGACTATTTGTTTCATGACTTGTAGTTTCATGACTCAAAGTACTATGTTGATCCGGTCTCTAATATTGTGGTTATTGAGGCTCCCAAAACTTAAAACTTCTTCTTCGACCAGGAAGATGTCAACAATATCTCCTTCTCCTCCTTGGATCTAAATTTGGATAAGTAAGTGGTTCACTACTACTTAATCAACGATGTTAAGAACTAGACAAATTATATCCGGCTCCACTAAAAGAGCATAACTAATAGGCGACCCAGTAAGATAATCAATGATATCATAAAACACCACATTTGCCTCGGTCTTATCCAAATTAGCCACCATATTGTGCTTCGAAACAGTTAAACGATTCACCATTGTTGAAAGAGTGAGCACAATAGAAAGATTGTATCGAATAATAAAGAGATGGTAATTGGAGGATAAGTATGGAAAAGATGTGAAGTAATAATATGAGAGGGAAAATCGGAAAGAAGTTATTTATAGGTGAGATTTGAAAAATCACAGCCTAAATAACAAAGTTACCATTATTACCAATTACCCGTCAATATGACCGTTGGAACAGTACTTTAATACGACAAACAGTACTTTCCATATAAGCAGTACTTTCCCAAGCAGTACTTTCCCAAGCAGTACTTTTAGGAAATGCAGTACTTAGCCAAAAACCTTCATATACACTAAGTATAAACTAACCTCCTCCCCTCAAGCAATACACAGGACTATACCTAACACCTTATAGTCCTCCCCTTAAACATAGCTTAGTAACTAATATGCCTTCAAATCTGACAGAAACGCCTTGTTTCCTGTCATGCTCACAGAACAACCACTATCAACAATAAAATGATCTTTAAGCTCCTCTTCTTGGTTGCCCTGTCTAAAAAGATGAAAAAGTTAGTTATTTTGAGGAACCCAAGCCATTACTGACTTGTGTTCCCCTTGTGGAGTGACATACTCACATTCTTTGAGTATATAATCTCCACTGTTCTCTAAAGCATGATCCAGCATTATCTTGTTATTCAAAACATGTGGTTTTTGAACAAAACTCTCTTTTGCAATTTCATTCTCTTTTTCTTGTATCACAAAAACATCTGATTCACTTTTTGTTGAACGTACTGTATGTCTCTCAGCAGTACTTTCCCTTTTAACCCATTCAGTTTTAACAGGTGGTTCTTGTGATCTAGATCCCCTATATGAATTGTAATACCTTCTAGGTTGATAGTGAGATCTCCTAGAATTTCTATCCCAAGTATGGTTTTCAGTACCTTGTCTCTGAGCAGTACTTTGGAAAGTACTGTGAGATACTGAAGGTCTTCTCTGATGTGGGTATCTATGATCTGGTGAGAAGTTTCTGTGATTAATCCTATTAGAATTAGTCCAAACTGGTTTGTGCTCTCTAGGTTTCTGATTGTAAGACTTATTCCTTGAAAACTTGCTTAGATATTCTGAGTGTTTATCACAATCTTTGATTAAGTGAGTAGGACTATAACACACAAAACACAGTTTTTGACCCATATGTCCAAAGTGATTTCTTCTATGTCTATGCCCAAAATTGTTTTGCCTTCTTGAGGACTGATAAAATTTGTTTTGACCAAAATTATCCCAAAAAGGTTTAGCAGTACTGTTTTGAAAAGGTTTTGCAGAAGGTACTGCTTGTTGAGCAGTACTTTGATTTAAAGGTACTCCTGGCTTTTGAACATTGTTTTCAACAGTTTCTTTGGGTTTCTTAGATCTAGATTTAGCAATTAGCTTATTCCTAAACTCTAGACTATCTACTCCATAACGAGAAACATCAGGCCTAGAGGGGTGATGACTAATGGGATGAGGAACAGCATGATAACCATTGTCTTTCTTATATGCAGGAGGTGGTTCACTTACTGATCCCTCATTACTAGATGAATCTAAATAGTTAATGAGCTCATCATCACTAGTGGTTATGTCCTCACCATCATCCTGATCACTAGGTTGGGTTTCATCTATGTTACTAAAGTCCATTCCAAATCCTAAGCCTGTTCTAATGTAAGCCCTTCTCTGTTTTTCAACATACTGAACATGGGACAAGCCAGACTCTCCCCAAGCAGCAAACTTAGCTAACAAATCATCTCTTTCCTTAGTTAATTTCTCAATTTCAGCAATTTTACAGTTTAGTTTCCATTCACTAAGTTTTAACTGGTAATCCTGTTGTTCATACTTTTCAGCCCAAGCCATTTCATTATTTTCATGTGTTATGATTTTAGCTTCTATAGACTCTAAAGTAATTTGATATCCTGCTACCTCAGACCTAGCCTTAATACAATTATCTCTTTCGTAAACATAAGCATTAAGTAATTTTTGATAAAAATCATGACACTTAGAACATACCTCTGTGATAGGAGTTGATGCAGCTTCAGTCGACATCCTCAATATTGTAGGGTTTCTTCCTAGTCAGAGTTTCCACACAAGCTCTGATACCACTTGTTAGATCGATATACTTTAATCAAACTAAACTAGCTTGTTAAGGTTTAATAACCTCGGATAAATCCTAAGTTATTAACAAAGAAACACTGAGCAATCTTTATTAAGTACACGGAATTTACTTAACAAAGCTAAGAAGAAAACTTTATTAACAAACTCTAAATCTGCTTATTATGCAGATACTCTAATACAACTCTAAGATATTCAAACTTTTCTCTAAACTCTTAATTCATAAACTCTAAAACTCTTTTTTTGAAATCGTACCTCTAATGCCAATCTAGGAGTCCTTTTATAGGCTCAAGGATATCCTAGTCGGTTTACAATTGATAACCTTGTACGACAAGTAATCTAAACATGGAATACAATACTTTCCATAAACGAATATAACAGTTCTTCTGTTCTAGCAGTACTTTGACTTCACCTTGCAGTACTTTGACTTTATCTTTAGCAGTACTTTGACTCTTTGACTTGTTCCAGTACTTTGCAGCTTACAGTACTTTCATATCTTCAGTACTTTGATGTCTTCAGCACTTTCATATCCCAACATAACATGACCACATCAAGGATCCAACCAGTCAATGACTTAAACAAAAACATAACCAAGAATCAGAGGCGCATCAAGCTAGTAAACAAACTACACATACAAACTGCATATAAGAATCGCTTCAAAAACCATAAGAATCATCAAAAAAACAACACAACCTAGGCTCTGATCCCATTTGTAGGATCGTATATTTATGTTGTTTAGATGGTTGGGTGGTCTAGGTAGATGATTAAGCAAGATAGCCATGTTAGAGAGATGAAGAGAGTAGAGAGGGTGTTCTAGAGAGAGAAATAAAAACAAATGCAAGGTTAGATTAATGAGAAGCACCACCCTTCCCTTAGTGGGAAGGGTATTTATAGTTACAAACTAAACGGCCTCCTGACGGGCTGTGGATTAGGCATACAGTGGGTAAAGACCCGTCCTTCCTCCACGGTGTTATTCTAAGCTAAACTAAGCTAATAACTAACTAATAAAACAGTAAATAACGATATGTGTACGAGCTAACTTATGCTAGATAATAGTTGGGGTGACTGACACTTCACTATGGAATTTCCAATTCCTAACATGGTGAAACTTCATCATTCATTCAGTTTGAAGAACTCATCAAAGCATGTGACAGAGATGATATTGATACATTATGGAGATTAGTTCAAGAAAGGTTTGATGCTGACAATATTAAAGATATGAAGGAAATGCAGTTATGGGTTGATCTAAGAAGGCTCTATGAACCGGATGCTAATGATAAATTCTGGAAGTTTGAAGCTTCATGTGTTGGTACTACTTGACTTACTATGATTAATGTGAAGTTTATCATGTTTCTACAAACGTTGGAGTGGATGCATTTATGTTTGCTGAGAAAGAATACCCACTCAGAGCTAGAACTCTCACTGTGATGTTGTCTACCACAATAAGAGTTCATGAAGATACTGAGAAGGTCAGAGCTTTGTTACATAGGATTCAAGGTCAATGTTCAAGAGCTATTTAGGCTTTAAGAAGACAGTGAAGTGTTTGGAAGAATTCCCCAAAATCATTACAGATGATGCAGATTGAAGAAACTTATTGATTTGCTAAGAAATCATAAGTTTTGGGGAGGATTGTTGGGAATAAGACTAATAGTTACCACTGATAAGCTTGTGGAAGACACTGCTGAAGAATGCACTAGCAGTGGAAACACATTCCCACTGCTAGTACATATTATACCACTGCTATTACGATAATTGTTATGTATTCGTGTATAGATAAGTATAGAAAAGATCTTGTGTATATTCTCTATTGATAACATTATACTTATCTTGTGAAGGACTCCTTGTGCTATAAAAGGACGTCCTAGGTCATTGTTCTAGGTACGTATGCTTCAAGGTGTAACCCTAGTGATAAGCAAGATCACTCGTATTATTCTTAATAATATTGAAGCTTTGTGTTGTACTGTTCTCACTTACATTACATCATACAATCCATATTCTGAGTATTACTAAGTATATTCCGCGTACTTATTAATATAATTCAAAGTATCACTAACGCAAGGTGTGTGTTTAGATCCATCACAATATTTTTATTCTTTTGCACAACATCGTATGCAAACTTTAGTTATTCAACTCTTTATAAGCAAATGTTGCATCCTTATTTTTTTCTGGCTGTGTTTTTTCCTTTTATCACTACAATCTAAAAACATAAGCAGCAATGACAAATAAATCCAGTGGTCATAAAACTGGCAGCAGTAGTCGTATGTGGCAACCATTGTGTAATTGATACACTGGCAGTAGTTTACTATTTGGTGGCAGAAGGAGATGATCCTAACAACAACTAGCAGTATTTACAATCCAGTAGCAGTAGTTCAGATTGTACTAGGAGTAGGTACGACCGGTAGAGCATTTCATTTACAGGCCAAAATAACGAGGCAACATTCATAATGTATGACTCCAAACACTTTATATTAATTAAAGTAATTAACTAAACCATATATTGTTTTTTTGTACCATTACTGAACTTTAGGATTCAACTACAATTACTGATTTGAGACCTACTATACATGAGTTCCAATCTGCATGGTGGATAGATAGCCAAAAATTTTCAATGAGTACGTTCCCAGAGCGCCTATCAGGGCCTAGCACAGCCTTGTCGATACCTACTTTTCGAAGCTGGAAAAGTCACGGCAACATGCGAATACTGGTTTGAAAGTAAATTCAAAACAATGCAAGAGTTGAAGTAGTTCGAGAACAAAAAGCCTTAAGGATCATGTAATTGCCGGTCTGAGTTGCCAAGTTTTTAAACTTGAGTGTATTATTCAGGTTCTATTTATATTCATTATAATATAAGAATAGTAGACTCACTTTTTTATAACATGACCCGCCGGAATTTTATAACAGTTAAACCTTTACAGGTTCTTGCACATGACAGAACGGCCGGTCTTCGGGTAACTTTTCAACTAATCTATAGTTTTTTCTCGCTGCCATTGTTTAATTTTAGAAATTTCTGTACTTTTTTACAGGACAAGCTTGATCTTGAGTCGCATTTTCCAAACACAAGGACTGCCTTTTACGATTCACTTAACAACATTTATCTCAAATTGATCGACTTGCCGGAATCTGACGTGGATGTTGCTCAAGTTAGTATTTCTTCTTTTCATATAGTTGTATGGCCGTTATATACACATGTAATCAGCTTTAGTCTGTTCCAGGAGTATCTCCTTTTACAGGAATTGAGATTGGCATTGGCAGAGGAAGAAAGGTTACAGTTGGAAGAAGAGAAGAAGAATGCTAAGGCCAACATCTTAAGGCTGGAAGAGGCTAATAGGTTGCGGTTGTAAGAAGCTGACATGTTGAAGTTGGAGGAGTAGAAGAAGAAAAAATGACGCGTTTCTATGAATTCGTCACATTTTAAAAAGTCTTTAAGTCGGTTAGCACCCGACAAGAGGATTCTCATAGAACCTGTTTCGCCACAAAACAATCTGAAAGTTAAATGGGGTAAAATAAAAAAAACACGGTCCTAACATGAACGACCCAACTATTCCTGAGGAGCTTAAAAGAGTGAAAGCTTGGGTAGAGGTATTGTGATAATTTTTTACGAACTTGTCAATATACTTGGTTATCAATAATGCTCTGTCAAACTAATAAATTAAAGGTGTTTTGTAGGATCTAAGGAGATGGTTTCATTCTATCGAAACTCTTTGGCTGTCTGATGAGATTGAAGAATTCCTTTGTGATCCTGCGAGACTACGGTGTCCATTTCCATGGTCAGATGATTATACTGTAGACCGAAATTTCTGGCTTCGATTAGTTTGCTTAGACCCTGCTAGAAAAGGTTGGCTAACTGAGGAGGTTAGTTTATATATGTATTCTTATTCACTTTTTTTTACCCTATATTTGATTTTAACCATTTCTTAAAACGGTATTTTATTTACGGCAAATGCGCAGCATATAGACCTATGGGTTGAGTACATGTGGCATGTACGACCTCAGAATGCTAACTGGGCGATGGTTAGTAGTTACTTTTTTCATATTCTTCTTCAAAATGGCATGCCCTTGTTTTATGCAGACGGGATGAGGTATCCCAGGCCCTGGAATGATGTTGAACATGTAATACATTTACTTTTCATTTCCTGCAATTTTTACGGTTTATGGTCATTCAATAATCAGGCAGTCGATGAAAGGAACTTTAAAAACGGCAACTTTTAAAGTATGAACAAACTTGATATTTGCCCCTCAAATCATCAACTTTCCTTTACGTATTAACAAACTTGATACTCTGTCTCAGACTCACAATCTTTATCCACAACTTTTGATCTATCAACAGTTCTTCCATTTCCACTCGCCGTGGTTTATATTAAAAGATGCGAGTTAATCCATACTTTGAATATTTCGTCCAACAGAACCAAAAACCCAACAATCCTCCCCTAAACTTGATATTTACAATCAAAATCATCAAGTTTCTTCTTAAGCACAAAATACCTTTTTTGGAGGGTGCTTCGAAACTGCTAGTGTCATCCTGATCGCTAAAGGAGTTTCAAAATCAGCATTCTCTTTTAAATCTGTTGACCTTTGGCCTCCCTTGTTGCTCCAAACCTCTTACCCTATGCTGCAACTTTTTGATTGTGCCATCCTGAGAAGAGGATATTTGTTGTATGCCAGTGATCTTAGACTCCATTTTAGTACATTTAGCCATCAATTCCTGTATAAGTTTCATGGTATCCTCATGATAACCTAACTAGCAGTGTTTTCGTAACACTAGCAGTTTTTCCATGCAAGCTAGCAGTTGGAACAACTTTGCACTCCAATATTCCAACCAAGTCCTCCTTTGCAAATGATTTGGCAATGTAGTATATCATGTATCTTTTTGAAAAAGATTACAAAAAAATTTACACAATTTTATTATTATTATTATTATTTTTTGTTATTTGTTTATTTATTTATTTATTTTTTATTACTTTTTTTTGTGTTATTTTGTTTTTTTTATTTTTTTGTTTTTTTTCACACTAAAAGGTCCAGCAGCAAAGTCCAAAAATCCTAGTGCTCATAAACAATCTAACAAACTATGTACGAATCTTCTTCAAAAACTTGCATGAGACAAATACAACCCAGAACTACACAACCTTTGTTAAGGTTAGACACATAGTAGTTATAAGTGTAACACAAGCACTAAACATGATATGCACTAGCAGGACTTAACAAAAAGAACAAGCAGTGGAATCATACACACTAGCCGTACGAAGATTTCCAATAGCAGTACTACCTTTGTTACAAACTTTTGAAAAAAACATCTTGAGACTTAGAGATTGATCATACACTAGCCGTACTAAGATTTCCAATAGCAGTACTACCTTTTTAACCATTTGAATTAACCTTTTTGTCATTGCAATCTCTAATAAAATGATGTCTTATCTCAATAAGCTTACTTCAACGTAGTCCTAGAACGTGCAACAGCTACATACTCACCTTCAGTGGTGGAATTAGCCACAATTGTTTGCTTCTTACACTGTCATGAGATAAGGCTTCTTTATGAAAACTGACCCCCTTCAGTTGTAGGCATTCGATCCCAGGAGTATATTGAATACCCTAGCAGCAGTTATGGTAACACAAGCAGTAGTTAATAGTTGGAGCAACATATCAGGAACTACATAAGAAGATGAGTTTCCCAAAATCAGTAGTTTCCGTAAAACCCAACACCGTGCATGAAGACCTTCTCCATTATCTAAATCGTCCATTCGCAAGTAACATAATGCTTACCAGCAGTAAGCTATGTCAACAGCACAAATATGTTGCAACAGTTTACACGACCATGATAACTGAAACAACACTTAAAGTAAGGTTAAGGTGGAGTTGAAAACTTTGCCTTGCACTTGGTCAACTCCATCCCTGCTTTGAACAATGTTCACCGCATTAGCTGACTTTTTAACATACAAACACGATAATTGTATTCTTGTATATACCTTTGACCACAATAATAAAACGGGAATTTTGTTAATTTTATACGTTGACTAACTATATCCTAATACACCACCAATTTTCTTTTAGGTTTTTATTCCTCTCAACGAGACTGTTAAACACTAGTGTCTTGCCCAATTTAACATACCTACAGGAGTGGTAACATTCTATGATAGCGGCGACACGTGTGACTATGAGTCACGTGCATGGTATGTCCGTGTT
Organism: Chrysanthemum seticuspe; assembly: GCA_019973895.1. Classification (NCBI taxonomy): domain Eukaryota; kingdom Viridiplantae; phylum Streptophyta; class Magnoliopsida; order Asterales; family Asteraceae; genus Chrysanthemum; species Chrysanthemum seticuspe. The sequence goes on along the minus strand of BPTQ01000009.1, from coordinate 192,933,553 downwards.
AGGGAGTGCTTACAGGTATCTTCTTATTATAACACAGTCATATTATAACGTGTTTGTTATACTTTGTGACCAGACACCATGCTTGTTATAACCAACATATATAATACAATTACGGATAACACATACATAAATAAACTTATAATATGTTATACTTTGTGACCAGACACCATGCTTGTGACTAGTTGCCCATTATTTGTGTCTAGTTGCCCCATAACAAATTTATTGTTCTCCAAAGTTTCTTGGGTGTTGTGTTGTAGCAGTTTGACTTTGAGTTTTGTGCACACTAGTTCCATTTAAGTACATGCCACTATGTACCACCATCATTTCCTTACATCTATTCACCATTAATAAATTGTCCTTCTTATTTTAAACCCCATTTTTTGTTTACCACAACCAACAACAGAGTATCTCAAAAACATTTGTTATACTTACTTGTTTATAGTAGTAACATCAAAGGAATACCACAACCAGCAACAGAGTATCTAAAAAATGTGTAGGTTAACTAGAACCAACTAAAAATAAACAACATGAATCCGCTTGCTTACGCATTTTAACAATTTATTTTCCCTGATTTAATTAACATTGTGTCTCGCACATATAATACGATTATAAGAAATACATACTTAACTAGCAAGCTTGCTTACTTTTAATTTTGAACTGCACATAAGGTACATAATTTAGTTGGCCCACATATGATTTAGTTGCTCATCGTATCTATGTGCTTGCCCAAAAATATTAACTTGTTCGACACATGTTTAACTGTGTCTTTTTTTGTGCAATACTTAAACTTGAAAATTAATTGACTAGTTCCCTTCAAGTACATGCCACTAGCTAGCACCATCATTCCTGTACGTCCTTTCCTCATTAATAAAGTTTTTCCTACTTATGTGCATCCCCGATTTGGGTTTTTTACAAAATATCCATGCAATATTGAAGATAGCACAGCCAAGTGCACACTTACTCAGACTTTATGATATAAAATGTAAGTTATATTATGGTAGTGTATTATTACATAAAATATAATTTATATGTACACCTAATAATAGCATATGTGTGTTAGTTGATGTAACCAAAAACTAATCAGCATAAACCTATTTAATGGCGTGTATGTAAACAACATACTTAAGTAATAATTTTCCTAACCCAAGGGGCATAAAATTTTGTTGCATTTGGAACTAAACAAAAGGCTATCTGGTTTAGTTGCCACCAAATTGAAACTAGTTGCCCAAATTGGCTATCTTGTGGCCAGGAGTCGTTTGAGTACTAGAGAAGCTTCATTAATTAAACTTGGCCTAATGTGCAATTGTAATTACTTGACAAGACTCAACTATTCACCACTTGACATTCCACATTAATTCAGATAGACTTCAATTCAAAATAAACTCCATGTCACCCCACCCCCTCCCCCCACCCCAAGTGGGTTATATAAACGGATAGCATATATTCCATTTTCATACAACTTTTGTCAAAGGGACACCCACTACCCACAACACAATTTACTACAAAAGAAATGGATAACTTACTTAAAGACATGGTTAACACTCTGTTTGTGGGTGACAATGAACGTGACTTCAAATTCTTAAGTGACATGCATGCAAAGGTGATCGACCTTACTCGTCGTTTCATTATGAGGGGTGAGAAAATCAAGCAGTTGGAGTGTGTGGTTGGGTCGAGGCTTGCCAGTGCTGTTTTGGAAATCCTGCATGAAATTCAAGATGAGGAGCTTGAAAAAAACAGGACGCTGATGAGGCTCATGAGTGAGACTCAACTCCAAGTTCTCAAAAAACTCTCCTTTCTGGCAAAGATGCACAAAAATTATTAAACCTCTACTCCTAGCTTGTTATGTGCTCTCTTTCACGTTCTGTCATTGTCATATTTTGTGTTTTGGTATCTTCATGAATGTCGTTGCTTCGTTGCTGTATTTTGTTATCCTTTAATGTATTGAAATGAAATCTATTATGCTTAAAAATATATCGAATCACATGTCAAATGTTCGAACCTTGTATACGAATGACGAATAAGAAACATATAATACTTTTGAACACATATATAATTAACAACAGTATACTACATATAATATTTAATCCGGCTTGAACAAACAAATTTATTTCATGAATATTTTGGTGACAAACGTGGGTATTTCGATTATATAATAGTAACATTTTTTGACAAACCTCTAACAAGACCAGTCGTCTATTTATTTTAACAGTTTCTGTTATTCTACAGGCCAAACTACCAGTTGTTCTAGAGCAAGCAAACATTTTTGATAAGACTGGAATACATCCGAATGACTATAAGATTTCATTTAGGTTAGCCGAAAACGTTCCTAAGCAAGGGGGATTTTTGGTGATTGTGGTGTGTGGGTTTGTATATTTTTATATCGATTGGCACATGGTCTATCGTTGCAAGTTGATGATCCTGTTGACGCCGCGCTAACATATCGCGAGAAGATGATTCAGTTTTTTTATAAACATAGATTGTATCCTTTGTACTAACAGTTTTTAACTTATCTCCAACATCACTTTCATTGTTTTATCATGCACCATCTATTGATATATTCATTCACACATAAGCCATTCATGACTAGACAATGGATTCATAACAAGTATTTACTACATTAAAGACGCTTATAACATGCATACATAAACCAATAATGATACAATGCCTTGCATGCAGCAACCTTTGGTACGTGTAACATTCATTCAAAAAAACATGAATGGGAAACACGACGTGAATGTATGTATACATTTTACATCTAAATTTGTTGAACAGTAAAGATATTCTTTCTTTTTAAAACTCCACAACTCTAGTTCATTTATTCTTCATTTGGACGTCCATTTAATCAAAATAGACATTTGGCCATCCATTCCACAAAAAAAATAAAAAAGGCCACGATAGGTTTGTCAATTCATTAATTTCCATATCATTACACAAACACACTACACATAAAACGTAAAACAAATTAACCAAATTTTTTCCCTATTACTATTTCCATATTAAAATAAATGGATCATAATTTTCATATAATATATAAGTACATTATTAATAGTAAAATAATAATACTACCTTTCCTAATATATAGCAAATCTTCATCTAGATCACATTTGGACACAAGTCATGATGCCTATCTCCCAACCATCTCTTTCATCAAAAAATGCTGCTAAGCCTCCAGTTGCCGTATTTGATTTCAAGCCAAGGTAGGCATGTCATTACCTTTAGTGATTGTCACTTGCCCTCACTAGGTTTTTGTCCATACTTGCTAATCTCATTTGTATACATTTATATGCCTTTATTACAATACTACTACACGCTATGTAGCAGCGTATCTAGTAGTTGAGATTCACTACGATGGTAAGTTCATTCAGTTGCCCAAATTAAGTTATGCTTATGGGCGAACCCTTTTGCATAGGTTTAGTAAGTCCACAAGGATGAACTTTAATCAAATGCTTAACTTTTTGGCCTAAAAGTTTGAGTGTGAGATACGGGCTTTGTATTTTTGTAGGCCAAGATTTGCTCTTTCAGTTGGTTTGATAATTGTTGAATGCGATAATGATATTAAAACGATGTATGAACTTGCCGAGGAATATGGGTTAATCGGCTTGTACATTGCACATAAACCTGATAACTTATCATGTTTCTATTATCGTAACCTAATTTTTAATCTTCTTGATGAGCAAACGCGTGCAAAGATAACGATACATGATAACTTGTGGAAATTGCTACTTCTAAATCTGCCTCTGATGTTGTTGCATGGGAGGAGGAAGAAAGGCTTTCACATCCCCTAAGAAGCCCTCCGTTCCAAACTAGAAGTAAAGGAATTGAATGTCAAGGAAATAATCTTTTCATGGATTTTTTGCATAGCGAAAGTGTTCATGGTGACATTGGGTTCAGTGATGATGAATTGTACTATGGGGGATTTTTTGGGTCTGTATCAATGGATTTTGGGTGTTCTACTTCTTCCGTTCCACAAGAAGTAGGGACTAGTGTCAAGCACATGTCTGGTCATAAGGGTTCTAGAAAACCTTATGCAAGGAGGCACTGCTTTCAAACACAAAGTGCGGGTTTACGGAAGTTCAAGATGTCGAGGCATTTCAAGGCTCTAACAAGAGACCGCCGTCGAGGAGGTGCGGGATTAAAAGCAACTTGGTTTTTAAGGAATGGAAGGTTGGAGTGTAGGTATTTTTATGCAGCATGCTCTTGTTGTCGATAACGTTTAGAAACTGTTGTGTTCACATAACTTTAAACTCAAAAAAGTTTGTCTAGTGTAGCCTTTTTTGTAAGGCAATGTTATGTAATTGTTAAACAGTTTTTTTAGTGCTTCTTATGATTACCAAAAACAATGTTCAACAAATACATAAAATTAAGATGCGATGTTTTTGTCTAACCATCTGGTTTGGGGTCTGTAGATACATTTTTTTTTTGCCTTTCAGTAGTCAGCATTTTTTGGTAGGTGTATACGTGTTCAACTATGTTTTGGCCACGTACATGGTAACTATCTCTTCCTGGTTTAGTGCTTTATCCAGCCTTGTTTGTATTCACCCACTTTGACTTCAAAAAAGAACACTAAAAAAATGAATTTGACAGTTTTGCAGCTTGAGTATATAGTTTTCATCTTATTTATCAAGTGTTTGGATTTACCCATTATTTGCTAACTAAATAGGTGCTTGCATTGTCATAACATAACAAATACATTATACAATTTAGTCTACATATATTATGAAATACAACTTAACGAGAATAGGTGGTAGCTCACTTGTTCAATGACTCGCATGTCATTTCCTAGGTGTATCAATTGTAGCTTGTTCAATTGGTCATTCATTTTTAGGTGGTTCACTTGTTATTCGACTTGCAAGTGGTTGGGTTTCTTCATCACTAATGTCACTGGGTTCGGTACACATAGAATCATGAATTTCATTAGGTGTTGTTGTAGTCTCATTTCTACCTCTGATACTCACTAAACCATCGCCTATAGAAGATGCTGCAACATGTAGCCCCGTCACCTCTACGAACTGTAGCTTTTTTCCCTTGTAACATGTACATCACCAAGTCCACATGCAGCAACCCCACTATCAGTATTGTGGTCGCTTCCGTAAAAATTCATTGGACAACAATGCCACATGATTTTTCTATTCGGTGGACGCCTTGCATCAAAGGTCAATCCAACCTTGTTTTCTCTTTCCAGCCAGCACCCAATGCACAACATTTTCTCAACCGGTTTGATGTTACAAAGAAAAGAATAGCATTCACGGGCTATATAAGAACGTCTTCTAGCATAACCATATGTATTTTTTCGCTTCATTTATTATACTTGAATGGTGTGCCATACTAGTTGGTCGGAGAATTTAATTGAAGAGTAACACACACACTTTCTAAGCTATTCAATTAAGTTGTGAGTAGTCAAATAAAAGGTCAGCCAATAGTGTTATAGCAGAAGTAACCTTAGAAAACATGTAGTAACAACACGTTTATATTATTTGGTCTTCAGAACTAGCAGTACTAACATGTAATAACATTTTTAAGTCTTTATTCTGAAACCTTAGACAACATGTAGTAACAACACGTTTATATGATATATTGTCTTCAGCACTAGCAGTCCTAACTTGAACTAGCTATTTTTAGTCATTAGTGTGACAGCCGTAAGATACATGAGGGACCTAGAATGACAAACACTTAAACCTTTTTTACCCAACACACCACTTATCCTTTTATGGTACCAACCACACATCAGTTATCCTTATGGTCCCAACAATCAACATCCCCAAATTCCTTCTTATACCCTAGGTCACTTTCATCGAAGAATCCAAATAAAAAAATCGTTGTCCTTTTCTTCTTTTTTTTAGAAACAATTCCAGGTTTGTTTTACTCTCCCGTATGTACTTTGTTACCTTATTCATTCATATACTTATACATGAATATAAATAATTGTGCATCTTTATATAGTACATTTTTTTTAATTCAAAGTTATTGAAATTGTTGTTAGGGCTAATGTTTTATAGGTATGGTCAGTATACCCCTTAAAGTCTAGTGGTTCATTCTAATTGTTATTAGGGTTTATGTTTTATAGGACAAGGCGGAAACCAAATAAGTCATATTTAAAGTTCACCACAACGGGAAATTTGAATTTCAGCTACTCCGCTATGTAGGCGGTCACCTTGCTAATGTCTGGTGTTTTAGCTCCACCAGGGGTGCATTTACCAGGGTGCTTGATCGTGTTTTTAACGATATTGGAGTGGGAAAATGAGCTTTATTTTATGTTTCACCAAACAAGGCACTCGAAGATGGTTTAACATTGTTGTAGACAGACAATGACGTTCGAAGAATGTATGACCTTGCGGATGTGAATGGTACCATGGACGTCTACATTGTGCCCAAGCAAGAGGCTTTGTCACAATTTTATTTGAAAAACATGGTATGGCAGGAAGAGGACTGATAAGGTTTTAAAATGTACCTTTTTGAGGGGTCATTTAAGCCCTTATTTGATCACTTTTGTATCCGTTATTACTTAATTTCGTTCCTTTTCACTTTTTAGGTATCTTGAAGGCAAATTGCTGGAAAGACACTTATTTAGACGAAAAGGCGCGAATATACGAAGAAAATTGCAAAAGTCAAGAATTGAGACACTTAAGCTGCTAAATTGAAAGGGGACGGCGTCAGGTTATACTTGTGACGCCGTCAGAACAAGTTTTGTGACGATACAGTAGCCAAATTGCTTATTTTCAAGTGACGGCATCACCTTTTAAAAGATTAGGGCGTCGCAGCTCAGACGGCCTAGATTTGATCCAGACGGCGTCAGAGACTCAAGGCGACGGCGTCACGGACATAAGGTGACGCCGTTACAATGATAACATGGCCAAGACGAAACCCTAATAACGGCGACCCGAAGGCGTCACAAATTAAAGAGTGACGCCGTCGTAGTTGTAACCTTATATATAGAATCCGAATTTTTTAGTTTCAGAGTGTAGTTTTGTGGAGTAAAAACCTAAACCGAACCAAGGCTGTCTTGTACAGTATTTTTGGGTTCCATACCCTATCTTACATCAAGATAAGTGTTTTACTTCATTACTTTAATTATGTCTTCAATTGATTGTGTGTATGCTTGAATGTTCCCCACGTCCGGCTAATTTACTTGTGTATTTGCTTAGGTAATATGAAACTTAGTTATTGAATATTGATTGGTTGTCTCTTATCTTAGTTGTGATTGACCTAGTATTGCGATAGGTCATTCGTTGTGTTGTTAATGCTTGATTAATCTTTGTTGAACCTTAGTTTATAATCACCTAGAGTAATTGCAGGCTAAACATCCAAAGAATACCTTAGTGTTAAGTTTATAAATCCTAGAGATTTTGTAGTCATTAACCTTTGGTAGCTTCAAAGAGTTAGGGATAAACGCATACCCTACGACCTTAGAGACACAACGCGATTAAGAATAAGGACGTGACAATTCAACCATCAATAGGAGATAACTAGGGAGTAATAAAGCCTAAGCAAATAAATTTTTAATTAGCATACGAGCACACAACAATAGACATAGACTACATTCACCTTAGCTTAGATAATTAGATAAATAGAGTAATCTGTAGAAATACCAACCCCCAAATCCAAACCCCGAGATTCGTACCTTTCCATTTCCTAAAAAATATAAAAAAGATAAAAAAATAATCTTCCTCAACCCCAACCTTAGCGTAGTAACTTTTCACTAGCATTCCTATTCCCCTAGAGAACGATATCAATACCCGTGGCTTACCCTAATACTACACTAAAATGATTAGGTTCACTGCCTAGGGTGTTGAAAAACTTGCTCGACGAAAAGGAAGTTCCTTTGACCCCAAACGCGTTGTGTAAGCGTTTCAAGTTTTTGGCGCCGCTGTCGGGGAATAGAATAGCTAGTTAGGAGTCCACCTCGTTTAGGTTTCTTTGCTTGATTCCTATCAAGTAAACTTTTTTCCCATTTTTAGCTTCCTCGTAGTGTATCCCCTTTCTTCGTGGCGTTTGTTCGTAATCCCATCACTTTTCATCATGGAAGGTGATAACCAACCACCACTCATCAACCCACCACCATATGACCAGCCAAGAGGCCGTACTCTTGGTGAATACTCGAGACCAAGCCACCTAGGCTATAGGAACACCATTGAGCTTCCCGAGCAAGCCTAAACTACGGCCCTGCGATCCGACACCATCCGGTTGGTGCAAAACGGATGTGCATTCCATGGACTTCGTTCCGAAGATCCTAATCAGCATCTTAAGGATTTCCTTAAAATTGTCGATTCCATCGACCTCGATGCTACTACTCGGGAGACCATGCGTCTGCGTCTCTTCCAATTCTCTCTACGGGACCAAGCTAGTAATTGGCTTGAGCGACTTCCCGCCTGCTCCATCTCAAGTTGGGATGATCTCACCTCTCGTTTCCTTGCTCAATTTTTCCCACCGGGGAGAACTACTAAGCTTAGGAATGATATCTTGATGTTCCAACAACATCAAGGTGAATCTCTCTATGAAGCATTGACTCGATTCAAGGACTTACTCCATAGAGTCCCTCATCACAACATTTATCTTTGGCTTCAAGTCCAAATCTTCTACGATCATGTCAATTTCCCCACTAAGCGATCCATTGACCAAGCGGCCGGTGGAAAACTTAGTGATCTCACTACGGAAGAATCATGGGGTATAATAGAGTACCTTGCTCTCTATGACAACGACAGTTGGAATAACCCCCGTGAGTTGCCAAAAACCGTAAAGGCAATCTCCTTGCCTTCCCTTGAATCACAACCTTCCGACCATAGGATGCTCGAGCTTGAAGATCAAGTTAAATTAATAATGAGCTTCTACGAAAATCCTAAGTCTTCACGCCAAGTGAACAAAGTTTCTTCCTTGTGTGAGCAATGTAGTGGCCCTCATAACACTCGCGCTTGCATTAGACTCCCCGAACAAGCTTCCTTTGACTTCGCATCCTCGCGTACCAATGGAAAGGGAGGAAGATTCCATACAACACCCGGGCCTATGACTTTTAATGACGCCCGAGAAGCATGGAAGGGCAAGCCCGAATTTTATTTGGGACAAACCAAAGAATTCACATCTAATGATTTCTCGTGGCCCCCATCTCACAGCCCTAGCCAACAAAACATAGAAGGGATGTTGCAACACCTAGTCGCATCCCAAAAACCTCAAATAGCTAAGCTCTCGGACCGTTTTAACCAACAACAAGCCAGGATGGATAGTGTTGGATCGATGTACTCTAACCAAACTAACTATATAGCTTGTTAAGTGTTTAATAACCTTGGATAAATCCTAAGTTATTAACAATGAAACACTGAGCAAACTTTATTAAATATGCGTAATTTACTTAACAAAGCTAAGAAGAATTAACTTTAACTTTCAACAATATTATTAATAACTCTAAATCTGCTTGTTATGCAGATTCTTTAACAACTCTAAAACTCTAATATCGTACTTCTCTAAAACTCTAAAAACACGTTCGTACTTTTGGATTCTAAAACATACATTCTCTAATGCCAACCTAGGGATCCTTTTATAGGTTTAAGGATAACCCTAGTCGGTTTACAATTTGTAACCTTGTACGACAAGTAATCTAAACAAAGAATATTCTAGAATAACAAAGCTTTCCATAAACGAAGATAGCAGTTCTTTAGCTTTGCAGTACTTTGACTTTGAAAACAGTAATTTAACTTTCACTTAGCAGTACTTTCAATCTTCAGCACTTTGACTTCAGTACGTTGACTTTCATATCCCAACAATCCTCCCCTAACTTGAATTCTACTTGCTTGACTTCAAGTTTCTTTTGTATATTCAGCTTTAACATCTTTGTCTTCAAAGAGGGATTGTGGCTTTATCTTCAAATTTTGTCTTTGTAGATTCTGTGCTTATATCATCATCATCAAAGTAATCTTTATTCTTTTAGCAACATTCTTTACAGCAACTTTTATTAGTAATCTCTTTTCAGCAACATTCAGCAATCTCTATCTTTTCAGCAACTCAGCAACATATGACAATTTGTACATTAATTCAGTTAAGTTTCAGTCTATTCTCATCACTTCCATGTGTGTAAACTCCTGTGAGAGGTGAATCATTGAAATTTAATGGATTTTGATATCTCTTTACCAAAGCCATTAACTCTGGAGTAGCCAAATGTTTAGGTGTGTAAGACCATGGTACATTGATAACCATATGATTTTTAGCAAATCATCAGCTATCAACAGATTTGATTTGTCTTTACCAAAAGTTGTACCCTTTTAGACTAGTTAGTTCTTGCAACCATGGTGAACTAATTACCATATAAATGGTTTTTCCACAGCCTTTACCACAAACCATTTTACTTGTGGGCTAGCCAACTCTTTACATTTGCTGATATAGTGAGTTGATTACCATACAACTTATTAGCAAGTTGTCAACTATATAACGGATTTGAGATGTCTTTACTAGAGCCGTTTGCTCATGGATTAGCCAATCCTTTTGTAACCATGGCGGATTGATAACCTATTGTTGTTACCATCTCAAAAACCATTTATTTCTTTTAACCTTTGTTTCAAAATATTTATCACTTAACAAAAGTTTTCTTTCAAAAATATTAACTGATTTAATACTGCAAGCAGTACTTTGGTTAAAGTACTGTTTGTTCCAGCAGTACTTTGGATAAAGTACTTGTTTTTCAAAAATTTATATATTATAAACATCATACCGGTATTTTATGCTTCATCCTCAGCCATTGTTGTCCATCTGATAAACAATTTGATGACCATAAGTGCAGTTTCATTATCTTCTTCAACCTCCATACCATGTTCTAGCATTCTCCTCATAAGATCTGATGTAAGCGGATATCTTCTATCTGCTAACATATGAATCATAGTTCCATCTTCTAACTCTAAAACATGTACTCCAGATTCTTCAAAAAATCTCCAGCTGATAATCTCCCAATCTTCTTGATTTTTGCAAATCTCATTAGTGCTTGATTCTTCAGTTTCCCAAACAGTTGTGAGATCTCCAAGCAAGATTAAACCAACACCTTCTGTTGGAATGTGTTCAAAATATTCTTGCACCAAATGATATAAATGAAATAAATCCTCTCTATCTATTATGTGCAATAGATCCCATAGCATATTAAACACTCTGAAGCTTTCATCTTCTCTATCAAACATCAGATAATTTCCATCCTTAGATTCTACAACTTCAAAAGTAGTTATTGGTGATTTTTCTTCTTCTTTTCTATCTTCTTTTCTGCATCATCTTTAGAATACTCAAATTCTACAAATCTTAAGTAATTACTTAATTCATCATCTGTATCAGACCTTAACTCAACCTTCTTTGATGGCTGATCATCTTCAACTTCAGTTGTTCTTTTTTTTAAGCTTCCTTTTCTATCATCTTCATCTTTAAAATCTTTGATACTATAAACATGCTTCTAATAAGCTTCTCTAACAACTTCATACAGCTGTTTCATCTCAACATAATTAAACTTCTGCAATCCAATATATCCTTGACTTTTTAAATAAGCCATCATTGCATTTCTTTCTTAAGCACGATTTGGTCTTCTTGGTAGAGCAGAAACAGGAATAGGTGTCTTTAATGGTACAGCAGCTTCAGCATTCAATTCTTCTTGCACTTTCTTAGCTACTTCTTTATCCTTAGCTTCTTCAATAGCAACTTCAGCATTCAATTCAGCTTGTACCTTTCTAGCTGCTTCCTCATTCCTAGTAACTTCAGCAGCCCTTAGTTGTGCTAAAGTGAGTTTCTTTTTCTTCTTTGTTTCAATCATTTTACCTTTCCCTTTATCTTTAGGATCTATCACAGATTGAGATTGAGAAACTTGATGTTGTTCTTCAGCAACTCCTGAAATGCTAACACCCTTTGGTTTTGATAAATTATGCAATATTTCAGCAATAGTTTCATCATCACTTGCAGTGTGTATTGGTTTGGGTGTATCAGCTTCTTCTTCTTGTGGAATTGTTGAAGGACCAGCTTCTTCTTCAAAATCTAACACCCTTGGTGTAATTAATTCTTGTCGAGATGTTCCTTGAAAGCCAGTACTTTGATCAGCAGCACCTTGATCATCAGTACTTTGAACACCAGTTCCTTCAGGCTCAGTACTTTGAAGATTTACATGTGCTTCAGTACTTTGAGGTTCATTCTCCTTTTCTTCATGAAATTCAAAATCTTCTTTCAAATTCTCTTCTGCTAAATTCCTCCCAATTGGACAGAAGAATGCTGAGGAACCTTTTTGCCTGTAGAAGTCTTCTTAAAATGCCTTCGCTTCTTCTTTTCAGCTTTGACCCATAACCTGTGATGTTTAACCAAGGGCCAAACAGACTTCTTGAACTTTCTAAACTTGATCTTTAATAAGGCTATCTGAGCAACTTGAGCCTCAGTAGTTTTCTTCAATCTGACTAACTCCGTTGTCAGAATATAATTATCTAACACTAAACCTTCAGGGGGTATAGTAGCAGTGTCTCCTCCAGAAGATGATGAGTGAATATGAATATCTTGTTCTGGTGACGCAATAGGAGGAGTAGTATGGTGTGATCAGATGGGAGAAACTGCAGTACCTTCATTAACATCAGTACCTTGTCAAGCAGTACCTTGCGATGTAGTTTCTTGAGATGCAGCACTTTGAGAAGCAGTACCTTGTGAAGCCGTACCTTCTCTGTCATCTTTCTCTGCAGCCTCATCACTTATTGCTTGAACAACCTCCATCATTGAAGTGGTTAATGGGGTGTTCCTACCAGTAAATAGATCACTTTTCCTAGCCATAAATGTGAAAATCTTGGCTGGTTGTACCACAATAAGTAAAAGGCTTGCAGGCTTTGGTACATCTAAAAGTTGTTTATTCAAGAAGACTTGAATAAATCTCGGATACATTAACCATCTTGAACCATGAGAGATGTGTGAGAGCATTCCATCTAAGATTAGCCTTGAAAAGTTGAACATACGGTTTGTAGCCAATCCCACCAGTGCAGATGCAATGTTTGAACCAAATTGCTCCCAAGAATTACTTTTAGAGCTGATACAATGAAGAAGAACATGTACCAAGTACTTCCAATGTGGACTGAACAAGGGCTTCTTGAATGTTTGTTCAGTTAAGGACCCTTCATAGCCAATATCTCTGAATGTATCCCAAAGCAATTGTTTGTCAAAACGAACAACTCCTTCTGCATCATCAAACAATAAATCTTCACGATTGATGCTTCAGTAATATTGATAAATCTACCAGCAACTTTAGCTTGAATATAAGATTCATCATTCTCCATATGTGTCCTTGCAGTTGCCCAAAACTGTTGTATCCAGGGCTCAATTATATCAGGTTCCACTAAAAGCGCAAAACTGATTGGGGAACCAGTTAAGAAATCAATGATGTCATGGAAGATGACATTGGCCTCCGTTTTATCTAAATTCGCCACCATGTTGTGTTTAGAAACTGTATGTAGGTTTGCCATGGATGATTGTAAAAGATATGAATTTTTGAATACGTAAGTGTGTGAGAGAGAAAGAAATATGGAAAAGATTGATACGAATAAAGATAAGAGGGACAATCGGGATGTAGTTATTTATAGGTAGGATTTGAAAAATCACAGCCCATAATAACAAAGTTACCGTTATGTGAATTTACCCTTCTTTTTGACCGTTGGAACAGTACGTTGATAAGACAAGCAGTTCTTTCCACGTGTGCAGTACTTTCCAGAGCAGTACTTTCATAGGACAAAACAGCAGTACTTTTCCATCTTCTTCTCTATAATAACAAATACTCCATGTGGGCATTGCATTGCCTCCCCTTAAGCAAAGAACAGGACTATCTAGCTAACTAATCAATCCTCCCCTTAAATGTAACTTAATAATTAATCATGCCAATGCTCACCACCAAGTGATTAAATCTTGAAACATCAAATCCTTTGGTGAGTAAATCAGCTACATTATCATCTGTATGCACCTTGACAACATTAATGAGCCTATGCTCATAACAATCTATGATGAAGTGATGCCTAATCTGAATGTGCTTGGTCTTGGAATGATAAACTAGATTCTTCACAATGCAAATGGTACTCTCATTATCAATATTGATAGGAGTATTATTGAAATTGAACCCATAGGCCAAGAGTTGATTCTGCATCCACAAAACTTGCCCACAACAGCTTGCAGCAGCCACATATTTAGCTTCAGTAAAAGATGTGGCTGCAATTGTTTGCTTCTTACACTGCCATGAAGCTAATCTTCTTCCAAGATATTGGCATCCTCAAGTAGTTGATCTTCTGTCATAGTTGTCACCTGCATAATTACTATCTGAAAAAGCTTCCAAGTGAAAAGGGGAATCCTTAGGATACCACAACCCTAACTTAGGTTGTTGCTTTAAATAACTGAAAATTTGCTTCACTGCATTCATATGAGAAACCTTAGGTGAGACTTGATATCGTGCACATAAACAAACATCAAACATGATATCAGGCCTAGATGCAGTTAAATACATAAGACAGTCAATCATAGATCTGTACAACTTGACTTCAACAGGTTGACAATCTTCATCCTTACCCAATGAGTTGATAGATTTGATAGGTTTAGTGACTGGCTTCATAGCATCAAAGTTAAACTTCTTGAGTATATCTGAGACATACTTATCTTGACTGATGAAAATTCCTTCCTTTGACAGTTTAACTTGAAGTCCCAAAAAGAATGTTAACTCACCCATAGAACTCATTTGAAATTCATTCTGCATTAGCTGCTCAAACTCCTTAACCATGGACTGTTTGGTAGCTCCAAAGATGATATCATCAACATATACTTGAACCAACATGTTATCCTTCTTGTCTCTCTTGATAAACAAGGTCTTGTCAATCGATCCCCTCCTATAACCATGTTGTAATAAGAAAGTAGAGAGCCTTTCATACCAAGCTCTAAGAGCTTGATGAAGGCCATAAAGAGCCTTAACCACCTTGTAAACTTTGTTTGGATGTGCAGGATCTTCAAAACCAGGAGGCTATTTGACATAAACCTCCTCAGTAATAGTGCCATAGAGAAAGGCACTCTTGACATCCATCTGATAAACCTGAAATCCCATACATGATGCAAAAGCAAGGAAGATTCAAATGGCTTCAATCCTTGCTACATGAGCAAATACTTCATCATAATCTACTCCTTCTTCTTGTCTGTAGCCTTAAGCTACTAACCTTGCCTTGTTCTTGATGACATTCCCTCTTTCATCTCTCTTGACTCTGAACACCCATCTTGTACCAATGACCTTCTTTCCATCAGGTAGATCACATAATACCCAAACTTCTTGAAGTTTAAATTGAAGAAGTTCTTCTTGCATAGATTCAACCCAACTTTCTTTAGATAATGCCTGAGCTATATTCTTGGGTTCTGTTAGGATTTAGTAAATCCAGTTATTAAAGAGTCGGTCACCTCAAGTATATTTAATCGTTAGAAAGCTCGTAGTCGTAGATTAGTTAATGTTTAGTAGTATTTAGTTAAGTAACACCGTGGAGGACGGACGGGTCTTTACCCACTGTATGCCTGATCCACAGCCCGTAGGTGGCAATTTGTGTAAGACTATAAATACTCTCTACCTCCCAAGGTAGAGAGTTGGAGCTGATAATAATACTTTTATTTTCTCTCACTAAAGTTCCCAACCTCTAACTTTCTCTCTCTAAAACCATAGTACACGCCTCTTTGATCTTTGGTTTAGTGTGTTTGTGAAATCCAATATGTTACAAATGGTATCAAGAGCCATGGTTTGATCATCTCTCTTACATATCCTTGGATTTCCAGTGGTTTTAGATGGTTTTTGCATCATTTGGATCATTTCTAGTGTTAAAGTTTGAATTTTGGGTGTACTTTTGTGTTTAGAATCATTGTAAGTGCTTGGTTTTTGATTTGGTAAGCTTGAATCACTGTGGTTGAGCTTGTTTTGGATTGAAAAGTGTGTTTTTGAAGTTTTTCTTGGTAGCGACTTGGTTCTCGTAGTGTTTTTCATCGTAGCGACTTGCTTCAGTAAAAGGTAGCGAGTTGTAGTGTTAATTATTAGCGATTTGGTCCTAGCGACTTGTCTATTGAGACAAGCCGACAAACAGTACAACTTAGTGGATTCTCTACTACGGCTAGCGACTTGGTGAAGTTAGCGACTTGCTTTCAATTTTGTTAGTGACTTGTACTTTGTATTCTTAGCGACTTGGTGTTAGCGACTTGGACCTTAGCGAGTTGCTCGTTAGCGACTTGACAGTGTAGCGAGTTGGTGCTTTAGCGACTTGTGTCCAGCGACTTGGGTCATAGCAACTTGGTCTTAGCGACTTGGTTCACAGGAAAGTGAGATCTTAGCGAGTTGCTACTTAGCGACTTGGTGCTTAGCGACTTGGTTCAAGAATTCTTAGCGACTTCGTTGACTTTTGTTTGTAATACGGTTTTCTCTTGATTTAGTAAAATCCCGTGAAAGAATCTATTTCCCGGTTTAATCATAGAGTTATAAAATCTCGAGTAATCTGTTAACATGTCTACCAACGTACCTACAATAATCTCCACTGTTGCTGAGGATGTTCAAGCAGCTGGTTCAGATACTCGTCCACCTATGCTTGACAGAATTGACTACGACTCTTGGGCTCAACGAATCAGATTGTACTGTCTTGGAAAGGAAAATGGGGTCAACATTCTTAAATCCATTGATGAAGGACCTTATCAGATTGAGACCACAAGAGACTTAATTGATACAGCTGCAGATGGAACAATGATCTATGGATTAGACAGACCAAAGACGTATGATGAGCTCAATGATAAGGAGAAAAAGAGATTCGATGCTGATATCAGGGCTTCAAACATTATACTAAAAGGTCTTCCAAAGGATATCTACAAGCTTATCAATCACAACACCGAAGCCAAGGCAGTTTGGGATAATGTCAAGATGCTTCTCTCAGGTTCTGAATTAACCAAGGAAGACAGAGAATCACAACTGTATGATGAGTTTGAGCACTTCAAGATGAAACCAGATGAGAGTGTCTATGAGTACTACGTGAGATTCCATAAGCTTGTGAATGACATGAGGAACATCAAAATGACCATGCCAAACATTCAGCTAAACTCAAAGTTTGTGAACAACATGAATCCCGAATGGCACAAATTTGTCACCGCTGTGAAGCTAATCAAAGGATTGAAGAATACAAACTATGAGCAACTGTATGCCTTTCTTCTTCAGAATGAGAGACATTCTATGTTTGAAAAAAGGATTCTTGAATAGTTCAAAACCAACCAGGGAGAAACAAGTTCGTCAAATGACTCCACAGCTTTTTACACCAATGTTGGAATTACCACCAAAGCTTCTCAAGTCATACCCATGGGTAATGGTAATTACAAGCTTATCCCTGATCCAACATATAAGCCTCCTGATCCAAATACATTCATGGAAAACTTCATCAATCAACTGTCTCTCATGGTTAGTCAAAACATGAACTCTCTCCCACACACCAACAATAACCTCAGAACAGCTTCCAATCCACACAATCAAGCTACTGTCAGAGATGGGAAGGTTATGGTGCAACCAGTTCAAGAAAGGCAGTATGAACAGGGAAGAAGTGGAGTTGGTAGAGGATGTGTAGCAAATCAGAATCATGGAAGGAATCCAAATCAGAGTCAAGTTAACCCAATTAAGTGCTACAACTATGGTGGCGATGGACACATAGCAAGGAACTGCACTTCTCCAAAACTCCCTCAAAATGCAGAGTATTTCAAAGACAAGATGTTACTTGTACAAGCTTAGGACAATGGAGTTGTGTTGGATGAAGAGGAGCTATTGTTTCTTGCTGAGGGCAATGCCAAGACATATGATGCAGATGTGGATGAGCAACCAATTCAGGAGATAGGTCATAATCATCAGAATGCCTTTCAAGTCGCCGACTGTGATGCATACGACTTTGACGTTGATGATGAACCTACTGCACAGACAATTTTCATGGCTAGCATTTCTCCAATGGTCTCTCCAAAGGGCCCCTCACCACAGCAAGCTGGTCCATCCAAAGAATCAATCATCTCAAAGGTATTAAAACTATATGATGATGTTGATGAGCAAAAAATACATGACAAAGTACAATCAACTGAAACTGTTGAGTCAGATATTGAAAATATGGGTAATATCAATGTTGTCCCATATGATCAATATGTGAAACAAAGTGAAAGTGAGACTATACCAAGTGATGCATCTTCTACAGTCAATGATGACTATATTTTTGATGAATACACTACATGTGCCCCTGATGATTCTGTTATTTCTGAACTAAATGCTTATAAAGAACAAGTTGCCATTTATGAACAACGTGCTAAGTTTGAGTTAACTACTCGTGAGCAGGAGTAGGATAACCAAATGCGTACAATTATTAGAAAAAGTAATTTTAGAGAAGAAGTATCAAAACAAGAGTTAAACTCCTTACAAGAAAATCTTTCTAAAACTGCTAAGCAAAAACAAGAACTTCAAGAAAATGTTAAAATGCTTAAGCAAGAATTCAATGCTAAGGAATCAAAACTTTTGAATGATTTTTCCAATCTAAAAACTTATAAAAAAAGCTTGAAAATAAGTTGTACGTACAAGGGAACACCATTCAGACTGCTCACATGATCACTAAGCATAGAGTTCTTAGCGATAAGCATAGTATCCCCATTATTAAGGAATCCAACCCTGAGTATGGTAAGAAAGCAAAAGCTGCTCAAAATGTAATCTATGATGGCAATGAGATTCTTAAACCTAGACAAAAACCTAGTTGCATTGAGTGCACTGAGGAAGATAGAAAATTAGATGATGCATCTAGGGAGAAAATGGATATGAAGCTTAACGATCCTGCGTGTAAAGAGAATAATATAACGATCAAACCCCCTGATTACAATAAGGAAAATTGGATATCCTTAAACAAGTTTAAGCCTCAAACTCTATTAACCCCTGAACAAGTGTTCTGGAAAAAGGATATGGATATGCAAAAAGCTGAAAATCTTGTTGAAAAGAATCCCCATTGTAGGAAATTACCTAAAGAAACTGTGTATCCTCCTAATACACCAATGCATTTAGTTCCTAGATCTATTGCCACTAATAGCAAGACCTTAATCAGCCTATTTGTTGTTTATCAGTTGTTTGTTGATTTTGAGAAAACGTGTAAGAAGAGAATCACACCTACTGGGATTACTGAGGGGGAAAGGAGTTTTGAGCAAACTAAAGAATGTTATTTAACTGAGGTCATGCCCTTCTTTAAACAATTAAAAGGTCAATTTTAGAGTCTTCAAAAGGGAATTAATTCTGATATTAAAAAAATGGAAAAGGAATTTGATGCAATGATAGTTGAGGTTAATGATTATGAACAGGAATACAAATATAATGAAGTTGAAAGGAAGAACTTGCATATCTTAAATGAGAATTTGATTTCGAGTTGTGTGGCTCAAGGTGTGTTTTATACTGTTACTAAGCACTCTATTACTGCTTCTTGATTTCATGAATTATCTATTGCATTGAAAGTTTCTCATGATCGTGTTATTGAGCTTGAAAACAAAAACTCAGAGCTAAATGAGAAAATTGATCAGGATGATCACGATAATTTGGTAAAACATCTTTCTAAACTAGAAGTTGAACATTTTGATTTGCAACTAAAATATCAACATCTCAAAGAAAATGTCAAAACCTCAAATATCAAGACATCCTCAGATGTTCCAGAGTTTGATGCAGTTTTTCAGATAAACGAACGTGACGAACAGATTCAAGCTCATTGTAACACGATCAGAAAATTGAAAGCCCAAATTTCACAATTAAAGGGCGAAAAGAACAATGTGATTGGCTTCCAAATGCCTCCTCCTTTAGATTCTTAGTATTCTCAGACTTTTCATCTTCAAAACTTGGTTAATGCTTTACAAAAGGAAAACGAGGGTTTTCTCGAAGAAAACTAAAAAGTTAAACGACACTTTAAAGAGTTATATGATTCAATTAAAGTCACTCGTGACAAGAACAATGAAAAAATAACGTCTTTACAAAAGGAAATTGAGAATATGAGGAGACAGAAAAAAGGGAAACTACCACTTGTCTTTAATGAGAATGTTGCATCAAGATCATCCTTAGGCTACAAATATACTGTGACTGTTAAATACATTCCTCCTCATCTTAGGAATAATGAACCTGTGTTTCATAACTATTGTGCTCACCTTAAGGATAGTCTAGAATGTCTCCGTGAGATTGTGGAAGAGGATTTTATAAATAAGCCTTTTGACAGGGAAATTAGGTTTGCGTGCATTCAAGCTAAACGATCTCAAGAGCTGCTAGAATGTTTAATAGCAACATTTCCTAAATCCTTAGGTGCGAAAGGTAAAGCTGTGATGCCTTGTTCTATGCCTAGTGCCAAGCATACAAACCATTCTATGCCCACTATTAAGAAAGTGAACACTAATGTGCCTTCAAGTAGTTCAGATCCCTGCACTTCTAGTTCAGAAATGCAAAAACTAGCAAAACCAACTAATGTTCCAATTCCCTCTACAGGAGTAAGAAGTAACACCAAAGCAAGTGGGTCAAAGCCTCAAGGCAACACAAAGAATGATAGGACCTTGCATGCTAGGAATTTTCAGTGGAAGAGAGTAGAAGATCACTTTAGGGAGAATTTGAATAAGACGAATCGTGTTGATTCTAGTGTTAGCTCTAAGCGTACTGTAATTAATGCGAATTCTGCTACTTTTAGCAAAACATGTAATAATGATTGCGTGGTTTCTGTTATTAATCTTGAATGTGGTGTGAATGATTTGTCCAATGTTGTTAAATTCCCAGTTAAAATTGTTAATGTTAAAACTCAAGCTAAGAAGGCAAAAAGGAAAAGGCGAAAGAAAGTTAGTAAACAGTGGAAACCCACAGGAAGGAAATTTGGTAATATAGGTTATCAATGGATACCTACTGGGCGTAAGGTTAATGAGTTTTGCCCTAAATTTGCTAAGTCAATGCCCATTAGAAAATGGATGCCTACTGGTAGAAGTATTCCCTTAAGAAGTGAACATACTTTGAATAGGTCAAATACGGACACTAGCACTGCATCTATTTCTGATGAGTCCATTGATTCTACTTCTGATGTGGGTGTTCCAATCACTGTTACTAACAAAATGGAACCCATTCTTGCATGGGGATCCCAATTATCCAGTTATCCATTCTTGTCTGTGTTCAACTGCAGATCGTTCAAATCGTTCTGTGGTACCTGGACTCAGGCTGTTCCAAGCATATGACTGTGAGATTCGGAAATGGTCATTTTGGTGCTATTATGGGTTATGGAGATTACGTGGTTGGAGATAGTGTGATTTTCAGGGTATATTATGTTGAAGGTCTTGGACATAATCTATTTTCTGTCGGACGATTTTGTGACTCAAATTTAGAAGTGGCCTTCAGAAAACATACTTGCTTTGTTAGAGAACTTGATGGTGTGGAACTTCTCAGAGGAACTCGTGGTTCAAACCTATACACCATCTCTATCGAAGATATGATGAAATCTTTACCCATCTGCTTGTTGTCAAAGGCTTCCAAAACTAAGTCATGGCTATGGCACCGTCGACTCAATCACTTGAACTTTGGTACCATAAACAGTCTTTCCAGAAAGGACTTACTAAGAGGATTACCCTGATTAAAGTATGAAAAAGATCATCTTTGTTCAGCTTGCCAATTGGGAAAAAGCACAAAATATGCCCACAAACCAAAACCCACAAACTCAGTAATGGAAGTTCTTCATACCATTCATATGGATCTGTGCGGACCAATGAGAGTGCAAACAATAAATGGGAAGAAATACATTCTAGTAGTTGTTGATGACTACTCTTAATTTACTTGGGTAAAGTTTTTGAGGACAAAGGATGAAAATCCTGATGTCATCATCAAACTTATCAAACATCTTCAGGTTCGACTCAACAATACTGTTAGAATTGTTCGAACAGACAATGGCACAAAGTTTGTTAACAAAGACTTAATTCAGTTTTATGAAAGTGTTGGAATCAGTCATCAAAGAAGTGTTCCACGAACTCCTTAACAGAACGGTGTAGTTGAAAGACGAAATTGAAGGTGCAAGAACAATGCTAATTTATTCAAAGGTTCCAATGTTTCTATGGGCTGAAGCCAATGCCACTGCTTCCTACACCCAAAATCGTTCCCTTATTCACACCTCTTATGGAAAAACTCCATATGAACTTGTCCATAAACGAAAACCTGATCTATCCTACCTTCGTGTTTGGTGCTTTATGTTACCCAACTAATGACGGTCAAGATTTAGGTAAACTAAAAGCTAAAGCGGACATTGGAGTATTTGTAGGTTATGCACCAAACAGAAAAGGATACCGAATCTACAACAAGAGAACCCGAAATATCATGGAAACAATTCACGTTACGTTCGATGAGCTGACAGGTCAAATGGCTCCAGGACAATCCAGTTCTGGACCCGCATTGCAACCTTCATCAAGTAGTCCTATCGGTTCAACCCTTGTTTCTAATCCCTCACCAGCAACTCCTTATGTACCTCCTTGAGAAGATGATTTGAAGAATTTATTTGATCCAATGTTTGATGAACACTATGAGGCAAGTGCTAATGATATGTCAGTTCCATCAACAGAGGCTGCCTCTATCCCTGTCAATGAAGTTAACCCTTCAGTTTCAATGTCATTAAGTCAAGAAGCGCCTGTTGCTGATCACTCTGTCTCATCAACAAATCATCAATCATCGAGTGTACACAATGGAAATGTTGCTGCTGTTACAGATGATGAAAACACTTTTGCTCCTCCAGAAGATGAACCCTTTGAAAACATATTTGCTCCTAAATCATCATCAGAACCATCGTCATCAGGAGATATAGACTCTGCTACTTCAGTTCCTCAACAACAACCACATGAACATCTTAGGAAATGGACACATGATCATCCATTGGACAACATCATTGGAAACCTCTCTCGTCCAGTATCCACACGGAAACAACTTGCAACCGATGCCTTATGGTGCTTCTTCAATTCCGTTCTCTCTAAGATCGAACCAAAAGACATGAAAACTGCCATGAATGAAGACAGCTGGTTCAATGCCATGCAAGAAGAAATTCATGAGTTTGATCGACTAGATGTATGGGAATTAGTACCTGCTCCAGATTGTGCAATGATCATTGCTCTAAAGTGGATCTTCAAAGTAAAACTTGATGAGCATGGTGATGTTTTGAAGAACAATGCTCGATTGGTAGCAAAAGGATACCGTCAAGAGGAGGGTATTGACTTTGAAGAATCATTTGCTCCAGTTGCTCTTATCGAGGCAATCAGAATCTTCTTGGCTAATGCTGCAAGTAAGAAAATGATAGTATATCAGATGGATGTAAATACGGCTTTTCTTAACGGAGATCTTAAAGAAGTCGTATACGTCAGCCAACCTGAAGGCTTTGTGAATCCAGAGCATCCTACTCACGTCTATCGTTTGAAGAAGGCTCTTTACGGTTTGAAGCAAGCTCCAAGGGCTTGGTATGATACACTATCAAAGTTTCTTCTATCCACTGGATTCAGTAAAGGAGCAGTTGATCCGACATTGTTCACCAGAACGTCAGGTAAACATTTAATTCACGTTCAAATATATGTTGATGATATTATTTTTGCCTCGACTGACCCCAATGAATGTGACCATTTTTCAAATGAAATGGGTTCCAAATTTCAAATGTCAATGATGGGACAAATGTCATTTTTCTTGGGATTACAAATTTCACAAAGTCCCGGAGGCATTTTTATAAATCAATCTAAATATGCAAATGAGATTTTAAAGAAATTTGGATTTGATTCTTGTGACCCTGTTGACACTCCCATGATAGAGCATACTAAACTGGATGAGGACCACTCAGGGATTATGGTGGACAAAATGAAATATCGTAGTATGATTGGATCCCTGATGTACCTCACAGCCAGTAGACGAGACATTTTGTTCGCTGTTTGCATGTGTGCTAGATATCAGGCTAAGCCTACCAAAAAGCACCTTGAAGCGGTTAAACGGGTCTTTCGGTATCTCCAAGGAACCATAAATATGGGACTGTGGTACCCGAAGGACACCGCTTTGTCACTAACAGCCTATGCAGATGTTGATCATGCAGGATGTCAAGATACACATCGAAGTACGTCTGGAGGTGCTCAGTTTTTGGGTGATAAGCTTGTGAGCTGGTCTTCAAAGAAGCAAATGAGTACTTCTATTTTCTCTACAGAGGCTGAATACACAGCCATGTCATCTTGTTGTGCTCAAATCCTATGGATGAAATCTCAATTATCTGACTATGGCTTTGAATTCAACAAAATCCCTCTGTACTGTGATAATAAAAGTGCTATTGCTCTCTCATGCAACAACGTACAACACTCAAGAGCAAAGCACATCGACATTTGACATCATTTCATTAGGGAGCAAGTAGAAAATGGTGTGGTGGAACTCTATTTTGTGAGAACTGAATACCAATTAGCAGATATCTTCACCAAAGCTCTTCCTAGAGAACGTTTTGAGTTTATCCTCCCAGGACTTGGTCTAAAGAGTCTTCAACCGGAAACACTCAAACGTCTTCAAGAGGAAGACGAGGAGTAAAGGTCTTTCTTCATCCATCTCTTGTAAATATTTATTTCGAAAATCAAAATACAAAATTACAAAACCTTCAAAAAGAAAATAGAAAAATATAAAACTTTCAAAAATCCATAAAAAATTTGAAATTTTTTGAAAAATATTGTCTTTTTGTCATGTTTTTTTCTCGATTCGATAATATCTACGGTCTTTGTGCTGTCATTCAAAGAATGACATGGGACTTTAGATGTTGTTCGAATGTTCTTAAAAAAAATCAAAAAATCAAAAAAATCAAAAATATTTTTGGGAGAAAGTGAAACTATGATTTATTGTCATTTCAGGCAGTAACCCATTTTTTCAAAGAAAGAACAGAGTCATGCTTTATCTTGTTTTTCAAAACTCATGCTCTGATTCTATAAACAATTACTTACTATCTAATGAAAACTAATTGCTTTGACAAATAACTCGGACTCTATTTTTGAAAATCATCTGGTCTTAACGTTTGTCAAAAATATCTATCTCTCAATCAACAACTTATGTCATTGATTGAGGGGGAGAATGATTTCAATTAAATCAAAAGGTTATTTTTCATACAATTGTTTTCAAAAAAAGATAATCATGCATGTTTAATCAATGGAGTTTAAAGTCTCATAATCCGATCCTTATCAATTAAAATGTTTTCATAATCAAGTCACAATTTCCCTCAAAATCAATTTAAATCTACAGAGATCACAAATCTCAAATGATTAGAAAATTGTGATCGGGGGAGAATTTATGATTTGAATTGGATATAAACTGATGATTTGATAAATGGTTTCACAAGTGTTTTGCAAGCTTTCCTCCACACATATGCCAAACGATTTCAAATTTTCCATGGACATGTTGAGGGGGAGCATCCTTTTAAAACCCCAAAGAATTGAAACGTGATTGATTTGTCTCTAAGTGCAGATTCCTTCTAATATGTGCAAAACTCTTTGAAACCTCGAGGTACATATTAAGGGGGAGCAAACTTATGAAAACTTCATCCTTCCTCAATATGCTTTATATACTTGATTTTATCAAGGAAGTGATGTTGATATCTTTTAGAAAATGGTAATCAACGAAGTTAATTCTTCCTCTTGCCTCCGTGTGCTAAAACGATTTCTAATACATGATGCACATGTTGAGGGGGAGCTCTTTTACTAAAAATATCAAAAACAATTCAGGTACAAAATAATTTGAGAATATATCACAAGTATCTGGATTGATTTTCAAATGGTTTTCAATTGGTTCCAAGAGCAGATGAACAATACCAAATAAACCGACCAAATTTACTTTATGTATGGTGATATCAGGATGGTTAGGTTAGGTATTCGTTCCCACGATCCGCCAGAACCGGAGGGATCTACCCAGGGACAATCCACTAGATAGTGTAGAGTCCTTAGGTATGATGAAAAAAGGAGAAAAGTGAGATATGGGAAGAGTGCGAACTGAGATAGAGCTAGAACTGGAATAAACCCAACAAGGTTCTAGCTATGAAATCTCGGTAAGCACTGAAGAGGTTGAAGAATGAAAAAGAATTAAATGTGAAAAGGGTGAAAAGAAATAGCCCTCCATTTATTCAACCTTAGGGCAGAAATTGGGTTCAATACATATGCTACTGGTGTTTACTAAGGTAACATTGGTATTGAAGACAAGACGTCATGGACCCAGTGACGCACTGCACTACAACTTCCCAAACCACTCAAGTTCCTCTTAAAAGGGCTTGTTTCACTCTCACGGGGAACCGACATTATCTATCGACTTTCTCCTAGAGTTTGTTGATATTGACGAAGGAGACCCTCTCCCTAGTCTCCGGCATAGGAACCAAATGTGCACTATTAAGTCTAGAGCCACGAGATCATCTATAAATCTCATTAGGACACTGTCAATGAAGACTCTCTATTTCACACAATGTGGAAAGAGAAATTACATCTTATGAGTCCTACGCATTATCCTTGTGGAATTCCCAGAACATCTAAGTGATATGCAAACATATTCACAATGAAGATGGAAAGCCTTCTGGAGCCAACATCAAACAAGCTCCTGGTGGGTGGAATGTGAGATCTATTCAATAGATCAACCATGTGACAACTAAACAGAAACAATGGGGCGATTCATTCTTTTGAATCAATCTTGGTTCAGGTTATGGATTGACGAATACCTTTGAAAAACCGGTCTTTGTGCTTAAAAACTCTTTTCTTTAGCACATCGACAGAGTACTAGCATTTCAAAATAAAAGGTGTTTATGATTGATAATTGATTTTCATTAAAACCTTCGTTGTATTGCTAAAACAATTTCTATTAAGCGATACACGATTGTTTTTCAAATATCTTTTTATCAATCAGTGAATCTAAATTCGCTGGTTCACTCACTCCATGTTGTCTTCTTTGAGACGTCCCAGTTTGAGAACAGCTAGAACAGCTGCGAAACCCTGTCAATGAAATTTATCGGAATTATACCTGATCACAGGCAGTACGTATACTGATCAACGGGGAATCGTGGGCCGTGTACCTCAATTCAATGAAAGTGATCAAAGACACTTTCGTGCGCTTTATTGCTAACTGTTGTATGCAGGTACGCCCGATGTTTGCATCTGATCAGAATGAAGCGGTTAATCCATAGCCGCATGCTCACACAACACATTCATTTTTAAAGAAATCATGATTAGTGCATCAATGACTCTGATATTTTCACTCCATGCTTCTGCTACGCTGCTGCCAATATCATGAATCAACGAAAGCTTCCGCTACTCTGATGAGAATATATCATGATCCAGAATGTGAGCATGTCGGTCCAAATGTCACAACATCACATAATACCAACGCCACAATGGAAGAGTCAGAGATTTATGTTTGCTGATGATCTTAAAGCTGGCTCAAAACTCATTATCACGTGGATCTGTTAAAGACCTCCACATTGATTATCCAAACATTCAATAATGAAGAATCAATGACTACGAGCTACAGAGCAAAGAACATTAACAAGAATCCAAGGACAATCTTATTGTAATATCTGTTTGTATTCAATGTATTTTTGAGGTGACCTCCCTTTGGGGGAGATTGTTAGGATTTAGTAAATCCAGTTATTAAAGAGTCGGTCACCTCAAGTATATGTAATCGCTAGAAAGCTCGTAGTCGTAGATTAGTTAATGTTTAGTAGTATTTAGTTAAGTAACACCGTGGAGGACGGACGGGTCTTTACCCACTGTATGCCTGATCCACAGCCTGTAGGTGGCGATT
This sequence comes from Chrysanthemum seticuspe, assembly GCA_019973895.1. NCBI lineage: Eukaryota > Viridiplantae > Streptophyta > Magnoliopsida > Asterales > Asteraceae > Chrysanthemum > Chrysanthemum seticuspe. Next base: position 192,905,763 of record BPTQ01000009.1, on the reverse strand, counting down.
TGTGTAAGACTATAAATACTCTCTACCTCCCAAGGTAGAGAGTTGGAGCTCATAATAATACTTTAATTTTCTCTCACTAAAGTTCCCAACCTCTAACTTTCTCTCTCTAAAACCATAGTATATGCCTCTTTTATCTTTGGTTTAGTGTGTTTGTGAAATCCAATATGTTACAGGTTCTTCTTGAGAGATAAAGCAAGTGAACAGACATGTTTGATGATCCTTATGATTCAACCTATTTTGTTTATAAACAAAGCTAAGTAAAGCATTATGAGGTGTAAAAAGACCTTTAGCTTTGTTTCTTGTAAGTACACCAGAGGTAGAAGGTCCAATGATTTGACCAGTAGGATGATTCTTATGAATTCTAAAGATTGGGGTCTGTGGAACATCAACATTATCATCCAAATTTGTGAAATCAACACCTTCATGGAAAATACCTTCATCTTCAAATTCATCATTAGTCTCTTCTAAGCCAGGCATGGTAGGATCATCCAAATCATCCAAAGTGCTGTCAACAGGTGCAGCAATACTTTGATTGAAAGTACTGTCAACTAAAGTACTGTGAGTGAATTCTGCAGACTTGTTCTTTTTCTTTGCTGCTTCATAAGCTCTTCTTTGATCATCATCATAAGATTGTGCTATGACATCTTGAAAAAGCATACTGTTAAGCTCATCTTGAATAGCTTGTTCTTCAACAGATATAGTAGCTTTTGGCTCATCAATACTTTTCTCCTTCTCAATAGTTATAGGTTCTTTATCAGGAACAACATCAGGTCTAATATGAACTCCATGAACAACATACTGTAAATCTTCTCCATTGTGTACAGGTTGATTTTCTTCTCTAACAGGTACATAGTTCATAGAAGGAGTCAAAACTTCAAGATCAAACATCCAATCAGGACCTTTACCCTTCTAATTTTCTTGATCTTCTAAGAATTCAACATGAAGACAATCTTGAACCTTCTTGGTTACTCTATTGTACACTCTAAATCCTTTGTTGTTGGTGCAGTACCCCAATAAGTATCCTTCTTCTGACTTTCCATCAAATTTGCCCAAATTATCAATTGTGTTGAGTATAGTCAGAGGGCATCGAAAAGGTTTTAGAAAACGAATGTTGGGTTTGATTCCCATCAGCAACTCATAAGGTGTCTTCATCTGAGGTTTGGTGACTGATACTCTGTTAAGCACATAGCAAGCAGTACTTACAGCTTCAACCCAGAATTGAATAGGTAGTAATGAATCTGCAAGCATTGTTCTAGCTGCTTCAATCAAAGTTTTGTTCTTTCTTTCTGCAACACCATTCTGCTGTGGAGTTCTAGCAATACTGAACTCCTTGATTCCTTTGTTAGCACAAAATTCATCCATAAGCTTGTTCTTGAATTCAGTCTCATTATCACATCTAATACCTCTTACTTTAAGTCTCAGTTGGTTTTCAAGTGCTATTATCAGATCATGAATAGCATCAAAGGTATCATCTTTAAATCCTAACAAAAATACCCAACTGAATCTACTGCACTCATCTGTCATAACCAAGCAGTACTTTTTCTTGTTTAGACTAGTAACAGAAACAGGACCAAATAGATCCATGTGAAGCAACTCCAAAGGTTCTCTAATAGTTCTGTCCTCAAGCTTCTTGCATGAAGCTTTGTGTTGTTTACCCTTCTTGCACGCCAAACAAGAGTGATCATTCTTGTAGGTTTTGGTGGGTAAACCTCTAACTAAATTTCCTTTGACCAATTTGTTGATATTCTTGAAATTTACATGGCCCAATCTTCTATGCCACTGATGTGCTTCTTCTAGTGTTGCTTTTGCCACTAAACATGTTGCTCTTTCAGAAGAGCTAAGAGTCCTTATATCAAGACTGTACACATCATTGGTTCTTGGTACTCTAAGTATTACCAAGTGATCATAAACAGGCTTGAACTCAGGGGAAAGAATAAGACATTCTTTGTCAGTGAATAGCACAAGATACTTCTTGTCACAGATCTGAGATACTGACAACATGTTGAACTTGAGCTCCTTCACATATCTAACATTCCCAAAATCAATGCTCCCTGCTTTGATGGTTCCTTTCCCACTAATTCTACCTCCACTAGCATCATTCCTAAATGCAACTCTTCCTCCACAATATGACTTAAAATCTAAAAAAATCTCCTTGTCCCCTGTCATGCTTCCAGAGCAACCATTATCCAAAATTAGATGATCTTTAAGCTCCTCTTCTTGGTTGCCCTGCACAAAGATAAAAGAGTTAGTTAATTTTAGGAACACAAGCCATTACTGACTTGTGTTCCCCTTGTGGAGTTACATACTTAAATTCTTTAAGTATGTAATTGCCATTGTCTTTAAGCACGTGATCAATTATCTTTGGTTGTTCCAAAACTTGTGTTTGATTTTCAATAAAAATCTCTTTTTCATTCAAGTTGTGTTTATTATTATCAAACAAAATCTCTGTTTCACTTTCACTTACTGAAAGTACTGTTTGTTCCCCATCAGTACTTTCCTTCTTAACCCATTTGGTTTTAACTTCTGGTGTAGAGTCCCTTGATCTATCTACTTTCTTTGAGTTGTAACGCCTTCTAGATTGATAGTAATTAGATCTCCTAGGGTTCCTATTCCAAAAGGTGTTTTGTGAAAACTGAGCAGTACTTTGAGAAAGTACTGGTTTTGGCTTAACAGTACCTTGGAAAGTGTTTGAAGGTACTGGTGGTTTTGAAAAAGGTCTTCTCTGGTGAGGGTACCTATAGTATTGTGAGAAATTGCTATGGTTGACCCTATTTTAGTGATTCCAGACTGGTTTATTCTCTCTAGGCTTTTGGTTGGCAGTTCTGTTCTTTGGGAATTTGCTTAGGTACTCTAAGTGAAAGTAACAATGCTTAATCAGATGATCAGGACTATAACAAACAAAACACAATTTTTGACCCAAACTCCCAAAATTGCTTCCTCTATGTCTATGACCAAAACTATTATGTCTTCTAGGTGAATGATTACAACTGTTTTGACCAAAATTATCCCAAAAAGGTTTAGCAGTATTTTGAGAAGGTTTTTCTAAAGGTACTGCTGAACATGTAGCAGTACTTTGAGTTGAAGGTACTGCTTGACTTTTGACATCATTATACTTAGATTTTTCAACAGTTTCTTTTGGGGTTTCAGACCTAGATTGACTAGTAAGCTTTTTCCTAAACTCTAGGTTGTCTACACCAAAACGAGAAACATCAGGTCTAATAGGTTGATGACTACCAATGGGATGAGGGAAAGCATGATAACCTTTCTCTTTCTTATATTCAGGAGGTGGTTCACTAAGTGATTCTTCATTACTAGATGTGTCTACATAGTTAATAAGTTCATCATCACTAGTTGTTATATCCTCAAAATCAAGGTCATCCTTATCATTAGGTGGGTTTTCTTCTGTGTTATTAAAGTTCATACCAAAACCTAGGCCAGTTCTAATGTAAACCCTTCTCTGTTTTTCAACATAAGTGACATAAGAAAGATCAGACTCTTTCCAAGCACCAAACTTTGCTAACAATTCATCTCTCTCCTTAGTCAGTTTCTCAATTTCAGAAATTTTACAATTTAACTTCCATTCACTAAGTTTTAACTGATAATCCTGTTCTTCATACTTTTCTGCCCAAGCCATTTCATTATTTTCATGTGTTATTATTTTGGCTTCCATTGACTCTAAAGTAATTTGGTAACCAGCTACTTCAGCCCTAGCCGTTCTACACTTATCTCTTTCAGTCACATAATCATTAAGCACTTTCTGATAAAAGTTATGACACTTAGAACATACCTCAAAGATAGGGGATGAACTTGGTGAAGTGGCTACCATAGCAAGCATGACAGGATCATCTTCACTCTCCATGCTCCAGTCGAAGCTTCCATAACCATCTCTGGACTCCAACGCAGCAAATCCAGGTTCCTCATCAAACGTTGTGCTCCAATCAAACTCCTCCATTGCCACCATACAATAGGTTATTGGTTCATCATCAAACTCGGCACTCTAGTCAACCTTTGATAGATTCTCTTGAGCAACCAAGGCTTTTGTTTCAGTAATAGGAATTTCCTTTAGTGCAAGCTTTGGTTTTTCAGTCATCCTGTTTGCCTGATATTTAGTAAACCTTCACTCCCTTGCAAAGTGTCTAGTCTTCTGAAAGTTAAAGCATTCAATCTTGGATTTGTCAAAAGTGATAGCCTGCTTAGGCTTGAAGTCAATGCCTCTTCCTGTTTTCTTCATGAACTTCTTGATTCTTGCAGTGATCATAGCGACTTGCCACCTAATATCAATTTCTTCAAGAGCATCCTCTTCAATTTGTGACAAATCTTCTTCATAAGTAACAGGTAAGGTAGCTTGTTGTGCAAAGAATGAGCATACGACTTCATCAGAATGGATGGTGCTTGATGTTGATGATGTGGGGTTGATCATAGTTGTGATAGAATGAGCAGGATAGCCAGTACTTTGAGCAACAATACTTTGAGTAGGGTGAGCAGTACTTTTAGTGGAAGTACTGCCTCTCTTTTCAGATGATACAAAAGCTATACTGTGAGACTTTGAACTTGTCTGGCCATTCATCTCATGCTCATACACCTTCAGATGGTTGTAGAGATCGTCAAAGTCCATAACATCCAATCCAGGTTGTCCTCTGATCATAGTAGCAATCACATGCCATGTAGATGGCAAACTCCTTAAGAACTTCAGATTGGCAACTTCAACAGATACCTCTGCCTTGTATAACTCTAGCATGCTAAGGAGATTTTGGAATCTATCATATGCAGCATCAAGACCTTCTCTTTCACCAACAGTGAAAGTTTCAAACTGTTGCTTCAACAGATTTCTGTGCATCTTCTTGGAAGGATCATTACCTCCAAATCTGGTCTTGAGTGCAGCCCATAGTTGCTTTGCATCCTTAGCATCATGGAACTTGAGTAGGTGACCATCAAGAATAGCAGACAAGAGAATGTTGAGAGCTTTCTCTTGATTCCTTATTGTAGCAGCTGGCAAGATGGGTTTAGGTGCTTTAGGTTGTCAAGGAATGTCTACAGGTTTTTCCACAACTTCATTACCATTGACAATCACATTCCACAGTGCATGGTCTGTAATTGCAATGTACTGCCTCATCTTCATGCTCCATAGATCGTATTCTCCCTTCTTGATAATTGGTATTCTTAGTAAGGTGATTGATGGTGGTGGTGCAGCTTCAGCCGTTATCTTTAAGGTTTTGTAAAGTAGGTTTTGAGGGTTTCTTCTTAGTCAGAGTTTCCACACAAGCTCTGATACCACTTGTTGGATCGATGTACTCTAACCATACTAACTATATAGCTTGTTAAGGGTTTAATAACCTTGGATAAATCCTAAGTTATTAACAATGAAACACTGAGCAAACTTTATTAAATATGCGGAATTTACTTAACAAAGCTAAGAAGAATTAACTTTAACTTTCAACAATATTATTAATAACTCTAAATCTGCTTGTTATGCAGATTCTTTAACAACTCTAAAACTCTAATATCGTACTTCTCTAAAACTCTAAAAACACGTTCGTACTTTTGGATTCAAAAACATACATTCTCTAATTCCAACCTAGGGATCCTTTTATAGGCTTAAGGATAACCCTAGTCGGTTTACAATTTGTTACCTTTTACGACAAGTAATCTAAACAAAGAATATTCTAGAATAACAAAGCTTTCCATAAACGAATATAGCAGTTCTTTAGCTTTGAAGTACTTTGACTTTGACAGCAGTACTTTGACTTTCACTTAGCAGTACTTTGAATCTTCAGCACTTTGACTTCTTCAATACGTTGACTTTCATATCCCAACAGATAGGAAGATAGATGTTAGGAATTAGAAAATTCAGTCGTTAAAGAGTCGGTCACCTCAAGTATATGCATTCGATAGAAAGCTCGTAGTCGTAGTCAAGATATGTTAGTAAGAAGTTTGTTATGTAACACCGTGGAGGACGGACGGGTCTTTACCCACTGTATGCCTGATCCACAGCCCGTAGGTGGCGTTTATTTGTAAGACACTATAAATACCCTCTACCTCCCAAGGTAGAGGGTTGGAGCTTCAATACCATTTTTCTTTGTTTCACATAGTTCCCAACTCTCTTCCCTTTCTCTCTCTAGAACTTTCTCTCTCTAAACCTTGTTAACGCCTCATATGATTATGGTTTAATGTGTTTGTGAAATCCTATATCCTACAATTGGTATCAAGAGCCATGGTTTGATCACTTATCTTTCATGCTATTTGTTTTGGTGGATTTCATAAGGTTTTTGGGGTTATAAGTGTTTAGGAGAGTTTGAATAATTTGGACAAATTCTAGTGTTAAAGTTTGAATTTTGTTTGTACTTTTGTGTTTAGGATCATCATATGTGTTTAGGTTTTGAATTGGAAGGCTTAAATCATTGTGGTTTGGTTGTTTTTGATTGATAAAGTGGTTGTTTGTAAAAGTTGTACGAAGCGAGTTTAGTCTCGGAGTTGTGTTTCTTCGAAGCGAGTTGCGTTGTTATTGGAAGCGAGTTAATATATGCGACTTGGCTATTTAGCGAGTTGACTCCGTGTGCGACTTAGGTTCTACGCGAGTTGTTTCTTTAAGCAACTTGAGTTCTAAAGCGACTTGGCTATTAAGCGAGTTGTACAGCTAGCGAGTTACCTCAAGCGACTTGTTTCTTTAAGCGAGTTGTCTCTGTTTGCGACTTGGCTATTAAGCGAGTTGTCTCTGTTTGCGACTTGGCTATTAAGCGAGTTCTCTCTATATTTGACTTGGCTATTAAGCAAGTTGGTTCTTTAAGCGACTTGTTTGTTTAAGCGAGTTGTCCGTTTAGCGAGTTGATAACTAAGCGAGTTGACTGTTTAGCTACTTGTCTATTGAGACTTGTTACTTCTTCGTACTACATCTTTACGGTTGTTCTTTTGGTTTAGTAAAATCCCATGAAAGAATCAATTTCCCGGTTTAATCAAAGAATAGTAAAATCCCGTAGAAATTGTAATCATGTCTACCAACATACCTACAATTATCTCCACTGTTGTTGAGGATGTTCAAGCAGCTGGTTCAGATACTCATCCACCTATGCTTGACAGAACTGACTACGACTCTTGGGCTCAACGAATCAGATTGTACTGTCTTGGAAAGGAAAATGGTGTCAACATTCTCAAATCCTATGATGAAGGACCTTATCAGATTGAGACTACAAGAGACTTAATTGATACAACTGCAGATGGAACAATGATCTATGGATTAGACAGACGAAAGACGTATGATGAGCTCAATGATAAAGAGAAAAAGAGATTCGATGCTGACATCAGGGCTTCTAACATTATACTTCAGGGTCTTCCAAAAGACATCTACAAGCTTATCAATCACAACACTGAAGCCAAGGCAATTTGGGATAATGTCAAGATGCTTCTCTCAGGTTCTGAATTAACTAAGGAAGACAGAGAATAGTGGAAGGAATCCAAATCAGGGTCAAGCTAAGCCAATTAAGTGCTAAAACTGTGGTGGTGATGGACACATAGCAAGGAACGGCACTTCTCCAAAATGCCCTCAAAATGCAGAGTACTTCAAAGACAAGATGTTACTTGTGCAAGCTCAAGATAATGGAGTTGTGTTGGATGAAGAGGAGCTGTTGTTTCTTGTTGAGGGCAATGCAAAGACATATGATGCAGATGTGGATGAGCAACCAGTTCAGGAGATAGGTCATAATCATCAGAATGCCTTTCAAGTCGCCGACTGTGATGCATACGACTCTGACGTTGATGATGAACCTACTGCACAGACTATTTTCATGGCTAGCATTTCTCCAATGGTCTCTCCAAAGGTCCCCTCACCACAGCAAGCTGGTCCATCCAAAGAATCAATCATCTCAGAGGTATTAAAACTATACGATGATGTTGATGAGCAAAAGATACATGACAAAGTACAATCAACTGAAACTATTGAGTCAGATATTGAAAATATGGGTATTATCAATGTTGTCCCATATGATCAATATGTGAAACAAAGTGAAAGTGAGACTGTACCAAGTGATGCATCTTCTGCAGTCAATGATGACTATATTTTTGATGAATACACTGCATGTTCCCCTGATGATTCTATTATTTATGAACTAAATGCCTATAAAGAACAAGTTGCTATTTATGAACAGCGTGCTAAGTTTGAGTTAACCACCCGTGAGCAGGAAATGGATGACCAAATGCGTACAATTATTAGAAAAAGTAATTTTAGAGAAGAAGTATTAAAACAAGAGTTAAGCTCCTTACAAGAAAAGCTTTTTAAAACTACTAAGCAAAAACAAGAACTTCAAGAAAATGTTAAAATGATTAAGCAAGAATTCAATGCTAAGGAATCAAAACTTTTGAATGATTTTTCCAATCTAAAAACTTTGAAAAACAAGCTTGAAAATAAGTTGTACGTACAAGGGAACACCATTCAGACTGCTCACATGATCACTAAGCATAGAGTTCTCAGCGATAAGCATAGTACCCCCATTATAAAGGAATCCAACCCTCAGTATGGTAAGAAAGCAAAAGCTGCTCAAAATGTAATCTATGATGGCAATGAGATTCTTAAACCTAGACAGAAACCTAGTTGCATTAAGTCCACTGAGGAAGATAGAAAATTAGATGATGCATCTAGGGAGAAAATGGATAGGAAGCTTAACGATCCTGCATGTGAAGAGAATAACATAACGATTAAACCCCATGATTACACTAAGGAAAATTGGATACACTTAAACAAGTTTAAGCCTCAGACCCTATTAACCCCTGAACAAGTGTTCTGGAAAAAGGATATGGATATGCAAAAAGCTGAAAATCTTGTTTAAAAGAATCCCCCTAGTAGGAAATTGCCTCAAGCAACTGTGTATCCTCCTAATACACCAATGCATTTAGTTCCTAGATCCATTGCCACTAATAGCAAAACATTAATCAGCATGTATGTTGTTTATCAGCTGTTTGTTGATTTTGAGAAAACGTGTAAGAAGAGAATCACACCTACAGGGATAACTGAGGGGGAAAGGGGTTTTGAGCAAACTAAAGAATGTTATTTAACTGAGGTGTCACACCCCCAAATTACCTGTTTTGCAGCGGAATGGAATTCCTGGGGATTGACTGTCATAGCATCACAATCACAGTTATATTGAACGACCTAAAGTGTCGTTTAAAAACACATCGTTGGATATTTAATAAAACGTTCAGAGTTACAACATAGGTCCCAAAAGTTTACAAAGTTTGCGGAAATATAAATATAATACAAGTCCAAACGATGGTTTTGAAAGAAAGTGCCATAATGTACAATGATGTAAGTCGACGCCGCGACTCAAAAGGTGGTTCCTTAACCATGCCATGATGATAATGCCTTAGTTACCTGAAAATACATTGCTAAAACGGTCAACAATAATGTTGGTGAGAAATCATAGGTTTATGTAAATGTTTTATACGACTACGCAAGTATAGATCAGGTATGACAATCATGTCACATAAAAGTGTTACAGGTATGACAATCATGTCACATAAAAATGTTACTGGTATGACAATCATGTCACATAAAAATGTTACAATTGCTTAAGCGCATGATACCGAAGCTCCGACTGATGTTCGCCCCAACAGAGTGTCTTGCCAAACAACTCTAATAATGTTTATGAATGAAATGCATCCGTATGACTAGTTGGGATTCACCAACCCGGATGGAGGCGTCACCCTCGATAGATCTATCCACTCACACACGCTTCTAGGAAATTAACGGCTCATGCATATGAAGTGGGGACATTTAACTGGCAACGTGGTAACTTAAGCAATGTAAATGAATTTAACATACTTGGTATCGTAATAAAAATGTTGTGCAATGTATTCTCCCCCGTAGGTTTGAAATAAGTAAAACTTGATTAAATCGGGGCTATGAAAACTCACTTGATAAACTGGTATGATGACAAGAGTGAGTACACTGAGGTATAGCGGGAAACTTTAATCTGGACCTATTACGAATGATATGATATGTAATGAGTTATGATGTTATGATATGCATGCATTTCGTATGTTATTTATACCATTTGCGAGTTTTGAAAATAATACTTATCGTCGAAAAATACTCTTTTGACGTCTTGACCAATCTTTAATCACTTTACAAGTATTTACGTCAAAATGTCATCCTACAATGGTTTCGTAATGATTTGTTGTGAAATTATCACTTTTCGTCGAAAAATAAGGTCGTCGGAAATTTCATTAAAGTGACAAAAATGGCTTCGAAAAACTAGTCGTAAAGTGGTGTACGTCGAACGTTAGGAAACGAACTCGACGGTTTTGGAAAGTTTGTATCAAAATCTAGAAGTTTCAGTACATGAGTTTTCGTCATAGAGGTCTCGAACATAGAGATAATAAGGGTTAAAGATGGTGATTTTGTCCAAATGTTGTGTAAAAAGTGAGTTTCGGCAAAGTTTAAGCAACCGTAAATAATTTATTACAACTCCGCTATACAAACGGTTGATCGTTTTGAAAAATATGCTTGGTGATCTCGATTTTATTAGAAGACTTCTCGTTACAAAAAGTTCTACATCATAGATAAAAACAGCCTTCAACATGGTCGTTTTGGTTACCGTAACACTTGTCTCGTAAAAATAATATAGTTTTTCTAAAATAATAAAGTTACGGCAATTTTATGAAAACGTGTATATCTTAGTCGTTTCAAATCCGTTTTCTACGTATTATACGTCCTTAGCTTCGTATCAAAGTATACTAATATATTTTTGATAAGTCGAAATAATTTGTAAAGCTTAGGACTCGTTTTTGACTCGTACAAGATAAAAATAGGTTGCTGAAATTTCAGAAAATATATATATTCGTCGTCAAACTTGAAAAATTCATAACTTCTTCGTTATAACTCCGTTTTAATCCGTTCAAACGGCCACGGATTCGTTTTAAAGTATATTTTCTAAATATCAAGGTAAAAAATTCGTGCCTACTGTCGGATTTTCCAGAAAAACAAAATAAGAACAGACCACTTTTATATACTTGTCGAAAATAGTTTTTCTCGTACTAAACCTATTCCAATCCCTTCAAATCAACTCCAAAGCTATTCTAATCCTACCATACACCTTCTTAGGGTGTCATGGGTTCCTAGACATCATCAAGACCAATATATACCAAGGGAATAATTATAGGATGACCTTTATATATCAAACTCTTAAAATCAATGTAAAAATGGTATAAATAAACACAAGTCTTGCATGTTTGCTCCAAATATGAAGAAATAAATATGAAATGAAAGGAAAGATGAAAAATATAAATGATATGCTTACAAGTAAACTATGATGAGGTGATTAGAACAAAGGTTTAACCTAAACACTCTAGGTTTTTATTTCAAAACCTTAATAAGAGTGTGATCTAGATTGTGTTTAACTTGATTAGCAAAATTTTTGTGATTTCCTTCTCAACACCCTTAGATGGCCGGTTGGAGAGGAAGAAAAACAAGAGAGCAAAACACTTGAAGCTTTGAATTATTGTTGAATGAGATAATTGAATGAAGTTTGAGTATAAATCTTGTTTTGTAGAAAAAATCTACCCACTTGACTATCCCTCCCCCTTGGGCCAGATTTTTGGGGATATTTGTCAACAAATATCTTTTTTTTTTTTTTTTTTTTTTATTAATAAATTGTGTAAGTAATTGTTAGAAAAAAATGTGTAAGTGAAATGTGTAGTTTAAATGTAACTTGTAAGGTTTAATATACATTAGTGTATTTAAGGAAATTTTAGGTAAAAGTAATTTTTAATAGATCAAAGTAGAGTATAATGAGATCATAAAAATTGTAAAATACATTCCTGGTAAAATTTGAGCGATATAATAATTATCGTGTAGTTTTTAAGAAAAACGTTGTAATAATATAAATTTAACGATTTATATACAAAATAAATTTAGAACACTAGGTAAACTCAAAATATAGTTTTTATAAACTAAATGTAAGTATAAAAATATATCGGGATCATTTTTGGAAGTATCGGATTAAATTTTCAAAATAATAACTCACGCGATAACGTTTATTTAATATAAAATTCACGCGTTTAAGGTGAAATGTAAAATCATGAATGAACTAACATGATGCAAATGATGCTAATGAAATGTAGACTAAACTTAGTCCATATGAAATGTTCGTGATGATATGATCATGAATTCGCCGCTAAACCATAAAGGTTACGCGAATTTGGAATACGTAAACCTAGTTTACGCTAAATGTTAAATTGTAAGGCATGAATTGTTTCGAGAAATGACCTGAAAGTACGGGTTGTCACATGAGGTCATGCCTTTCTTCAAACAATTAAAAGGTCAATTTGAGAGTCTTCAAAAAGGGATAAATTCAGATATTAAAGAAATGGAAAAGGAATTTGATGCAATGATAGTTGAAGTCAATGATTAAGAATAGGAACTCAAATATAATGAAGTTGAAAGGAAGAATTTGCACATCTTAAATGAGAATTTGATTTCGAGTTGTGTTGCTCAAGATGTATTTTATACTGTTACTAAGCATTCTATTACTGCTTCTCGATTTCATGAATTATCTATGGCATTGAAAGTTTCTCATGATCGTGTCATTGAGCTTGAAAACAAAAACTCTGAACTAAATGAGAAAATTGATCATGATGATCACGATAATTTGGTAAACCATCTTTCTAAACTAGAAGTTGAACATTTTGATTTACAACTAAAATATCAACATCTTAAAGAAAATGTCAAAACCTCAAATATCAAGACATCCTCAGATGTTCCAGAGTTTGATGCAGTTTTTCAGATAAACAAACGTGACGAACAGATTCAAGCTCATTGTAACACAACTAGAAAGTTGAAAGCCCAAATCTCTCAATTAAAGGGTGAAAAGAACAATGTGACTGGCTCCCAAAAGCCTCCTCTTTTAGATTCATAGTATTCTCAAACTTTTCATCTTCAAAACTTAGTTAATGCTTTACAAAAGGAAAACGAGAGTTTTCTAGAAGAAAATGAAAAAGTTAAACGACACTTTAAAGAGTTATATGATTCAATGAAAGTCACTCGTGACAAAAACAACGAAAAAATAACATCTTTACAAAAAGAAATTGAGAATCTGAGGAGTCAGGAAAAAGGGAAACTGCCACTTGTTTTTAATGAGAATGTTGCATCAAAGTCATCCTCAGACTGCAAATATACTGTGACTGTTAAATACATTCCTCCTCATCTTAGGAATAATGAACCTGTGTTTCACAACTATTGTGCACATCTTAAGGATAGTCTAGAATGTCTCCGTGAGATTGTGGAAGAGGATTTTATAAATAAGCCTCTTGACAGTGAAATTAGGTTTGCGTGCATTCAAGCCAAACGATCTCAAGAGCTGCTAGATGTTTAATAGCAACATGTCCTAAATCCTTAGGTGCGAAAGGTAAAGTTGTGATGCCTTGTTCTATGTCTAGTGCCAAGCATACAAACCATTCTATGCCTACTATTAAGAAAGTGAACTCTAATGTGCCTTCAAGTAGGTCAGATCCCTGCACGTCTAGTTCAGGAAAGCAAAAGGTAGCAAAACCAACTAATGTTCCAATTCTCTCTACAGGAGTAAGAAGTTACACCAAAGCAAGCGGGTCAAAGCCTCAAGGCAACACAAAGAATGATAGGACCTTGCATGCTAGGAATGCTCAGTGGAAGAGAGTAGAAGATCACCTTAGGGAGAATTTGAATAAGACGAATCGTGTTGATTCTAGTGTTAGCTCTAAGTGTATTGTAATTAATGCGAATTCTGCTACTTTTGGCAAAACATGTAATGATGATTGCATGGTTTCTATTACTAATCTTGAATGTGGTATGAATGATTTGTCTAATGCTGTCAAATGCCCAGTTAAAACTGTTAATGTTAAACATCAAACTAAGAAGGCTAAAAGGCAAAGGCGAAAGAAAGTTAGAAAATAGTGGAAACCCACAGGAAGAGAATTTAGTAATATAGTTAATCAATGGATACCTACTGGCCATAAGATTAATGAGCTGTGCCCTAAAATTGCTAAGTCAATGCCCACTAGAAAATGGATGCCTACTGGTAGAACTATTCCCTTAAGAAGTGAACACACTTTGAATAAGTCAAATACGGACACTAGCACTGCATTTATTTATGATGATTCCATTGCTTCTACTTCTGATGTGGGTGTTCCAATCACTGTTACTAACCAAATGGAACCCATTCTTGCATGGGGATCCCAATTATCCAGTTATCCATTCTTGTCTGTGTTCAACTGCAGATCGTTCAAATCGTTCTGTGGTACCTGGACTCAGGCTGTTCCAAGCATATGACTGGAGACCGGTCACGGCTCATGAACTTCATGAGTAAATTCATCGGAATTGTGAGATTCGGAAATGATCATTTTGGTGCTATTATGGGTTATGGAGATTACGTGGTTGGAGACAGTGTGATTTCAAGGGTATATTATGTTGAAGGTCTTGGACATAATCTATTTTTTGTCGGACAATTTTGTGACTCAGATTTAGAAGTGGCCTTCAGGAAACATACTTGCTTTGTTAGAGAACTTTATGGTGTGGAACTTCTCAGAGGAACTCGTGGTTTAAACCTATACACCATCTCTATCGAAGATATGATGAAATCTTCACCCATCTGCTTGCTGTCAAAGGCTTCCAAAACTAAGTCATGGCTATGGCACCGTCGTCTCAATCACTTGAACTTTGGTACCATAAACAATCTTTCCAAAAAGGACTTAGTTGTAGGTTTACCTAGACTAAAGTATGAAAAGGATCATCTTTGTTCAGCATGCCAACTGGGAAAAAGCAAGAAGTATGCCCACAAACCTAAACCTACAAACTCAGTTACATAAGTTCTTCATACAATTCACATAGATTTATGTGGACCCATGAGAGTGCAGAATATCTTTGGGAAGAAATATGTGTTAGTTGTGGTTGATGATTACTCTCGATTCACCTGGGTTAAGTTCTTAAGGACAAAGGATGAAACTCCAGATATCATCATCAAATTTATCAAACAGCTGAAGGTTTGACTTAACAAAACTGTCAGAATCATCCGAACAAACAATGGAACTGAGTTTGTTAATAAACAACTTAGTGAGTTTTATGAAAGTGTTGGAATCAGTCATCAAAGAAGTGTTCCACGAACTCCTCAACAGAACGGTGTAGTTGAAAGACGAAATCGAACTCTTGTGGAAGCCGCAAGAACAATGGTGATTTACTCAAAGGTTCCAATGTTTCTCTGGGCTGAAGCCATTGCCACTGCATGCTACACTCAAAATCTATCCCTAATTCACAATGCTCATGGAAAAACTTCATATGAACTTGTCCGCAATAGAAAACCTAATCTCTCATTCCTTCGCGTGTTTGGTGCATTGTTTTATCCAACTATGGAGGGACAAGACTTAGGCAAACTTAAAGCTAAAGCGGACATTGGAGTTTTTGTAGGATATGCACCAAAGAGAAAAGGATATCGAATCTACAACAAAAGAACCCGAAATATCATGGAAACAATTCACGTTACGTTTGATGAGCTGACCGGTCCAATGGCTCCAAGACAACCCAGTTCTGGACCCGCATAATCAAGTAGTTACATCAATTTTACTCTTGTTTACGACTCGTCACCAGCAACTCCTTATGTAACTCCTTCGGAAGATGATTTGAAGAAATTATTTGATCCAATGTTTGATGAACACTATGAGTCAAGTGCTAATGATATCTCAGTTCCATCAACAGAAGCTGCCTCTATCCCTGTCAATGAAGCTAACCCTTCAGTTTCAATGTCATTAAGTCAAGAAGCGCCTGCTGCTGATCACTCTGTCTCATCAACAAATCATCAATCATCAAGTGTACATAATGGAAATGTTGCTGCTGTTACAGATGATGAAAACCCTTTTGCTCCTCCAGAAGATGAACCCTTTGAAAATATATTTGCTCCTGAATCATCATCAGAACCATCATCATTAGGAGATATGGACTCTGCTACTTCAGTTCCTCAACAGCAACCACATGAACATCTTAGAAAATGGACACATGATCATCCATTAGACAACATCATTGGAAACCTCTCTCGTCCAGTATCCACACGGAAACAGCTTGCAACCGATGCCTTATGGTTCTTCTTCAACTCTGTACTATCCAAGGTCGAACCAAAAGACGTTAAAACTGCAATGAATGAAGACATCTGGTTGAATGCCATGCAAGAAGAAATTCATGAGTTTGATCGACTAGATGTATGGGAATTAGTACCTGCTCCTGATTGTGCCATGATCATTGCTCTAAAGTGGATCTTCAAACTAAAGCTTGATGAGTATGGCGATGTATTAAAGAACAACGCTAGATTGGTTGTAAAAGGATACCGTCAAGAGGAAGGTATTGACTTTGAAGAATCATTTGCTCTAGTGGCACGCATCGAGGCAATCAGAATCTTCCTGGCTAATGCTGCAAGTAAGAATATGATTGTCTATCAGATGGATTTAAAGACGGCTTTTCTTAATGGAGATCTTAAAGAAGTCGTATACGTCAGCCAACCGGAAGGTTTTGTGAATCCAGAGCATCCTACTCAAGTCTATCGCTTGAAGAAGGCTCTTTACGGCTTGAAGCAAGCTCCTAGGGCATGGTATGATACGCTATCAAACTTTCTGCTATCTACTTGATTCAGCAAAGGAGCAGTTGATCTGACATTCTTCACCAGAAAGTCAGGCAAATATTTAATTCACGTTCAAATCTATGTTGATGATATTATCTTTGCCTCGACTGACCCCAATGAATGTGACCGTTTTTCTAAGGAGATGGGCTCCAAATTTCAAATGTCAATGATGGGTCAAATGTCATTTTTCTTGGGATTACAAATTTCACAAAGTCCCGGAGGCATTTTCATTAATCAATCTAAATATGCAAATGAAATTTTAAAGAAATTTGGATTTGACACTTGTGACACCGTTGACACTCCCATGGTGGAACATACCAAACTGGATGAGGATCACTCAGGGATCATGGTAGATCAAACGAAATATCGAAGTATGATTGGATCCCTGATGTACCTCACTGCCAGTAGACCTGATATTCTGTTCGCGATATGCATGTGTGCTAGATACCAGGCTAAGCCTACCAAAAAGCACCTTGAAGCGGTTAAACGGGTCTTTCGGTATATCCAAGGAACCATCAACATGGGACTTTGGTACCCGAAGGACACCGGTATGTCACTAACTGCATATACAGATGCAGATCATGCAGGATGTCAAGATACTCATCGAAATACGTCTAGAGCTGCTCAGTTTTTGGGTGATAAGCTTGTGAGCTGGTCTTCAAAGAAACAAATGAGTACTTCTATTTCCTCTACAGAGGCTGAATACATAGCCATGTCATCTTGCTGTGCTCAAATCCTATGGATGAGATCCCAATTATCTGACTATGGCTTTGAATTCAACAAAATCCCTCTGTACTGTGATAATGAAAGTGCCATTGCTCTCTCTTGCAACAACGTTCAACATTCAAGAGCCAAGCATATAGACATTCGACATCATTTCATTTGGGAACAAGTGGAAAAAAGTGTGGTGGAACTCTATTTTGTGAGGACTGAATACCAATTAGCTGACATCTTCACCAAAGATTTTCCTAGAGAATGTTTTGAGTTTATCCTTCCACGTCTTAGTCTAAAGAGTCTACAATTGGAAACACTCAAGCGTCTTCAAGAGGAAGACGAGGAGTAAAGGTCTTTATTCATCTATCTCTTGTATATATTTATTCAAAAAGCAAAATGCAAAATTTCAAAACCCACAAAAGAAAATATTAAAATATAAAATTCTCAAAAACCCATAAAAAAATTAGAAAATCCTGAAAAATTTCAAAAATATTGTTATTTTGTCATGTTTTTCTTAATTCGATATCATCTACGGACTTTGTGTTGACATTCAAAGAATGTCACGGGTCTTTAGATGTTCTTCGAATGCACATAAGTTTGTTTTAATAAAAAAAATGAGGCGGAGAAAAATGGTGGTTTACTGTCATTTCAGGCAGTAACCCGTTTTAAAAAGTAAAGAATAGAGCCATGCCTTATCTTATTTTTCAAATATCATACTCTGATTCTTAAAACAAATGTTTGTCATCAAAAAGACAAATGTTTCTCTTTCCAAATATTTTTTCATCTAATGATTCTTGTGAAAAATATTTGCCATCTAATGAAAACGAAATTGCTTTGAAAATACCTTGTACTCTATTATTCTTGTAAATCATTTGTGCTTTTCATCTGTCAAAACCTCTATCTCTCAATCAACAACTTGTGTCAGTGATTGAGGGGGAGAATGATTTCAATCGAATTAAAAAAGGTTATTTTGAAAGGTTAATTTTTTCAAACAATTGCCACGTAAATGAGCAAGGTTTATTCTTGGAAAATCAAAAAGAACAATGTTTTATACAATTGATTCAAAGCCTTTGCTAATGTTATGTTTTCAAAAGATAATCATGCATGTTTAATCAATGGAGTTTAATGTCTCATAATCCGATCCTTACCAGTTAAAATGTTTTCATAATCAAGTCACAATTCTCCTCAAAAGCTTTCAAAATCAATTTAAATCTACAGAGATCACAAATCTCAAATGATTTGAAAATTATGATCAGGGGAGAATTTGTGATTTAAATTGGATTTAAACTGATGATTCGATAAATGGTTTCACAAGTGTTTTGCAAGCTTTCCTCCCCACATGTGCCAAACGATTTCAAATTTTCCATGCACATGTTGAGGGGGAGCATCTTTTTAAACAACAAAATAATTGAAACGTGATTGATCTGTCTCTAAGTGCAGGTTCCCTCTAGTATGTGCAAAACTCTTTCAAACCTCGAGGAACATATTGAGGGGGAGCAAACTTTTGAAAACCTCATCCTTCCCTAATATGCTTTATCTACTTGAGTTAATCAGGGAAGTGATGTTGATATCTTTTAGAAAATGGTAATCAAAGAAATTAATTCTTCCTCTTGCCTCCGTGTGCTAAAACGATTTCAAATACATGAGCCACATGTTGAGGGGGAGTTCTTTTTCTAAAAATATCAAAAACAATTCAGGTACAAAATGCTTTGATGATATATCACAAGTATCTGGATTGATTTTTCAAATGGTTTTCAATTGGTTCCAACGACAGATGATCAATACCAAATAGACCGACCAAATTTACTTTATGTATGGTGATATAAGGATGATAAGGTTAGATATTTCCTCCCATGATCCGCCAGAACCGGAAGGATCTACCCGGGGACAATCCACTAGTTAGTGTAACACCCCCAATTTCGTGATACGCAGCGGAATTCAAGCTGGGTGTTACTTCATGGCTCAACAATTATAATAATAGAAAACGAACTCTAATTGTGTAGTTTTAAAAGATTTATCATTCGATTTATATAAATATCAGAGTTTACAAAATGAGGTCCCAGTAGTTTTACAGTTTATTAAATAAGTTTTCGAATGATAATATAGCCTTCTTGAGTATCCGTGCCCTTCTATGCCATCCTCGTAAATTATGAACCTAAGATAAACATGCTAAAAGTGTCAACACAATGGTTGGTGAGTTCATAGAGTTTATAGATAAAACAGTTGAGTTCAATAGTTTGATTATTGTAATAAATACAAATATCGATGAAATAAGTTATGTTGTTATACACCCATAGTTCATTTGTTTAGTAATCAGTTGAACACAAGTTTCAAGGTTGGGCCACGTTGTTGCACCCATAAATTCAGTAGTTGCAGCATTTGTATCATTGCAACACAAGATATATTGCCTTAAGTCTCATGAACACAAACCTTAACACGAACGCGTCATAATAATGACGTAAGTTACAAACATCATAATAATGATGTGAGCAACAATTCCCTCTGGTAGGAGTTTGCCATTTTCCTAGTATTCTCAAATAAAGTGCATTTGGTAGCCTATCCGGCTAACACAAATGGGGCATCAACTGCCAATAGATCTATTCACTATATTCGCGTTCACTCGCAAGTGATTAATTGTTCATGATATGACGGACTTTTAGTGGCAATAGTGTATAACTTAGGCAATAACAATCAGGATTGCATACAGATAGTAATTGTGTTCAAGTTTGTAGCAAAACGTATAAAGTGTGGTTATGAACTCATAGTAGTATGTAAAAGCTTTTGAGTACTTGTGAAAGTAAAAACGAGTAGTTAAGCACGTATCTCCCCTAAAAATAGTATAAAGCAATTGAAAATAGGGCTATGAAACTCACCTCAGAATGTAGTGGCGTAAGTATCGCAAAATAAAATCAAGTAGCAAAGCACAACCGTACACGGTCGGCACGACCTAGAAGATAATAACTTATCTTATAAATATGTCACGTGAAATTAAAGTAATACATATGAGTTTTCTAAGGATGTCGTATTATTGTTTGTAAAAAGGTTTTGTATCGTCGTTTCAAGTGGTGGTTTGAATGTCAAGACTCACAAACACATACTAAAGTATAAAACATATAGCACAAGTATGAACGGAAATAAAACACGTAATGTTCAAATAGCAAATAAGTAAAAGATATGTAGATTGGTTAAGTCATGACGCGTTTATGTATATAACTTCAAAGTTGTGTAGACTTGATTTAAAATGTGTGTTCTCAATACGTTTTCAATTATTATAGCTTTTGTTTCGATAGTTTTAGTCCATTTCAAATATGATCCGGGCTCCAATAATAATGATAAGTTTGGATATGAGCTCATAAGCTCGAACCTACAACCCGGTTTTTCTTATTAAACTGAGGTAAACAAACACCCTCAACCTACACCCTTATCTGGGATGCGGTGTGGCTAACTAAACCAAACCCAACACCTTGAGGTGTGGGCTGGAAACAAGCAAACTAAACGCACCTATTGGTGCAGAAAAATCAGCAACATAATACACTAGTTTATGCAGAAAATCAGCATACAATTACACTAATTTATGCTGAAAAATCAGCATTCAAATACGCTAGTTTATACAGAAAATTCAGCATCCAAATACACTCATTTATGCATAAAAATCAGCAGCCAATTACAATCGTTTATGCAGAAAAATCAGCATCCAAATACACTAATTTATGCAGAAAAATCAGCATTCAAATACGCTAGTTTATATAGAAAATTCAGCATCCAAATACACTCATTTATGCATAAAAATCAGCAGTCAATTACACTCGTTTATGCAGAAAAATCAGCATCCAAATACACTAATTTATGCAGAAAAATAAGCATTAAACGTGCCCCTTTATGTGCCGAAAATTCAGCAGCAAACGTGCCCTTTATGTGCAGAAAATTTAGCAGCAAGTGTGCCCTTTTGGGGCTGTACTGCAGCAGAAAAACAACCCTGTTGGGGCCGTGTTACAGCAGAAAAACACCCCTTTGGGTGGCTGTGTTGCAGCAGACAAACACCCCTTTGTGTGGCTGCGTTGCAGCGGACAAACACCCCTTTTGGGTGGGCTGTGACAGCAGACAAACAAACACCCTTTTTGCTACTTTTTGTTGATCTGAAATAAGGCATCACCCGACACCCTTGTAGGGTCGTTGAGCCGAGGGCAAAACCAATACCCTTTTGGGTGTGGTTGAGCCGAGAACAAGCACAAACGAGCACCCTACCTGGATGTCTCGTTGAACCGAACATAACAAACAATCACACCTCTCGTGGGGCTGTTTTGCACCAAAATAAAAAGAAAAGAAATAAGCTCGTGAGAGCTTATGAAATAAGCAATTAGCATCAAAATAAGCTTAAACCAACATAAGCACAAGCATGATAAGTAGTTTCAAATAATCATATAAGTCGAACAACATAAGCTTTGAACCAAACACACCTGGACTGATTTCTTCCTAAGCAGAGAATAAACAAGTCCCAAATAAGCTTTTCAAATACCAACTTTAATAAGCACTTAATCTGTAACTCAAATATGAGTCACAAAACATAAGTCGAGACACCAGCTCGATAACAACAAACACCTTCTTGGTCTTCTGTCCCGTTTTGTACCGAGACCAAGTTAGACTAAATAAGCTATATGAGTCTATCAAAATTATACGTAAGCTATAAGCTTATAAATAAGCTAAAAAAAATAAGCACATTGAGTGCTTGTAAATAAGCACTTCAGGTAAAAAAAAAATACAAATGAAACCACAAAACGATATTTAACGATGATACTGATTATTACAAAAACCACTGTTAATCCATCCTAATAAATTAATCTTTATACCAATTTTACTCTTGTATTCGAATACAAAAGAAAATAAACAAGCTTGGTGGGTTTTTGACATACCCACAAGATGAAGAACGAGGTTGTGATGGTGGTGACGATGGGAGTCAAACCCAACTTCGGTATACAAGTCGAACCCAATCGATTCTTGATCACCTTCGATGTACCTCGTCTTTCTCGACCCCGCAACAGATGGAGATGGTTGTGGTGGTGCTGTCGTGACTGTGGTGGTGGTGTGGCTTTGGTTACACAAGGGAGAGGAAGAGAGGAGGGAAGATGATATATCTTTTCTCTTCTTGTTCTATGTATTTGTATAAAATGGAAGAAGCAAGCAAGGCTTTATAGAAAGCTTAGCATGATAATACACGTTTCTTATTTTTACATTCATGATTCAAATTGAAACACATATGGTATTTTGAAATTGTTATGTTGTATGATTATGAGACATACATTTTGTAGTTGTAACATGTTGTTGACGTGGCATTAGAAAATGGATAGAATTTTTTGGTGACAATCTTTAGATTTATTATTAGTTTAAGGTTTAAAGGGTATAGTTTGATCCCGATAATTACAAACGTAATATTTTTAAGATGTGAAACATAAAACCGGGTAACAATAAAATCCAATGCTTATAAAAATGTTAAAACTTATTAGTATAACCTATTTTAATATATTAGATTAATCATGAGTCTATTGGAGTATTTATATGTCATTAAGACCGAAAGACGTAGAGTGAAAACGCGTAAGATTTAAAAGTACAAGATTTTAGTAAAAATGACAAAATAATAAGAGTACATATAAATATGACTATAAGGAAGTAAAATGTATAAAACACTTGTACACTGGCTTTGCTTAGTAGTGAATAATATTTAAAATATTACGGTATAATTTAGTTTGAGATTTAGTCATTAAAAATAAACTTTTAATCGTTATTTATATGATCTGTATAACTAAGCAGAACTTAATTTGGAAATGTGCATTGGTGACTTGTACTCTATGTATGAAAATTTTGTACTTTAGTATTTATGATTTAGTTTCGTAAAATGACAGTCATAATAAATTAGGGTTTCGTGTAAATTCTAATAAATAACAAACATTTAGTTTGTACGTTTAAAAATCGTATGTTAACTAATAGCGTAAAGTGGTAAATAAAAGTTGAAAACTTTTATAGTTTAACATATAAGGATGTTTGATAATGTGAGTTACGTCACATTAGCTAGAGGTTGTGACCAAATAAATTGATAACGTTTGAAAAGAAAGAAAAAAATTGTACGTAGAAAAAGGATAAGTATCCTTTCGTTAGGATATTATATTAATTTAATACGAGGTGAAATTTACCGGTGGTTACAGTCTCACCCCCTTAAATGGAATCTCTTCCCGAGATTCAATCCGTGTTAAGTGTTGAAGTAATTACGATGAAGTGTGGTTTCATTTGTGAAAGCTTATAAGTTAGAATTTATTGTTTTACATATGAATAACATTATTCCGAAGGTCATATAAACTTATGAAAATTTTATTTTGAATGAAGATTGTTATTTTATAAGGTTTATCATGGTTTAGTAATTAAAATAACATGGTTTATAATGGCTGGTGAAAATCAAATTATTAATATCTAATGAGAGAAAGTTGTTGAACTTCAGCTTTTGTATCCCCAACGGTCATGAACAGTATCCCCAACGGTCGTGAACAGTACCCCTAACGGCTACTTTTTTTTTAAATACCCCATTTTAATCCTCATTCTTTCATACTAACTTTATCACCTACATTTCTCTTATCATACTTCAAAATGCCGCATATTATTACCATTGTTGCACTCGTGTATGTTGTAATATCTGCTATCTATTTAGCCAACGTTCCGGATGAAGATTACGAATTCTTGGTCGTGGTCTTAGTGATTCTTGTACCACTCATGGTCCTAGCCATCGGCATGGATAAAATATGGGGGTAATAGCATTATGTTAGGAATGTTGAAATAAATGTTATTGTGTAATCGTATGCGTTAGCATTTATTAAGTTGTGGTCTTGTGTTGGTTGTTGGGTTGAAACCCAATACGCTTAATGGTGTGTTTGTTTATGTAATCTAGGCCGAGCCCATTTTAATCTAAATGTGGGTTCTGTTTTATTGTTTTACTAACGGGTTGAAGCCCACTTCTTGTTATAAAAAGGAAGCGTTTAATATTGTTTATAGATTTGTCAAAGTTCTTATATATAGAGTTATGTCCCTTGATATTTCATTTATTACGCTTAATAAATCATTTATAATTATTATACAGAATAATCAAAATCCTGCATCCAGTCATGATTCTCGCTCTCCTAGGTGTGGTGGTGTTTTTCATTAGCTTGGTGGATCAACCAATTGGCGATACCATACCTTATTTGGTGATTTTTGTAACATTAGCACTACCGATGCTAATTATATCATTATGTATTAATATTCATGGATTCTAATGTAATAAAAATTTACGTTATTTGTGTTTGCCATATATCTTTGTGAATTTTTGTGAACCTCGAGTTTGTACTTATATCATTTCAGATACAAATACGCCCACTTATCTATAATTCATTATTTACATAGAGAGGTGTCCCAAACAATGTAAATAAAGTAATATAAACTTATGGTTCGGCGATTCACAATTTCTTTATTTAAATAAAAAGGCGTCCCAATCCATTCAAATAAAGACATTGTAAATCATCCTACTTAAGAATTTATGAATTAACATTCGTACTTAACTGATAAGTTACAAGGAGATTTGGGTGTTCTGGAAGTACAAAAGGAGTGTTTACACTTATCTTTTAGAGACGAGAGTAAGATAATCAAGAAAAGTTGATATATTACTCAAAATAGTGGGTATATGAGGTAGGAATTGTGTAATCCCCAATGTCTTAGGAAGGTTTCACGAATTTGAGAAAAATGTAGAAGTACGTACATGATTAGGAAAATGTTATTAGGCCGTAATACCTTAGAATAAGCATATGCAGATATGTTTATTTTGTATAAAGTGATTAGAAGTATATATATCAGTATACTAAAGTGTTTGTGTAGCATAAACTGTCTAGAAGTCACATAATTACCTGGAGGATGGAAGGCACGGAGAGCGAAAGGCTACAAAATATTTTTGTGAAAAAGTAGTTATAGTTTAGGTCTCAATTAGACCCGTTTCTCTATAACTGAGGCTCTAATACCAATCTGTAACACCCCCAATTTCGTGATACGCAGTGAAATTCAAGCTGGGTGTTACTTCATGGGTCAACAATTATAATAATAGAAAACGAACTCTAATTGTGTGGTTTTAAAAGATTTATCATTCGATTTATATAAATATCAGAGTTTACAAAATGAGGTCCTAGTGGTTTTTCAGTTTATTAAATAAGTTTTCGAATGATAATATAGCCTTCTTAAGTATCCGTGCCCTTCCATGCCATCCTCGTAAATTATGAACCTGAGATAAACATGTTAAAAGTGTCAACACAATGGTTGGTGAGTTCATAGAGTTTATAGATAAAACAGTTGAGTTCAATAGTTTGATTATTGTAATAAATACAAATATCGATGAAATAAGTTATGTTGTTATACACCCATAGTTCGTTTGTTTAGTAATCAGTTGAACACAAGTTTCAAGGTTGGGCCACGTTGTTGCACCCATAAATTCAGTAGTTGCAGCATTTGTATCATTGCAACACAGTATATATTGCCTTAAGTCTCATGAACACAAACCTTAACACGAACGCGTCATAATAATGACGTAAGTTACAAACATCATAATAATGATGTGAGCAACAATGCCCTCTGGTAGGAGTTTGCCATTTTCCTAGTATTCTCAAATAAAGTGCATTTGGTTGCCTATCCGGCTAACACAAATGGAGCGTCAACTGCCAATAGATCTACTCACTATATTCACGTTCACTCGCAAGTGATTAATGGTTCATGATATGAAGGACTTTTAGTGGAAATAGTGTATAACTTAGGCAATAACAATCAGGATCGCATACATATAGTAATTGTGTTCAAGTTTGTAGCAAAACGTATAAAGTGTGGTTATGAACTCATAGTAGTATGTAAAAGCTTTTGAGTACTTGTGAAAGTAAAAACGAGTAGTTAAGCACGTATCTCCCCCAAAAATAGTATAAAGCAATTGAAAATAGGGCTATGAAACTCACCTCAGAATGTAGTGGCGTAAGTATCGCAAAATAGAATCAAGTAGCAAAGCACAACCATACACGGTCGGCACGACCTAGAAGATAATAACTTATCTTATAAATATGTCACGTGAAATTAAAGTAATACATATGAGTTTTCGAAAGATGTCGTATTATTGTTTGTAAAAAGGTTTTGTATCATCGTTTCAAGTGGTGGTTTGAATGTCAAGACTCACAAACACATACTAAAGTATAAAACATATAGCACAAGTATGAACGGAAATAAAACACGTAATGTTCAAATAGCAAATAAGTAAAAGATAGGTAGATTGGTTAAGTTATGACGCGTTTATGTATATAACTTCAAAGTTGTGTAGACTTGATTTAAAATGTGTGTTCTCAATACGTTTTAAATTATTATAGCCTTTGTTTCGATAGTTTTAGTCCATTTCAAATATGATCCGGGCTCCAATAATAATGATAAGTTTGGATATGAGCTCATAAGCTCGAACCTACAACCCAGTTTTTCTTATTAAACCGAGGTAAACAAACACCCTCAACCCGCACCCTTATCTGGGATGCGGTGTGGCTAACTAAACCAAACCCAACACCTTGAGGTGTGGGCTGGAAACAAGCAAACTAAACGCACCTATTGGTGCAGAAAAATCAGCAACATAATACACTAGTTTATGCAGAAAATCAGCATACAATTACACTAATTTATGCAGAAAAATCAGCATTCAAATACGCTAGTTTATACAGAAAATTCAGTATCCAAATACACTCATTTATGCATAAAAATCAGCAGCCAATTACACTCGTTTATGTAGAAAAATCAGCATCCAAATACACTAATTTATGCAGAAAAATCACCATTCAAATACGCTAGTTTATACAGAAAATTCAGCATCCAAATACACTCATTTATGCATAAAAATCAGCAGTCCATTACACTTGTTTATGCAGAAAAATCAGCATCCAAATACACTAATTTATGCAAAAAAATCAGCATTAAACGTGCCCCTTTATGTGCCGAAAATTCAGCAGCAAACGTGCCCTTTATGTGCAGAAAATTCAGCAGCAAGTGTGCCCTTTTTGGGGTTGTACTGCAGCAGAAAAACAACCCTGTTGGGGCCGTGTTACAGCAAAAAAACACCCCTTTGGGTGGCTGCGTTGCAGCAGACAAACACCCCTTTGGGTGGCTGCGTTTGCGACAGACAAACACCCCTTTTGGGTCGGCTGTGACAGCAGACAAACAAACACCCTTTTTGCTACTTTTTGTTGATCTGAAATAAGGCATCACCCGACACCCTTGTAGGGTCGTTGAGCCGAGGGCAAAACCAATACCCTATTTTAATATATTAGAGTAGTCATGAGTCTATTGAAGTATTTATATGTCATTAAGACTGAAAGACGTAGAGTGAAAACGCGTAAGATTTAAAAGTACAAGATTTTAGTAAAAATGACAAAATAATAAGAGTACATATAAATATGACTATAAGGAAGTAAAATGTATAAAACACTTGTACACTGGCTTTGCTTAGTAGTGAATAATATTTAAAATATTACGGTATAATTTAGTTTGAGATTTAGTCATTAAAAATAAACTTTTAATCGTTATTTATATGATCTGTATAACTAAGCAGAACTTAATTTGGAAATGTGCATTGGTGACTTGTACTCTATGTATGAAAATTTTGTACTTTAGTATTTATGATTTAGTTTCGTAAAATTATAGTCATAATAAATTAGGGATTCGTGTAAATTCTAATAAATAACAAACATTTAGTTTGTACATTTAAAAATCGTATGTTAACTAATAGCGTAAAGTGGTAAATAAAAGTTGAAAACTTTTATAGTTTAACATATAAGGATGTTTGATAATGTGAGTTACGTCACATTAGCTAGAGGTTGTGACCAAATAAATTGATAACGTTTGAAAAGAAAGAAAAAAATTTGTACGTAGAAAAAGGATAAGTATCCTTTTGTTAGGATATTATATTAATTTAATACGAGGTGAAATTTACCGGGGGTTACAGTTAGTGTAGAAGTCCTTAGGTATGATGAAAAAAGGAGAAAAGTGAGATATGGGAAGAGTGCGGACTGAGACTGAGCTAGTACTGGAATAAACCCAACAAGGTTCTAGTTATGAAGTCTCGGTAAGCACTGAAGGGGTTGAAGAATGAAAAAGAATTAAATGTGAAAAAGGGTGAAAAGAAATAGCCCTCCATTTATTCAACCTTAGGGCAGAAACCGGGTTCAATTCATATGCTACTGGTGGTTACCAAGGTAACATCGGTATTGAAGACAAGACGTCATGGACCCAGTGACGCACTGCACTTCAACTTCCCAAACCTCTCAAGTTCCTCTTAAAAGGGCTTGTTTCATTCTCACAGGGAACCGACACTATCTATCGACTTTCTCTTAGAGATTGTTGATATTGAAGAAGGAGACCCTCTCCCTAGTCTCCGGCATAGGAACCAAAATATGCACAATTGAGTCTAGATACACGAGATCGTCAAATAAATCTCTTTAGGACACTGTCAATGAAGTCTCTTTGTTTCACAAAATGTGGAAAGAGAGATTATATCTTATGAGTCCTACGCATTATCCTTGTGGTATTTCCAGAACATCTGAGTGGTATGCAAACATATTCACAATGAAGATTGAAAGCCTTTTGGAGCCAACATCAAACAAGCTCCTGGTGGGTGGCATGTGAGATCTATCCAATAGATCAACCATGTGACAACTGAACAGAAACAATGGGGCGATTCAATCTTTTGAATCAATCCCGGTTCAGGTTATGGATTGATGGATACCTTTGAAAAACCGGTCGTTGTGCTTAAAAACTCTTTCCTTTAGCACATTGACTGTGTACTAATATTTCAAAATAAAAGGTGTTAATGATTGATAATTGATTTTCATTAAAACCTTCGTTGTATGGCAAAAATAATTTCTATTGAGCGGTACACGATTGTTTTTCAAATCTCTTTTCATCAATCAGTGAATCTCAATTCGCTGGTTCACTCACTCCGTGTTGTCTTCTTTGAGACGTTCCGGTTTGAGAACAGCTAGTGCAGCTGCGAAACCCTGTCAAGGAAATTCTTCGGAATTACACCTGATCACCGGCACTACTTGTACTGATCAACGGGGAACCGTGGGCCGTGTACCTCAATTCAACGAAAGTGATCAAAGACACTTTCATGCACTTTATTGCTAACTGTTGTATGCAGGTACGCCCGACGTTTGAAACTGATCAGAATAAAGTGGTCAATCCATAGCCACATGCTCACACTACACATTCATCTCTTAAGAAATCATGATAAGTGCTTCAACGACTATGATACTTTCACTCCATGCTTCTGCTATGCTACTGCAAATATCATGAATCAGTAAAAGCTTCCGCTACTCTGATGAGAATATATCATGATCCAGAATGTGAGCATGTCGGTCCAAATGTCACAACATCATATAATACCAACACCACAATGGATGAGTCAGAGATTTATGTTAGTTGATGATCTCAATGCTGGCTCAAAACTCATCATCACGTGGATCAGTTAAAGACCTCCACTTGAAATTATCCAAACATGCGGAACATGAAGAATCAAAGACTACGAGCTACAGAGCAAAGAACTTAATCAAGAATCCTAGAACAATCTAATGTAATATCTGTTTGTATTCATTGTAAATTGAGGTGACCTCCCTTAGGGGGAGCTTGTTAGGAATTAGAAAATTCAGTCGTTAAAGATTCGGTCACCTCAGGTATATGCATTCGATAGAAAGCTCGTAGTCTTAGTCAAGATATGTTAGTAAGCAGTTTGTTATGTAACACCGTGGAGGACGGACGGGTCTTTACCCATTGTATGCCTGATCCATAGCCCGTAGGTGGCGTTTATTTGTAAGACACTATAAATACCCTCTACCTCCCAAGGTAGAGGGTTGGAGCTTCAATACCATTTTTCTTTGTTTCACATAGTTCCCAACTCTCTTCCCTTTCTCTCTCTAGAACTTTCTCTCTCTAAACCTTGTTAACGCCTCATACGATTATGGTTTAATGTGTTTGTGAAATCCTATATCCTACAATAGATAACCTCTTGAAAGCCATGACCAATAGTGATAGGAAGGTTAATGCTATCTCAACTCCCGAAGCTTCCGGTGTAGAGATTAAGGACCCAAGTAAGTTAGCTAAGCACGTTCAATTCGTCAATACCATCACCTTAGTGAAACCTAATAGAATAAATGACGAAGCGAACCATGAAACGATACTTGAGGTTAGGGAGACGCCTAGGAATGAAACAACCGAAGAAGTAGATGAAGTAGACAATGACTATTTCAATAAGTTTCCTACGGAAGAAGAACTATCTCCCCACCTACACTTAGTACGTGACCTCCGTCACATGTATGTTAGGAGAAGCCCTAGGATCAAATTTGGGAACCCTTGGAATCTTAACATACCATGTTGCATAGGACACCTTTTCGTGGCAAAGGCCTATATTGACCGCAAGTCCCCAATAAACACAATGACTAGCACCTACTATAATTGGGTAATGAAGACGCCTATCCCAACTAGGCAAGATCCCAATAATCCTAGGGTTAGTTGCAATTTTGTTGGTAGAGTTAAGGGATTGCCGGTGTATGTAGGTAGTTTCACATTTCCTACGGATTTCATAATTGTGAACGACATTAGTACGGCCATATATCCTAGCTTATCCCACGTTATTCTAGGAAAGCCTTTCATAGAAAACACCGGGATGACTTATGATCCGTCGTTGGGAATAGTTAGATTCAAGGATGAGACCGATGATGTAGCCTACCAAATGCCCTTTAAGATTGAAAAATTTTCATCACTATCCAATGATGAAAAAGAACTTAAGCTATCGGTCTACTATAGGAATGAGGAAGATAAGGAGAAGGGAGTTGATTATGTGATGAATAAAATTTTCGGATTCTATAAGTATTGCTTGAACTTAGGATCGGAATATAGAACCGAGTGGGGAGAGGACGACCACTTAGAAAGGTGCATCATAGGGCACTTTTACAACATGGAATCCCCTAATAGAGACCGTCATGAGGAAGAAGGTGACGATAATGAAGTCACGTAGGGGCACGACTTCGAGTCTAGCTACAAGACTCATAAATAAAGAAAAGCCCTTCATGGGAGGCAACCCATGCTTAATTGTTTGCTTGTTTGTGTATCGTGTATCTTTTATTGATCGTTTATTCTCATGTTTAAATTTGTAAAAATGCTTTATTTTGTCTTTAACCTCGTCTTTATTACATATAAAGGTATTTTACATAAGGGATAAGTGTAGGGAGAATTACACACGTTTTCAAAAGAAACGTGAACATGAGAATTACAATTAATTAAAAGATACACATGTGTGTTTGTTCGAGTCAAATGCTTGTATCGAGTCATAATGGAAGTTTTGCAGGAAATTTTTCCAGATTTTAAAGATAAAAATGTTCCAGAATTTTTTCCAGAAAATCGCAGACCAGTTTCTGTCAGGATAACCTGACGGCGTCAGGATCGCAACCTGACGGCGTCAGGAGGAGCAGAAACAGCTTATCACTTTTTCTCGTTTTTTGAGCTACTTATAAATTTTTGGAATTTTCCAGGTCATAATTTTCCAGAAAATTTGTGAACATCCATTCCACAAACATTATATCCTAGTTTCGTAGAGTCTTATACATATTGTTATCGCCGATTTTACATGAAGGTTTTGTTGGTTTTCTTCAAGTGTGCATGTTTAATTTACCAAGAAGAAGATACATAAGATGAGAAGGAGCTTTTAACGCAAACGTTCTTCTTGAAGAAAGATGTAACCACCACTTTACACGGATCCTACCGAGCTAATCAGAGGAGTATTAGTTTCTTTCGTCTTTAATTACCTTCCATTATCATAACTTTGATACTTTCGGGGAACATTGGGGACAATGTTCAGTTTAAGTGTACGGAGGGAAAATAAAACGGGAACTTTGAAACTATGCTTATCCTTGACTATTTGCTTTGTCCAATTTCATTTGTGTAATAAACAATGAGAAATATCGGTTAGGGTAAATTTGTACCAAATTTAAAATTTTTCATGACATGTAGGATTGGGCCATTAGTCTTAATAAAGCATCTCATGGATAGGAAATTATATCACTAGCACAAAAAACCCTTTACCACTAAATTCCACCCAAAATGTGAGGATCACCCTTAGATTTGTAGGAAGTAAAGCATTCATCTTTAATGCTTAGAGTGTGAACCGGTAGTTTAATAGATTCTAGAACTTGTTTTGTGATGCATTCCGAGATCGCTAGTAAGACTACACTTGTGTAGTTAGGAATAACTAAATGATAAGAGGCATTAGGATAACCCTTGTTTGATACCCGTAATATAATTACTTCTTCCACATCGGTTGAGTAATTCCCCCACACCCTTGCGTTTTACTCATTTTAGTACACGATACCCCTAGTTAACCCCTCAGAGCCTATCCTTTTCGCGGTTCTCGTGATGTTTTGGTTTTTTGAAATATCAATGAAGAGCATTGTTTACAATCCACCCCCAAATGTACACCCAAATCGCCTTAGCCTACCTTGTATGCTCTCACTTATAGTGCATTATTGTTATCACACTAAACCCTTAGTTCAATTATCTTGTTGCTTGCATAAGTTGCTAAGTCGAGTCATATCCTTTGTACACAGTTTTGGGACGATTAGGACTCATGGGAAAAGTTAAATTTTATGAAATGACAGGAAGGGAACATTAAATTCAAATTCCCTTTATTTGTGTAATAATCTAATCCAAGAGTTTTGATCTTTTCAATTCGGGTCAAATTAGTGTTAGACTAATAAAAACTCAAGTGTAGGGATGTGCCTGAAAATCCCTATCATTTTGATGTTATCGTAGAGGATGGTAGAGTAAAAGTTTATGAAAAAAAGAAAAAAAAAATAAAAAAAAAAGAAAAAGAAAAAAATAGAGTGTTCAAAAAAAAAAAAAAAAAAAAAAAAAAAAAAAAAAGCATACGGGCTACCATCCTATATCTATCTTTAAATTTATGTTTGTTTGTTTTAGTTATCTAGAGTTTAGAGTGTCGAGTCTTAGCTTAACAACGCCATTCTTCGCATGCTTGTAACATAAAGATTTTTGACTTGCCACCACTAAATCACCTATCCCACTAAACCCTTTGTTTCTCTACCATAAGCCTAACATTACAACCCTTTAAAAGACCTCTTGGATAGTCTTTCCTAGGTGCTTACGCCAAAGCGATGGAGGTTTGATCTAGTCTCAAGCCTATGGTAATCTATGTACTAGGACCGGTTAATGAGTATTTATCTTCCATTTCCAAATTGTTATATTTCATATACACCCGAGAGATGTGAGTATCCAAACACCCCATGTGAGGTGCTAGTGTGTAATTTCCGTGCTTGTTATGACTTTTGCGGGGCTTATATGTGTTATGAATCGTTCTAAACTAACACTTCATGACCCCTAACTTATAAACTAATTGGATAAAAGCACATTTGTTTGAGGACAACCAAATACCAAGTGTAGGGATATTTGATAAGGTTTTAAAATGTACCTTTTTGAGGGGTCATGTGGAAAACTAGAAGGGGGGGTTGAATAGTTTTGCCGATTTTACGTTAGTTTCAAAAACTTTAGATTCGTTAATATGTGAGATCTTATGGATGTAGAGAAAGTATAGATCTAATGATAAAGCAAGTAAATAAAGTAAAGCGAAGGGAAAGAAAAGACACAATCAATGTATAGTGGTTCAGCTACAAGGACACCTTCCTTGCCCTACTCCACTCCCCGAGTCACCTACTCGAGAGTTCAAGCACTATGTCAACAAACTCCTTCACTTGGCGGAGAAGCCTTCACAACGTTGCTTACACTTTTTCCGGTACAAAGCTAGATACCGAGTCCGTAACACGGTGGACCAAACCAACACGACTATTACACAACAAATATGTGAAATGTCAAATACATGATCTTCGCTAAAGAAATCTTGTGGAGTGACAAATCAATCAAGGACCCCTTGCTTGGATGACTTGTAGAATGCTCGTGATCTCGCCTTAGAGAAGGACCTATATGAGGATCACAAATAGAAAGAAAGAAGAACAACTCTCTAGATCAAGTGATCTATAAGTTAGAAGAGAATGAGAGTGTATGAGAGATTTAGTAAGAAGAGGGGTGGTTTAGAATGAAGAAATTTCTCTCTATTTATAGGCAAAATTCTTCACTGTTCCCCGGATCCCACGGATCCTATCCACTTGGGATTCGTCTAGTGTAATCCTAGGGATCCGTGGAACGCTACTCTTTGCCCATGGGTTTTTTGGTTATGGATCATGGGTTATGGGTTGGTCCATGGGTTTTCTTTAGATTCAATGTATCTAAGTATACATTGTATCTAGTCTACTTGGGTATGGGTTAAGATCCATGGGTTATAGTCCATGGGTTATGGTTTTTACCCAGCCTAATAAACTATTACAACAAATGCTTAATTACTACATTTTTGTATTTAAATGGCTATATGTAAATGCTTTACAAAAGTAACATGTATCCTTATAATTATACTTAAGATAACATTATATTTGTTATCAACAAAACACAAAGAGATCGCAAAATATTAATAAACGTTTTTACGGTTTATTTGTATTAACAATCTCCACCTTTTTGTTGATGACAAAACATAATGTTATAATGAGTAAAACTTAAGAATAGATGTAATTTTTGAAAGCCCCTAAGTTTTACTTCTTCTCCCCCTTTTTGTCGAAACAAAAAGTTAACCCTTGGAAGAAATAAACGCTAACTCCCCCTTGACGGTAGCTCCCCCTTATTTGGGGCGTCAAGTGAAGAAAAAATAAAAATCCTACAAAAAGAAAGGTTAGTAACGTGCTTAAATAATCTTGTGATTGCCGAGAATCAAGATTGGGAGCCAAGGTATGTAAACAAGGCCTTGTAATAAAACAACAAATTGTAGTGGTATTTATGCCACGTACAAGCATGTAAACATAAGAAAAAGACTTGTTCTTGAAAATGACTTCAAAAGAAAAAAAAATACTAAAAAATAGAAAATAGTAGTAGTGATTCCTTCCATGCTTGCATAAGGTTATGGATGGAGGTTTTGATGATTGATGGTATTGATGCGATCAAGGATGAGGTTGAGTATGAAACGCATTTCTTCCCTAACTTCTATTGCGATTTCCCTAGTGGATTGGAAATGTCCACAATGTAAGTGATGTGGGTAATGAGTGCGGAAGTTTTCCGGGTTGTTTTGATTTGAGTTATGCGGAAGATGTGGTGGAAAAATAGGAAAATATGGATCAACATCCGGAATGTTTGTAAATGGTGGTGGAAAAGAACCTAGATGTTCTTGTAATGTGATGGGAGCTAATGGTGGTGATGTTTCAAGATCTTGAAAAATAGTATTTGGAGATGTGGGGGGTGTTGCAAAAGACTATTTCTTTTTGTTTAGGTTGTTTAGATCTTGTTGGAGTCTTAAGGAGTTCCAAAAGAGTGACTTTAGGTGGTGATGAAGTTGGTGTACTTGTTGGTGATGAGGGAGGTGCTATAAAGGAAGCATCTTGTGGTGAGTTGTTTGTTGAGGATGAACCATTTGAGGTTGGTTTTGCTAAGCAACAAGATTGGATACTAATTCGTGCGGATATCCTAGAGTTTGATTGTGGTATTTTGGATGGTGGTAGTACAAAGGTTTGGGTATCATGAAGATGATTGTTTGTACTAGGTGATTCATCTAAAGGGTTTGTGGATGACATGATGTATTGTGTTTGTGAGGATGAGATGGATTATGCAAGCATTTTGGGAGTTCTATATATAGAAAAACAAAGCATTGTAATGAATGCTTGACCCAAAATGTGGATTAAAATCTGATGATTAGATATGAATTTAAGGCATGTGATCATGAGAAGACAAGCATTAAAGAGCATACTCCAAAAAAATAAAACAAATGTGGATTTTTCATCCAAAGTGAGAAAAATAGAAGGTAAAAACAGCTTCTGTCGCACGGATCCCACAGATCCTTCCCTTGAGGGATCCGTCCAGCATGAAGGCTGGGATCCATGGGTCTGGTGATTCAGGCAGCACAAAATTTTCCTTTTGGAAACATTTTTGCCTATTGTGTGCCTATATGCAAACTATTTGGAGTTGCGGTTATCTCGACCTCTAAAAGGAAAAAGAAAAATAAACTAGAAGTAGAAAAAGAATCCTATTGAGATAACCTGAAAACACATATTTAGTACATAAGTACGTAATTGAGTGTTATCAATGCTCCTAATTCATTATTGCTTAAATGAATGTACCCGAAAACACATATTAGTTATGTGTCCCTTTAGCATTCAAAAGACATGAGATGCAATGAAAACGGGTTTTTACTTTGTATTAATAATGAAAAAGCGATTTGTCCTAGACGTGAGAAATTGCTTTTGTGAAATTGATACGGGAAGGTATCATTCTTTTAGAAAACATTTTGAAAAGAGTTTTTCTTTGAAAATGTGTATGTGTTTGAGAAAAAATAAGAAAGCTATAAGTCGAAAAATTATCTTGGGTTTTGAAAATTCCCTTATTGTTTGTGAGTTGTGCGTGAAATAGAGATCCTAGACTCAGAAAGAAGAAGGCTAGTGTTTACATACCTTGTAGAGTCAAATAAGTTACGACGTTTGTTCCATTAGACCAAGACCAAGACGAAGTAGGTTGAATTGTTCCCGCTTCAACGGTTTGGTGAGGACGTCGGCTATGTTGTCTTCGGATGCTACCTTCTCAATAAAGATGTTCCCCTTTTGAACATTGTCTCTTAAGAAGTGATGTCGAATCTCTATATGCTTTGTGCGAGAATGCAATACCGGATTCTTGCTTAAGTCGATGGCACCTTTGTTGTCACATAGGATGGCTATATTACTTAGATGAATGTCGTAGTCGACTAACGCCTGTTTCATCCATAGTGCTTGTTGGCATGCTTTGCCGGCGGAGACGTACTCTGCTTCGGTTGTTGATATTGCTAATGCCGTTTGTTTCTTAGAAAACCAAGATGTTAAATAACATCCCTTGAAAGTACATACCCCACTTGTACTTTTTCTATCAACGTAATAACCTGCATGGTCAAAATCTGCATATACAATTGTTTCTACTCCCGTGCCCTTAGGATACCATAATCCTAATTGTGTTGTACCCTTAATGTATCTAAATATCCTTTCTACGGATTCTAGGTGTGATATTTTAGGGTCTTCTTGAAACCTAGCACATAAGCAAACACTAAACATGATATCCGGCCTACTTGTCGTGAGGTAGAGAAGACTACCTATCATGCCACGATATTTAGTATTATCTACGAATTCGCCGTCTTCATCTTTTGTGAGTTTGGTGTCGGATGACATTGGTGTCCTAATTGGTTTCGACTCTTCTAGACCGAATTTCTTTAACATCTCCTTTATGTATTTAGATTGATTAAATAAGATACCATCTTCTACTTGTTTAATTTGTAGACCAAGAAAGAAACTAAGTTATCCCATCATACTCATCTCGAACTCGTCATGCATGATTTTAGAGAAATCATCACACATGTCTTGACAAGTGGATCCGAATATAATATCATCTACATATATTTGCACTATGATTATATGTGACTCTCTTTTCTATGTTAAAAGTGCGATGTCAACTAACCCCATGGTATAGTTGTGTTTAATTAAAAACGACTTGAGTCTATCATACCAAGTTTTTGGAGCTTGTCTAAGACCGTAAAGGGCTTTCTTTAATTTATATACATGTTTTGGTTTTTCAAAATCGATGAAGCCCGGAGGTTGAGCTACGTATACTTCTTCATTAATGAAACCATTTAGAAAAGCGCTTTTGACATCCATTTGATAAAGCTTTAGATCATTAGCACAAGCATACGCAAGAAGTATTCTTATAGACTCTAATCTAGCCATGGGGGCATAGGTCTCATCAAAGTCTATTCCTTCTTGTTGGTTATACCCTTGGGCAACGAGTCTAGCATTGTTCCTAGACACTACTCCGTTTGCATCTAATTTGTTTTTATAAACCCATTTGGTTCCTATTATGGTTTGATTACTAGGTGGAGGGACAAGCGTCCAAACATCATTAGACACGAATTGTTTTAGTTCTTCTTGCATAGCCATTACCCAACTCTCATATTTTATGGCTTCTTGTGTATTCGTAGGTTCTATGGTTGAAACGAAACAAAACAAGCTACTTTGATTTTCAACTTGAGACCTTAATGTCCGTTCGTTTAGCTTTCCTATGACTTTATCTACGGGGTGATCTTTGGACTCTTTAATGTTTATGATTTCATTATTTAAAGGTTATCCTTCTTCATTTATCTTTTTCTTTATTACTATAGCATCACTTTCTATGATCTCGTCATCGACACGAGGTGGAGAGGGTTTGGGTGGACTTTCATCAAATTTTATATTTAATGACTCTTCTACCTTCATTGTCTCTTTGTTTAATATGACGTAAGCTTTGCTATTTGGCGAATAACCTAGAAAAATGGCTTCGGTTGATTTACGATCAAATTTTGTAAGGTAATCTTTAGTGTTAAGAATAAAACATTTGCTTCCAAAGACTCTAAGGTGATTTAACGTAGGCTTTCTGCCTCAGAGTAACTCATATGGAGTTTTACCTAAGATTGGTCTTATTAAGACTCGATTGAGTATGTACGTTGAAGTATCAACGACATTACACCAAAACTTTTGAGGTATGGATTGTTCATTAAGCATTGTTTGACTCATTTCTTGTAGGGTTCTATTCTTTCTTTCTACTACCCCATTCGAATGTGGAGTGCGTGGAGCCGAGAAGTTGTGAGTAATACCATTAGCGTCATAAAAGGCTCCAAATTGCACTTCATTATCGAATTCCCTACCATGATCCGTCCTAATGGACACTATAGGACTTCCTAGTTGTCTTTGGATCTTTTTGCTTAATATTTCAAAATAATTAAATGATTCCGTTTTGTTCTTTAAAAATTTTATCCATGTATACCTAGAGTAGTCATCCACTATGACCAAAGTGTAGTAGTTGCCTCCATAACTTTGGATAGCGGATGGACCAAATAAATCCATATGTAGTAATTCTAAACACCTAGTTGTTGACACCATGTTTTTAGCTTTATGACTAGAATGAGCTTGTTTTCCTACATTACAAGCATCACAAAAGTGATGTTCATATTTTAACTTAGGTAGATCTCTTACTAGATCTTTGGATGATAGCGATTGAAGAAGTCGCATGTTGGCATGACCCAGTCTTCGATGCCATAAGGTCGAAGTATCATCCATAGAGGTAAGACAAAGTTTGTCTTTAGGTTCATTACCATTTTTAATGACATAGACTCCATGTTTCCTAATTCCTCTTCCTATGGTTATGCCATTTTTTAGTATCTTACTACCGGTTTCTGTAAAAAGTACATTGCACTTTTTATTACATATTTGTCCTATACTTAAGAGATTAAAGTTTAGGTTTTCTACGTGACACACATCGTTAATGGTTAGAGATTTGTTAGAAATCATACCTTTACCGATGATTCTACTTTTGCTATTTCCAAACACCACATTACCTCCATTTACGGATTCATATGTGGAGAATAGATCCCAATTGCCGGTCATGTGCCTCGTGCACCCGCTATCCTTGACCCATTCATCAGGGTCTAGATCGACCTTTAAGCACACCTAAAACAATAATAAACTCAAAAGTTTGGTCCCCATTTATTCATGGGTCCATTAGTGTTAAACATTCCATTCATGTTAGACATGTATGGATAAGATGAGTATGCATTCCATGGAGCAAAGTTTTGAAAAGGAAACCCGTTTTGCATATTTGGGTTCCATCCCATTTGATGGTTACTTCTTGGATAAACGTTATTAGGTATCCTAAATGAATTAGGTTTTGAAAAAGATGGAGCTTTGTTTCTTGCAAAAGTAGGATTATATTTTGGAGGTGGTTGTCTAATGGTGACGTGAGTTGGTTTCTTCCTATTAATGATAACAAAATCAGTTCTAGATGAAGACGCTACGTTATTACTACTATTTGCTACAGCAGATCCACGGATCCCTGTCTGTACACTAGCCGGTTCCCTTTTTAGGGGATCCGTGGGATCCGCCACACCAGTGGCTGGTTTTTCTAGCGCCTTAACAAATTTTGTTTCTTTACTTTCACTAGTTGATGGATCAAGCTGTTCAATACCTAAGCCTTTTAGGTTGTTACCGGTTTTAACACCATCTAGTATTATATCTAAGGTGTTCGTACTCATTCTAGCAATTTTAGAATCTAGATGATCAACTAGTGTTTGAAGTTGAACGCAAATTTCACATTCACCACTTGCTATTTTACCCTTTTCTAAACGTTTTACTTTTGCTTTTAATTCTATGACTTCTTTATCTAAACGTTGGTTTTGACTCTTTAAAAGCTTATTTTTGTTAATTAGTTTTAAGCGAATGTTGCATAGTTTGTCATATTCATTATGCAAAGAGTCGTCATCAAGTTATGAACTACTATAGTATTCGTGAAATACCTCGTCATTTGCCATGAGACAAATTTATTCGTCCTCCTCGTCGGTCATTCCCCACGTGCCGCTCACGAACGCTTTTTGATCATCCCGTTTGGGAGACTTACTAATAAAGTGGTTTGGGTCCCCACATTTAAAGCAAGTACGATCATCCTTTGGCTTCTCGTCCTCTTTGATTTTCCGAAAGCCTTTCTTATCGTCATATGGCTGTTTGACGTATCTTCCCTTTCTTCTAAAGAACTTTTTAAAGTACCTTACCGCCATAGCGTACTCCTCATCGTCACTACTCGAAGAGGAGTTCTCTTCATCGCTCGAAGCCTTTTTGGCTTTAAGGGCAAGAGATTTGTATTTCTCTTTTACATTTGAGGCTTCGGAGTCTTTGGCAAGGACAAGCTCGTAGACTTTTAGGTTGCCTATGAGTTCATCGAGGGTGAGGATTGTCAAATCTTTTTACTCTTCGATCGCCGTCACCTTGGATCTCCACTTCGATGGAAGTGCCCTTAGATATCTCCTAACATGGTTACGGCTAGAAAAAGATTCATCAAGTGCTTGTAAAGATGTAATAATAGAATTAAAGTTAGCAAAAGAATGGTCTATAGTTTCCTCATCCGATATTGAAAATTGTTCATATTTTTGAACAAATAAATCAATTTTATTATTCTTAACTTGTTGGTTGCCTTGATGAGTTACAACTAAAGAATTCCAAATTTCTTTAGAGGTTTTAAGCATAGAAATTCTTTCGAATTCCTTTTTCGGTAAAGCATTATATAAAACCATTTTTGCTTCACTATTTTTAGAAAGCTTTTTCTTCATTTCATCATTTAGTTTATCATGAGAAATGTTAACTAAATTCCCTTTATCGTCTTTTGAGGTAGCCTCAAAGTCGCCTTCAACAATATTGTACCAAATATCAATATCTTTAGATTTCACATATGTTTCGAATCTATTTTTCCAATATATAAAACCATTAGTTTCAAGTAGTGGTGGTCGTTGCATAGATTGCCCTTCCTTATAATTTTTAGAACCCATAGTGACCGAAAAGTTTTTAAAATACAATTTTACTTTAAAACTTTTATAAACTTAGCTCTTGATGCCAATTGTGGAAAACTAGAAGGGGGGGTTGAATAGTTTTGCCGATTTTACGTTAGTTTCAAAAATTTTAGATTCGTTAATATGTGAGATCTTATGGATGTAGAGAAAGTATAGAGATATCACAAATAGAAAGAAAGAAGAACAACTCTCTAGATCAAGTGATCTATATGTTAGAAGAGAATGAGAGTATATGAGAGATTTAGTAAGAAGAGGGGTGGTTTAGAATAAATAAATGGCTCTCTATTTATAGGCAAAATTCTTCACTGTTCCCCGGATCCCACGAATCCCTTCCACTTGGGATCCGTTTAGTGTAATCCTAGGGATCCGTGGAACGCTCCTCTTTGCCTATGAGTTTTTTGGTTATAGGTCATGGGTTATGGGTTGGTCCATGGGTTTTCTTTAGATTCAATGTATCTAAGTATACATTGTATCTAGTCTACTTGGGTATGGGTTAAGATCCATGGGTTTTGGTCCATGGGTTATGGTTTTTACCCATCCTAATAAACTATTACAACAAATGCTTAATTAATACATTTTTGTATTTAAATGGCTATATGTAAATGCTTTACAAAAGTAACATGTATCCTTATAATTATACTTAAGATAACATTATATTTGTTATCAACAAAACACAAAGAGATCGCAAAATATTAATAAACGTTTTTACGGTTTATTTGTATTAACAGGTCATTTAAGCCCTTTTTGATCACTTTTGTATCCGTTATTACTTAATTTCGTTCCTTTTCACTTTTTAGGTCTCTTGAAGGCAAATTGCTGGAATGACACTTATTCGGACGAAAACCGGCGAATATACGAAGAAAATGGTCAAAGTCAAGAATCGAGACACTCAAGCTGCTAAATTGAAAGGGGACGGCGTCAGGTTATACTTGTGACACCGTTAGAACAAGTTTTGTGACGACACAGTAGCCAAATTGCTTATTTTCAAGTGACGGCATCAGGTTTTAAAAGAGTAGGGTGTCGCAGCTTAGACTGCCTAGATTTGATCCAGACGGCGTCAGAGACTCAAGGCGACGGCGTCACGGACATAAGGTGACGCCGTCACAATGATAACGTGGCCAAGACGAAACCCTAATAACAGCGACCCGATGGCGTCACAAATTAAAGAGTGACGCCGTCGCAGTTGTAACCTTATATATAGAAATCCGAAATTTTTAGTTTTCAGAGTTTAGTTTTGTGGATTAAAAACCTAAACCGAACCAAGGCTGTCATGTACAATATTTTAGGGTT
This sequence comes from Chrysanthemum seticuspe, assembly GCA_019973895.1. Taxonomy (NCBI): domain Eukaryota; kingdom Viridiplantae; phylum Streptophyta; class Magnoliopsida; order Asterales; family Asteraceae; genus Chrysanthemum; species Chrysanthemum seticuspe. The sequence continues at coordinate 192,862,581 of BPTQ01000009.1, read as the reverse complement.
CCATACTCTATCTTATATCAAGATAAGTGTTTTACTTCATTAATTTAATTATGTCTTCAATTGATTGTGTGTACGCTTGCATGTTCCCCATGTCCGGCTAATTTACTTGTGTGTTTGCTTAGGTAATATGAAACTTAGTTATTGAATATTGATTGGTTGTCTCTTATCTTAGTTGTGATTGACCTAGTATTGCGATAGGTCATTCGTTGTGTTGTTAATGCTTGATTAATATTTGTTGAACCTTAGTTTATAATCACCTAGAGTAATTGTAGGCTAAACATCCAAAGAATACCTTAGTGTTAAGTTTATAAATCCTAGAGATTTTGTAGTCATTAACCTTTGGTAGCTTCAAAGAGTTAGGGATAAACGCATACCCTACGACCTTAGAGACACAACGCGATTAAGAATAAGGACGTGACAATTCAACCATCAATATGAGATAACTAGGGAGTAATAAAGCCTAAGCAAATACAGTTTTAATCATCATACGAGCACACAACAATAGACATAGACTACATTCACCTTAGCTTAGATAATTAGATAAGTAGAGTAATCGGTAGAAATATCAACCCCCAAATCCAAACCCCAAGATTCGTACCTTTCCATTTACTAAAAAAAATATAAAAAAGATAAAAAAAATAATCTTCCTCAACCCCAACCTTAGCGTAGTAACTTCTCACTAGCATTCCTATTCCCCTAGAGAACGATATCAATACCTGTGGCTTACCCTAATACTAAACTACAACGATTAGGTTCAGTGCCTAGGGTGTTTGTGGAAAACTAGAAGGGGGGGTTGAATAGTTTTGCCAATTTTAAGTTGATTTCAAAAACTTTAGATTCGATATTATGTGAAATCGTATGGATGTTGAGAAAGTATAGATCTAATGATAATGTAAGTAAATAAACGAAGGTAAGGGATAGAAATGACACAACCGATTTATAGTGGTTCGGCTACAAGGACACCTTCCTTGCCCTACTCCACTCCCCGAGTCACCTACTCGAGAGTTCAAGCACTATGTCAACAAACTCCTTCACTTGGCGGAGAAGCCTTCACAACGTTGCTTACACTTTATCCGGTACAAAGCTAGATACCGAGTCCGTAGCACGGTGGACCAAACCAACACAACTATTACACAACAAATATGTGAAATATCAAATACAAGATCTTCGCTACAGAAATCTTACGGAGTGACAAATCAATCAAGGACCCCTTGCTTGGATGACTTGTAGAATGCTCGTGATCTCGCCTTAGAGAAGGACCTATATGAGAATCACAAATAGAAAGAAAAGAAGAACAACTCTCTAGATCAAGTGATCTATATGTTAGAAGAGAATGAGAGTGTATGAGAGATTTAGTAAGAAGAGGGGTGAGTTAGAATGAAGAAATGGCTCTCTATTTATAGGCAAATTTCCTCACTGTTCACACGGATCCCACGGATCCCTTCCACTTGGGATCCGGCTAGCACAAAGCTAGGGATCCGTGGAACGCTCCTCTTTGCCCATGGGTTTTTGGTTATGGGTCATGGGTTGGTCCATGGGTTATATCTAGATTCAATGTATCTAAGTATACATTGTATCAAGTCTCTTTGGGTATGGGTTAAGATCCATGGGTTGTGATTTTTACCCATCCTAATTAACTATTACAACAAATGCTTTTGTTACTACATTTTTGTATTTAAAAGATTATATGTAAATGCTTTACAAAAATAACATGTATCCTTATAATTATACTTAAGACAACATTATATATGTTATCAACAAAACACAAAGAGATCGCAAAATATTAATAAACGTTTTTACGGTTTATTTGTATTAACAATCTCCCCCTTTTTGTTGATGACAAAATATAATGTTATGATGAGTAAAACTTAAGAATAGATGTAAGTTTTGAAAGCTCCTAAGTTTTACTTCTTCTCCCCCTTTTTGTCGAAACAAAAAGTTAACCCTTGGAGGAAAAAGTAGTCTACTTACTCCCCCTTGACGGTAGCTCCCCCTAGTTTGGGGCGTCAAGAGAAGAAAAATCTACAAAAGAAAGTTAGTAACATGCTTAATTGATCTTATGGTTGTCGAGAAACAAGATAGGGAGCCAAGGTATGTAAACAAGGCCTTGTAATAAAACGACAAATTGTAGTGGTAGTTAAGCCACTTACAAGCATGTAAAAATAAGAACAAGACTTGTTCTTGAAAATGACAAAAAGATATAAAAAGTGAAAAATAGTAGTAGAGATTCCTTCCATGCTTGCATAATGTTATGGATGGAGGTTTTGATGAGTAATTGTATTGATGCGATCAAGGATGAGGTTGAGTATGAAACGCATTTCTTCCCTAACTTCTATTGCAATTTCCCTAGTGGATTGGCAATGTTCACAATGTAGATGATATGGGTAATGAGTGCGGAAGTTTTCCGGGTTGTTTTGATTTGAGTTATGCGGAAGTTGTGGTGGAAAAATAGGAAAATATGGATCAAAATCTGGAATGTTTGTATGTGGTGGTGGAAAAGAACCTAGATGTTCTTGTGATGTCATGGGAGCTAGAGGTGGTGATGTTTCAAAATCTTGAAAAATAGTATTTGGTGATGTGGGGGGTGTGGAAAAGACTATTTCTTTTTCTTTAGGTTGGGTAGATCTTGTTGGAGTCCTAAGGAGTTCCAAAAGAGTTATTTTAGGTGGTGATGAAGTTGGTGTACTTGTTGGTGATGAGGGTGGTGCTATAATGGAAGCATCTTGTGGTGAGTTATTTGAGGATGAATCATTTGAGGTTGGTTTTGCTAAACAACAAGATCGGATACTAATCCGGGAGGATATCCTAGCATTTGATTGTGGTATTTTGGATGGTGGAAGTACAAAGGTTTGGATATCATGATTTTTTGTACTAGATGATTCTCCTAAAGGGTTTTTGGATGACATTATGAAGTGTGTTTGTGAGAAGGAGATGGAGTATGCAAGCATTTTGGGAGTTATATATATAGAAAAACAACACATTCTAATGAATGCTTGACCCAAAATGTGGATTAAAATCTAATGATTAGATATGAATTCAAGGCATGTGATCATGAGAACACAAGCATTAAAGAGCATACTCCCAAAAATAAGACAAATGTGGATATTTCATCCAAAATGACAAAAATAGAAGTTGAAAACAGCTTCTGTATACACGGATCCCACGGATCCTTCCCATGAGGGATCCGTCCAGCATGAAGGCTGGGATCCGTGGGTCTGGGGTTTCAGGCAGTACAAAATTCTCCTTTTGGAAATATTTTTGCCTATTGTGTGCCTATATGCAAACTATTTGGAGTTGCGGTTATCTCGACCCCTAAAACGAAATAAAAACTAAACTAGAAGTATAAAAAGTATCCTATTGAGATAACCCGAAAACACATATTTAGTACATAAGTACGTAATCTTGTGTTGTCAATGCTCCTAATTCATTGTAGCTTAAATGAATGTACCCGAAAACACATATTAGTTATGTGTCCCCTTTAGCATTCAAAAGACATGAGATGCAATGAAAACGGGTTTTTACTTTGTATTAATAATGAAAAAGTGATTTGTCCTAGACGTGAGAAATTGCTTTTGTGAAATTGATACGGGAAGGTATCATCCTTTTAGAAAACATTGTGAAAGTAGGTTTTCTTTGAAAATGTGTATATAAAAAGTAGGAGAGCTATAAGTAAAAAAAATAAAATAAAATAAAAACTTATCTTTGGGTTTTGAAAATTCCCGTATTGTTTGTGAGTTGTGCGTGAAATAGAGATCCTAGACTCAGAGGGAAGAAGGCTAGTGTTTACATACCTTGTAGAGTCAAAATAAATTACGACGTGTGTTGCATTAAACCAAGACCAAGACGAAGTAGGTTGAATTGTTCCCGCTTCAACGGTTTGGTGAGGACGTCGGTTATGTTATCTTCGGATGCTACCTTCTCAATAGAAATGTTCCCCTTTTAAACATTGTCTCTTAAGAAGTGATGACGAATCTCTATATGCTTGGTGCGAGAATGCAATACCGGATTCTTGCTTAAGTCGATGGCACCTTTGTTATCACATAGAATGGCTATGTCGCTTAGATGAATGTCGTAGTCTACTAACGCTTGTTTCATCCATAGTGCTTGTTGGCATGCTTTGCCGGCGGAGACGTACTCGGCTTCGGTTGTTGATATTGCTAAAGCCGTTTGTTTCTTAGAAAACCACGATGTTAAACAACATCCCATGAAAGTACACACCCCACTTGTACTTTTTCTATCAACGTAATCCCCTGCATGGTCAGAATCTGCATATACAATTGTTTCTACACCCGTGCCCTTAGGATACCATAATCCTAATTGTGTTGTACCCTTAATGTATCTAAAAATTCTTTTGACGGCTTCTAGGTGTGAAGTTTTGGGGTTTTCTTGAAACCTAGCACATAAGCAGACACTAAACATGATATTCAGCCTACTTGCCGTGAGGTAGAGGAGACTACCTATCATGCCACGATATTTAGTATTATCTACGGATTCGCCGTCTTCATCTTTTGTTAGTTTGGTGTCGGATGACATGGGTGTCCTAATTGGTTTCGACTCTTCTAGAACAAATTTCTTTAACATCTCCTTGATGTATTTAGATTGATTGAAGAAGATACCATCTTCTACTTGTTTAATTTGTAGACGAAGAAAGAAGCTAAGTTCTCCCATCATACTCATCTCGAACTCGTCATGCATGATTTTAGAGAAATCATCACACATGTCTTGACAAGTGGATCCGAATATAATATCATCTACGTATATTTGTACTATGATTATGTGTGACTCCTTTTTCTTAGTAAAGAGAGTGTTGTCAACTAACCCCATGGAATAGTTATGTTTAATTAAAAAGGACTTGAGTCTATCATACCAAGCTTTTGGAGCTTGTTTAAGACCATAAAGGCCTTTCTTTAATTTATAAACGTGTTTGGGTTTTTCAAAATCGATGAAGCCCGGAGGTTGAGCTACATATACTTCTTCATTAATAAGACCATTTAGAAAAGCGCTTTTGACATCCATTTGATAAAGCTTTAGATCATTAGCACAAGCATACGCAAGAAGTATTCTTATAGACTCTAATCTAGCCACGGGGGCATAGGTCTCATCAAAGTCTATTCCTTCTTGTTGGTTATACCCTTGGGCAACGAGTCTAGCTTTGTTCCTAGATACTACTCCGTTTGCATCTAATTTGTTTTTATACACCCATTTTGTTCCTATTACGGTTTTATTACTAGGTGGAGGGACAAGTGTCCATACATCATTATAAACAAATTGATTTAATTCTTCTTGCATAGCCATTACCCAACTTTCATCTTTTATGGCTTCTTGTGTGTTCTTAGGTTCTATAGCTGACACAAAACAAAATAAGCTACTTAGGTTTTGAACTTGAGACATTAATGTTCGTTCGTTTAGCTTTCCTATGACCTTATCTACGGGGTGATCTTTGGACTCTTTAATGTTTGTGATTTCACTAATTGAAGGTTCATCTTCTTCGTTAATCTTTTTCTTAATTACAATAGCTTCACTTTCTATGATCTCGTCATCGACAAGAGGTGGAGAGGGTTTGGGTGGACTTTCATCAAATTTTATGTTTAATGACTCTTCTACCTTCATTGTTTCTTTGTTTAATATGACGTAGGCTTTGCTATTAGGCGAGTAACCTAAAAAGATACCTTCGGTTGATTTAGGATCAAATTTTGTAAGGTAATCTTTAGTGTTAAGAATGAAGCATTTGCTTCCAAAGACTCTAAAATGATTTAAAGTAGGCTTTTTGCCTCGGAGTAACTCATATGGAGTTTTACCTAAGATTGGTCTAATTAAGACTCGATTGAGTATGTATGTTGAGGTATCAACAGCATTACACCAAAATTTTTGAGGTATGGATTGTTCGTTAAGCATGGTTCTACTCATTTCTTGAAGGGTTCTATTCTTTCTTTCTACTACCCCATTCGATTGTGGAGTGCGTGGAGCCGAGAAGTTGTGAGTAATACCATTAGCGTCACAAAAAGCTCCGAATTGCACTTCATTATCGAATTCCCTACCATGATCCGTCCTAATAGACACTATGGGTTTTCCTAGTTGTCTTTGGATCTTTTTGCTTAATATTTCAAAATAGTTAAAGGTTTCCATTTTGTTCTTTAAAAATTTTGTCCAAGTATACCTAGAGTAGTCATCCACTATTACCAAAGTATAGTAGTTGCCTCCATAACTTTGGATAGCGGATGGACCAAATAAATCCATATGTAGTAATTCTAGACACCTAGTTGTGGACACCATGTTTTTAGCTTTATGACTCGAGTGAGCTTGTTTTCCTATATTACAAGCATCACAAAAATGATGTTCATATTTTAACTTAGGTAGATCTCTTACTAGATCTTTGGATGATAGCGATTGAAGAAGTCGCATATTGGCATGACCCAATCTTCGATGCCATAAGGTCGAAGTATCATCCATAGAGGTAAGACATAGTTTGTCTTTAGGTTCATTACCGATTTTAATGACATAGACTCCATGTTTCCTAATTCCTCTTCCTATGGTTATGCCATTTTTAAGTATCTTACTACCGGTTTCGGTAAAAAGTACATTGCACTTTTTATCACATATTTGTCCTATACTTAAGAGATTAAAGTTTAGGTTTTCTACGTGACACACATCGTTAATGGTTAGAGATTTGTTAGAAACCGTACCTTTACCGATGATTCTACTTTTGCTATTTCCAAACACCACATTACCTCCATTAACGGATTCATATGTGGAGAATAGATCCCTATTGCCGGTCATGTGCCTCGTGCACCCGCTATCCTTGACCCATTCATCGGGGTCTAGGTCGACCTTTAAGCACACCTAAAACAATAATAAACTCAAAAGTTTGGTCCCCATTTATTCATGGGTCCATTAGTGTTAAACATTCCATTCATGTTAGACATGTATGGATAAGATGAGTATGCATTCCATGGAGCAAAGTTTTGAAAAGAGAAACCGTTTTGCATATTAGGGTTCCATCCCATTTGATGGTTACTTCTTGGATAAATGTTATTAGGTCTCCTAGATGCATTATGTTTTTGAAAAGATGGTGCTTTGTTTCTTGCAAAAGTAGGATTAATTTTTGGAGGTGGATGTCTAGTGGTGACATGAGTTGGTTTCTTCCTATTTACGATAACGAACTCGTTTCTAGATGATGAAGCTATGTTATTACCACTAGTTGTCACAGCAGATCCACGGATCCCAGTTTGTACACTAGCCGGTTCCCTTTTTAGGGGATCCGTGGGATCCGCCACAACAGTGGCTCGTTTTTCTAATTCTTTAACAAATTTTGTTTCTTTACTTTCACTAGTTGATGGATCAAGTTGTTGTATGCCTAGACCTTTTTGGTTGTTGCCGGTTTTAACACCATCGTGTATTGTATCTAAGGTGTTTGTACTCATTCTAGCAATTTTGGAATCTAAATGATCAACTAGTGTTTGAAGTTGAACACAAAGTTCACATTCACCACTTGCTGTTTTACCCTTTTCCAAACGTTTTAGTTTTTCTTTTAATTCTATGACTTCTTTATCTAAACGTTGGTTTTGACTCTTTAAAAGCTTGTTTTTGTTAATTAGTTTTAAGCTAATATTGAATAGTTTATCATATTCATTACGCAATGAGTCGTCATCAAGTGATGAACTACTATAGTATTCGTGACATACCTCGTCATTTGCCATGAGACAAATTTCTTCGTCCTCCTCGTCGCTCATTCCCCACGTGCCGCTCACGAATGCCTTTTGATCATCCCGTTTGGGACACTTACTAATAAAGTGGTTTGGGTCCCCACATTTAAAGCAAGTACGATCATCTTTTGGCTTTTCGTCCTCTTTGTTTTTCCGAAAGCCTTTCTTATCGTCATACGGTTGTTTGACGTATCTACCCTTTCTTCTAAAGAACTTTTTAAAGTCCCTTACCGCCATAGCGTACTCTTCGTCGTCACTACTCGAAGATGAGCTCTCCTCATCGCTCGAAATCTTTTTGGCTTTAAGGGCAAGAGATTTGTGTTTCTCTTTCACCTTTGAGGCTTCGGAATCTTTAGCAAGGACAAGCTCGTAGACTTTTAGGTTGCCTATGAGTTCATCGAGGGTGAGGATTGTCAAATCTTTTGACTCTTCGATTGCCGTCACCTTGGATCTCCACTTCGATGGAAGTGCCCTTAGATATCTCCTAACATGGTTACGGCTAGAAAAGGATTCATCAAGTGCTTGTAAAGATGTAATAATAGTATTAAAGTTAGCAAATGAATGATCTATAGTTTCCTCATCCGATATTGAAAATTGTTCATATTGTTGAACAAATAGATCAATTTTATTATTTTTAACTTGTTGGTTGCCTTGATGAGTTACAACTAAAGAATTCCAAATTTCTTTAGAGGTTTTAAGCATAGAAATTCTTTCGAATTCCTTTTTCGGTAAAGCATTATATAAAACCATTTTTGCTTCACTATTTTTAGAAAGCTTTTTCTTCATTTCATCATTTAGTTTATCATGAGGTATGTGAACTAAATTTCCTTTATCATCTTTTGAGGTAGCCTCAAAATCACCTTCAACAATAATGTACCAAAGATCAATATCTTTAGACTTCACATATGTTTCGAATCTATTTTTCCAATATATAAAACCATTAGTTTCAAGTAGTGGTGGTCGTTGCATAGATTGCCCTTCCTTATAATTTTCAGAACCCATAGTGATCGAAAAGTTTTTAAAATACAATTTTATTTTAAAACTTTTATAAACTTAGCTCTTGATGCCAATTGTGGAAAACTAGAAGGGGGGGTTGAATAGTTTTGCCGATTTTAAGTTGATTTCAAAAACTTTAGATTCGATATTATGTGAAATCGTATGGATGTTGAGAACGTATAGATCTAATGATAATGTAAGTAAATAAACTAAGATAAGGGATAGAAATGACACAACCGATTTATAGTGGTTCGGCTACAAGGACACCTTCCTTGCCCTACTCCACTCCCCGAGTCACCTACTCGAGAGTTCAAGCACTATGTCAACAAACTCCTTCACTTGGCGGAGAAGCCTTCACAACGTTGCTTACACTTTATCCGGTACAAAGCTAGATACCGAGTCCGTAGCACGGTGGACCAAACCAACACAACTATTACACAACAAATATGTGAAATATCAAATACAAGATCTTCGCTACAGAAATCTTGCGGAGTGACAAATCAATCAAGGACCCCTTGCTTGGATGACTTGTAGAATGCTCGTGATCTCGCCTTAGAGAAGGACCTATATGAGAATCACAAATAGAAAGAAAAGAAGAACAACTCTCTAGATCAAGTGATCTATATGTTAGAAGAGAATGAGAGTGTATGAGAGATTTAGTAAGAAGAGGGGTGAGTTAGAATGAAGAAATGGCTCTCTATTTATAGGCAAATTTCCTCACTGTTCACACGGATCCCACGGATCCCTTCCACTTGGGATCCGGCTAGCACAAAGCTAGGGATCCGTGGAACGCTCCTCTTTACCCATGGGTTTTTTGGTTATGGGTCATGGGTTGGTCCATGGGTTATATCTAGATTCAATGTATCTAAGTATACATTGTATCAAGTCTCTTTGGGTATGGGTTAAGATCCATGGGTTGTGATTTTTACCCATCCTAATTAACTATTACAACAAATGCTTTTGTTACTACATTTTTGTATTTAAAAGATTATATGTAAATGCTTTACAAAAATAACATGTATCCTTATAATTATACTTAAGACAACATTATATATGTTATCAACAAAACACAAAGAGATCGCAAAATATTAATAAACATTTTTACGGTTTATTTGTATTAATAGTGTTGAAAAACTTGCTCGATAAAAAGGAAGTTCCTTTGACCCCGAACGCGCTGTGTAAGCGTATCAAGGACGCTGGCATGCGTTGCGGTAGTGCGACACCTTTCAAAAGAAGGAAGCTAACAAAGCGTGTTTTTAGCACGAAAACTGAAAGAGGGTTCTAGGGATGAGCACGGTACCGGTCCCGTACTGATCCCGTACCGAATAGTGGTACCGATTTTTTCCCGAGCATAAATTAGTGGTACCGGTACCGTACCGAACGGGATTCGGATATCGGTACCGGTACCGGTACCTGGAAATCGGGTTTTTCCCACTTTTTACGGGAATTTCCCGATTTTGTACCGGTCCCGTACCGAATTAGTGGTCCCGATTTTTTTTCACCTTATTTCGTAGTCCCGGTACCGTACCGTATTTCAAGAATCGGTACCGTTTCGGTACGGTACCGGTACGGTTCCGGTTCGGTTTCGGGATTCGGTTCGAAATGCTCATCCCTAGAGGGTTCGATATCAGAGAAAAAGGGGGTAGTTCACAAGGGAATGAAAGACTGTTGCAGCAGGAGGGTGTGGAACTCCAAGCTGGAAATACCGCCGAGAAAGGAAAAAAGAAACTCTGTTATGAGGATGTACAAGAAAGCAAGCCAGGGCATGGGACTGCCAAAGAAAAAGAACCAGTTAGTTGTCTAGATTGCAAAATAGATGGTGGCCTGAGGTTCAAAAGAAATTGGCCAATTACATAAACTAGTTGCCCAGATTATGCAAACGTTTTGTCTATAATGGTAAGCAACTCGACTGGTCCGACAATATTATTACAACATAAAAACGTTGCCTGCGTTACAAAACTGAATGGCCAATTAACTAAACCAATTCCCCACATAAGGGGTTGCCTGATGTACAACAGAAATTGCCCAAAGAACAAGAACAATTGTCCAGTTAACATTTGAAATTGTTGCCCAATACACCAAAAAAAAATTCTCAAGGTTTGTAACTAGTTGCCCGAAAACAAAATAGCGGTGTGCACATGAAATTTTTGAGTGTTAGACAAGCTTTATTAACTCAATCAGTAATAAATAAAAGTAATGACCACTTGAGTACACGTATTAGTAATAAATTTTGACTGAATACAAATTAAAACCATTCAATTCCCACCCATTTTTGCATACATCACCACTGGACTAAAAGTACTATTGTAGTTGCCATTAGTACACTATTTAGTTGCCCAAAGTACCATTTTCTAGCTATGCACTAGCAAACTCGTCATAAAAATCATTTAAAAAAATAGCAAGATGTAAATTAAATCCATTCAACCCCCACCCCTTGTTGCATACATCACCACTTGACTAAAAGTACTATAGTAGTTGCCATGAGTAAAGATAAGATTTTAAAATGTACCTTTTAAGGGGTCGTTTAAGCCCTTATATGATCACTTTCATATCCGTTATTACTTAATATCGTTCCTTTTAACTTTTTAGGTATCTTGAAGGCAAAATGCTGGAATGACACTTATTCGGACGAAAAGGTGCGAATATATGAAGAAAATGGCCAAAGTCAAGAATCGAGACACTCAGGCTGCTGGAACTGAAGGTGAAGGCGTCAGGCAAAAAACAGTGACGCCGTCGGACAACTTTTGTGACGGCTCAGTAGCCAAATTGCTTATTTACAAATAACGGCTTCAGGTTTTAAAAGAGTAGGGCGTCGCAACTCAGACGGCCTAGATTTGATCCAGACGACGTCAGAAGATGAAGGGGACGGCGTCACAAGCATAAGGTGACGTCGTCGCAAGACTAACGTGGCCAAGACGAAACCATAATGATGGCGACCCGACGGCGTCACACATCAAAGGGTGACGCCGTCGCATTTGTAATCTTATATATAGAATCCGAATTTTTTAGTTTTCAGTGTGTAGTTTTTTGAAGTGAAAACCTAAACCAAACCAAGGCTGTCTTGTACAGTATTTTAGGGTTCCATACCCTATCTTACATCAAGATAAGTGTTTTACTTCATTAATTCAATTATGTCTTCAATTAATTGTGTGTATGCTTGCATGTTTCCCATGTCCGACTAATTTACTTGTGTGTTTGCTTAGGAGATATGAAACTTAATTATTGAATATTGATTGGTTGTCTCTTATCTTAATTCTTAATGATCTAGTATTGCGATAGATCATCCGTTGTGTAGTTAATGCATGATTAATCTTTGTTGAACCTTAGCTTATAGTACCTAGAGTCATTGTAGGTTAAACCATCCGAAGAGTACCTTAGTGTTAAGTTTATAAATCCTAGAGATTTTGTAGGCGATAACCTTTGGTAGTTTCAAAGAGTTAGGGATAAACGCATACCCTACGACCTTAGACACACAACGCGATTAAGAATAAGGACGTGACAATTCAACAATCTATAGAAGATAATTAAGGAGTAATAAAACCTAAGTAAACACATATTTAAATCATTATACGAGCACACAATAATTAGACATAGACTACATACACCGTAGATTAGATAATTATACAAATAGAGTAATCGGTAGAAATACCAACCCCCAAATCCAATACCCCGAAATTCGTACCTTTCCATTTCCTAAAAACATAAAAAGATAAAAAATAATCTTCCTCAACCCCAACCTTAGCGTAGTAACTTCTCACTAGCTTTCCTATTCCCCTATAGAACGATATCAATTCCCGTGGCTTACGCTAATATTACACTACAACGATTAGGTTCACTGCCTAGGGTGTTGAAAAACTTGCTCGATGAAAAGGAAGTTCCTTTGACCGCGAATGACCCGTGTAGCGTTATCAAGTTTTTGGCACCGCTGCCGGGGAATAGAATAGCTAGTTAGGAGTCCACCTCATTTAGGTTCCCTTGCTTGATTCCTATCAAGTAAACTTTTTCCAATTTTTAGTTTCCTCGTAGTCTATCCCCCTTCTTCGTGACCTTTGTTCGTAAAACCTATCACTCACCGTGATACGTGTCTTCCGCCGAAGATTCTTCACACTACCCGCTCCTAATCCTCTTCCCAATCCCGAAATTGAAAACGCAATCCCACAAAACCCCGCACCTGTTCACCACTTTGGAAATCACCTAGAGCATAATGAGAATTGACAACAACAAAGTCCTTTCTATGATTCAGATTCCGATGAGGAATTTGATCATGGTGAAGCACTTGACAACGGGGAGGTCATTGATGAAGTTAGTTTTGAAATGGAAGAAGACCCATCCCAATGTTTTAACCCTAGGTGTAGAATTGAGAAAGATGGTCCCTTTAACATGAAATTCCCTTGCAAAATAGGATTAGAAGGATTCGATGCTTACTTGAATTCGTTCTTGCCTTTAAACTTAATCTCAAGGAACCTATACAATAAAATCAAGGTCAACGAATTAACTTATCAAGGGAATAATGTCATTGAAGCAGTCACTCATTTGCATGTGTTTGTTGGAAGTTTTGCTTATTTGGTAGAGTTCATGGTCTTAGAAAACTTAGGATAATTTATTGATAAGGACCTCACTCAAGTAATTTTTCGAAAACCTTTCAAGAGAATGACTAGGTTGAATGAACGGATGATTGATGGTTTAATTACATTCTCTGATGAAATTGAAGATTTTGTCTACCAAATGCCACGTGCTCATCCTAGGTTTAAATACAAGGATATTGAGGCGTGTAATAGAATGACTCCTATTCCATTGCTTAGTGAAAGGGATAAGCAAGGTGGACTTAGGTACACATGTGAGAACACTAAGAGGTATTACAGAAAATGCCAATAATTAGGAGATGATTACAAAAAGAATGAGAGAACATTGGAATGGCTTAGGTATGGGCACTTAAGCGTGCATGAGACCACGTAGGGGCACGACTTCGAGTCTAGCTACAAGACTCATAAATAAAGAAAAGCGCTTCCTGGGAGGCAACCCATGCTTAATTGTTTGCTTGTTTGTGTCGTGTATCTTTTATTGATTGTTTATTCTCATTTTTAAATTTGTAAAAATGCTTTATTTTGTCTTTAACCTCGTCTTAATTACATATAAAGGTATTTTACATAAGGGATAAGTGTAGGGAGGATTACACACATTTTCAAAAGAAACGTAAACATGATAATTACAATTAATTAAAAGATATACATGTGTGTTTGTTCGAGTCAAATGCTTGTATCCAATCATAATGGATGTTTTGCAGGAAATTTTTCCAGATTCTATAGATGTAAATTTTCCAGAATTTTTTCCAGAAAATCGCAGACCAGTTTTTGTCAGGATAACCTGACGGCGTCAGGATCGCAACCTGACGGCGTCAGGAAGTAGCAAAAACAACTTATTACTTTTTCTCGTTTTCTGAGCTACTTATAAATTTTTTGGTATTTTCCAGGTCTTAATTTTCTAGAAATTCTGTAAACATCCATTCCACAAGCATTATATCCTAGTTTAGTAGAGTCCTATATATATTATTACCGCCGATTTTACGCGAAGGTTTCGTTTGTTTTCTTCAAGTGTGCATGTTAATTTACCAAGAAGAAGATACATAAGATGAGAAGGAGCTTTTCACGCAAACGTTCTTCTTGAAGAAAGATGTAACCACCACTTTACACGGATCCTACCGAGCTAATCAGGGGAGTATTAGTTTCTTTCGTTTTTAATTACCTTCCATTATCATAACTTTGATACTTTCAGGGAACATTGGGGACAATGTTCAGTTTAAGTGTAGGGAGGGAAAATAAAACGGGAACTTTGAAACTATGCTTAACCTTGAATATTTGCTTTGTCCAATTGCATTTGTGTAATAAACCATGAGAAAATGTCGGTTAGGGTAATTTTGGCACCAAATTTTTATTTTTTCATGACATATAGGAGTGGGCCATTAGTCTTAATAAAGCGTCTCATGGATAGGAAGTTATATGACTAGCACAAAAAAAAAACCTTTACCACTTAAATTCCACCCAAAATGTGTGGATCGCCCTTAGATTAGTAGGAATTAAAGCATTCATCTTTAATGCTTAGTGTGTGAACCGGAGTATAATAGATTCTAGAACTTGTTTTGTGATGCATCCCGAGATTGCTAGTAAGACTACACTTGTGTAGTTAGGAATAACTAAATGATAAGAGGCATTAGGATAACCCTTGTTTGATAGCCGTAATATAATTACTTCTTCCACATCGGTTGTGTAATTCCCCCACACCCTTGCGTTGTACTCATATTTAGTACACGATACCCCTAGTTAACCCCTCAGAGCCTATCATTTTCGTGGTTCTCGTGATGTTTCGGTTTTCCAGAATATCAATGAAGAGCATTGTTTACACCCCACCCCCAAATGTACTCCCAAATCGCCTTAGCCTACCTTGTATGCACTCACTTTTAGTGCATTATTGTTATCACACTAAACCCTTAGTTCAATTATCTAGTTGCTTGCATAAGTTGCTAAGTTGAGTCATATCCTTTATACACAGTTTTGGGACGATTGGGACTCATGGGAAAAGTTAAAGTTTGTGAAATGACGGGAAGGGAACGTTAAATTCAAATTCCCTTTATTTGCATAATAATGTACTCCAAGTGTTTTTATCTTTTCAATTCGGGTCATATTAGTGTTAGAGTAATAAAAAATCAAGTGTAGGGATGTGCCTATAAATCCCTATCATTTTGATGTTATCGTAGAGGATGGTAGAGTAAAAGTGTATGAAAAAATAAAATGAAAAAAACATACGGGCTACCATCCTACATCTATCTTTTAATTTATGTTTGTTTGTTTCAGTTATCTAGAGTCTAGAGTGTCGAGTCTTGGCTTAGCAACGCCATTCTTCGCATGCTTGTAACATAAAGATTTTTGACTTGCCACCACTAAATAGCCTATCCCACCAAACCCTTTATTTCCCTACTGTAAGTCTATCATTACAACCCTTTAAAAGACCTCTTTGATAGTCTTTTCTAGGTGCTTACGCCAAAGCGATAGAGGTTTGATCTAGTCTCAAGCCTATGGTAATCTATGTACTAGGACCGGTTAATGAGTGTTTATCTTCCATTTCCAACTTGTTATATTTCATATACACCCGAGAGATGTGAGTATCCAAACACCCCATGTGAGGTGCTAGTATGTAATTTCCGTGCTTGTTATGACTTTTGCGGGGCTTATATGTGTTGTGGATTGTTCAAAACCAATGCTTCATGACCCCTAACTTATAAATTAATTAGCTAAAAGCACATTTGCTTGAGGACAAGCAAATACCAAGTGTAGGGATATATGATAAGGTTTTAAAATGTACCATTTTGAGGGGTCGTTTAAGCTCTTATTTGATCACTTTCGTATCCGTTATTAGTTAATATCGTTCCTTTTCACTTTTTAGCTATCTTGAAGGCAAAATGCTGGAATGACACTTACTCGGACGAAAAGGCGCGAATATATGAAGAAAATGGCCAAAGTCAAGAATCGAGACACTCAGGCTGCTGGAACTGAAGGTCACGGCGTCAGGCACAAAACAGTGACGCCGTCGGACAACTTTTGTGATGGCTCAGTAGCCAAATTGCTTATTTACAAGTGACGGCTTCAGGTTTTAAAAGAGTAGGGCGTCGCAACTCAGACGGCCTAGATTTGATCTAGACGACGTCAGAAGCTGAAGGGGACGGCGTCACAAGCAAAAGGTGACGTCGTCGCAAGACTAACATGGCCAAGACGAAACCATAATGACGGCGACCCGACGGCGTCACACATCAAAGGGTGACGCCGTCGCATTTGTAATCTTAAATATAGAATCCGAATTTTTTAGTTTTCAGTGTGTAGTCTTTTGGAGTAAAAACCTAAACCGAACCAAGGTTATCTTGTACAGTATTTTAGGGTTCCGTACCCTATCTTACATCAAGATAAGTGTTTTACTTCATTAATTCAATTACGTCTTCAATTAATTGTGTATATGCTTGTATGTTTCCCATGTCCGGCTAATTTACTTGTGTGTTTGCTTAGGAGATATGAAACTTAATTATTGAATATTGATTGGTTGTCTCTTATCTTAATTGTTAATGATCTAGTATGGCGATAGATCATCCGTTGTGTAGTTAATGCTTGATTAATCTTTGTTGAACCTTAGCTTATAGTACCTAGAGTTAGTGTAGGCTAAACCATCCGAAGCGTATCTTAGTGTTAAGTTTATAAATCCTAGAGATTTTGTGGGCGATAACCTTTGGTAGTTTCAAAGAGTTAGGGATAAACGCATAGCCTACGACCTTAGACACACAATGCTATTAAGAATAAGGACGTGACAATTCAACCATCAATAGGAGATAATTAAGGAGTAATAAAACCTGAGTAAACACATCTTTAAATCATCATAAGAGCACACAATAATTAGACATAGACTACATACACCTTAGATTAGATAATTAGACGAATAGAGTAATCGGTAGAAATACCAACCCCCAAATCCAATACCTCGAAATTCGTACCTTTCCATTTTCTAAAAACATAAAAAGATAAAAAATAATCTTCCTCAACCCCAACCTTAGTGTAGTAACTTCTCACTAGCATTCCTATTCTCCTAGAGAACGATATCAATTCCCGTGGCTTACCCTAATACTATACTACAACGATTACGTTCACTGCCTAGGGTGTTGAAAAACTTGCTCGACGAAAAGGAAGTTCCTTTGACCCCGAACGACACGTGTAGCGTTATCAAGTTTTTGGCGCCGCTGCCGGGGAATAGAATAGCTAGTTAGGAGTCCACCTCATTTAGGTTCCCTTGCTTGATTCCTATCAAGTAAACTTTTTCCAATTTTTAGTTTCCTCGTAGTCTATCCCCCTTCTTCGTGACCTTTGTTAGTAAAACCTATCACTCACCGTGATACGTGTCTTCCGCCAAAGATTCTTCACACTACCCGCTCCCAATCCTCTTCCAATCCCGAAATTGAAAACGCAATCCCACAAAACCCCTCACCCGTTCACACCTTTTGAAATCACCTATAGCATAATGAGAATTGGTGATGAGTGTGTAAATACTCATCATTTTTAGTCAAATCTGAACTGCAAAACGTTTAAAAATGCTCACAAATGCATCAAAATACTGAAAATATTCCAAAATTGCATTTTATATGTTTCAGATGCAAAATGTTCAAAAATCAGATGAAAAATGAGCAAAGTTTACATAATTGGCAGTTTCAGTCCCCCAAGTTTCAAAAGTTGTCAGAAATAGTCCCTAAGCACATAATTTCAAAAGAAAAATCACCAAAGGTCCTTTTAAAATCATAAGTTGTCAAATTTAGTCCTTTGGTGAAAAATATCAAAAGTTTTGAGAAATTACAAGTTTAGTCCTTCAAGTTTGAAATTTGGCAAAAATGGCCCTTGGAAATTTGAAAATGGCAAGTTTGGTCCCTGTACTTTGTGAGATTGTCACTTTTGGTCCCTTGAAACCTCTTTGATGAATTGGCAGCTAAGGTCCTTGTATTTTCAGAAATTACACAAATAGTCCTTGTGTTATTAAACCTTTACACCTATTTTGGACCTTGTCATTTAACCTTTTGGACCCTGCCTTTCATTTTGGCCCCCTGTCAAAATGCATTTTGGAACCCTTCTATTATTAATACCCAGTCAAACCGGTCAACCACTTTCCCCTTTCCCCGTTTTCCCTCCCACTGTCTGTTTCTCCCATACCCAGCCACCATTACAACCACCCAGCTCACAATCTCCTTTCC
Source organism: Chrysanthemum seticuspe (assembly GCA_019973895.1). Classification (NCBI taxonomy): domain Eukaryota; kingdom Viridiplantae; phylum Streptophyta; class Magnoliopsida; order Asterales; family Asteraceae; genus Chrysanthemum; species Chrysanthemum seticuspe. Next base: position 192,844,110 of record BPTQ01000009.1, on the reverse strand, counting down.
ATGTCCCCTCCACCTCAACTAACTTCCAAGGACCATTTAATGCTTCTTCACCCACCCTCTCAACTCTCCATCTGTTAAAAATAGATTTGGCGCCAAAAACCATTTAAACGGCCAAGATCAGTTTTAAGCCATCCAATGGCTGAGAAATGGTGGGAACTATTCAGAAGAAAGAGACAAAGAGTTTGGAATATAAAAGAGTCAAGGAGGAAGCAAAAGAAGGAGTCTACTAGTTTTTAATTTTCTAAACATGTCATTTTTATCTTAAAGTATTTAATTTAGCAGAAAACCTGTAATCTTTAGTTAATTTGTATCAGTTTAAAGTGTTTAAGTGTATTAAGACTCATTTCAAACATCAATTTCAGTTTATGTTTACAATGCAAGTTTCAAGTTCACTGTTTCAATTTGCAACTTCAAATCCTTAAGTACAAGTGTGCAGTAGTTTATTTCAAAGCTCAAATAAGCTTGTATAAGCTTATTAAAGCTTTTCACAAGCTTACATTTAAGTTTCCATTCATTTTGGTTCTTGGTCAACAGAAGTCAAACAGGGTCAATTTGGTAATGGAAATGGTCAATGGGTGATGCAGTGTTGGAGTTGGGTTGTTTCTGAGCTAATGGGTTGATATAAAATAGGTTAGAGGTTCATTGGGTGTTTGTGCAAGCCATAGTGGCTAGGGACTCTTGTAAGTGATTTTTAACAGTTTCATTGCATTAACTGTTTTTGCATCTTTAAACTGGTTCAACTCTGTTGAAATAGTTGTATTTAGGTTAATCATACTTAGTTTGATCATTAGTGTTAATTGGTTCAGTTGTTATCTCATTATAAATTGCAAAACAGTCAATTAAGGGGTGTTTGGTTTATAGCTTAATCTTTACTAGAGGTGTGTTTATGAGTTAAAATCTGTTAGTTCATGTTTGTTTAGTCCTTATACACTCATATCTGTCAACAACTTGTGTCTGCAACCACTGGAAGTCAAAATCACATGAAATTTGTCCTAATCAGTTAACTGTTGTGATTTGTGAAAAGCAAGTTCTTGTTTTGTGTTTACATATCATAGATAAAGCTAGCAGTAGTGTTATTTCATCCATTTACATCATTTTAAGTTCACAAAATTGGATCAAAACTCAAAAAAGTCAAAGTTTCATTTTCACTTCAAAACTCAAAAACTGAAAATCATGTTTTGAGCCAACTGAGACTGATTTTTCTTGGGTTCATCTTTAAGCCACATTAAGTGAAATTTGTTGTTTTAAAAACCTCTACTGGTCTCTTTTCTTATTACCATTTTTGTATAATTTTACAAATTTCTTAAAAGCTCCAAACAGGCTTGTACTTTAGGTCCCAATTGCCCTGCTCCAACTCTCAGGCTATGCTGAGTTTTTCTCAGATCTTGCATGATTGTCACAGGGCTTATTAGAGCTTGTTTAGGTCTGGGATTGGGTTTATAAGGTCTCACTCAGGTCGTTTCCAAGTTCCAATTGCTAGTTTTCAGTCTTAGCTTAATTTGTAGCTTGTGCTTGTGCCCAAAGTAGGCACCTAGAAACTGTTTTTAGCTTATTCTCATATCAACCAAATCTGTACATCTTGCAATTCAGAGGCTATGGCTTATTGTTTTTAGTTGCATTTTGGCTATTTTAGCATAGTAGAACTGCTGGTAACATTTGGTAGCTTATTGTGGTTGTTGGCTTATTGAAAGTGCTTATTTCTAAGCACATTCCACATCAGTTTCATATTCCTCCAAACAACCATCTGTTTTTCCATTTTTCCTAGATTCTTATTATTATTTTAGAGTTTTCCTGAAATTTTCAGATTTTTCCTAGCTGGTTTGCTATTTTTCTTGATTTTAATTAGTTTTTAGCACTTTTTAATTAGCTTTTAATACAAAAAAATTAAGAAAAGGTTCAAAAAAATAATTTTTCATTTTTCTTAAGTTAAGATAAATATAAAAAGACAAAAAAATATTTTTCTATATTTTTCTTAGTTAAATTTGTATTTTTAAGTAATTTAATTACTTTTAAATAGTTTAAAATTCCTAGAAAATAGAAAAATAATCAGAAAAATATAAAAATAGTTTTGAAAAGTCTATTTTGATATTTTAGATTTTTCTAAGTCAAAATTTTATTTTTCTAGCTTTGTTTCATATTTTCTTGTATTTTAGGTTATTATTTAATAGTTAAAAATAGTTTTTAATTAGATAATTAGTTATAAAAATAATTTTCTTTTTCTATAAATTTTCTTTTATCATTAGGTTTGTAAAAATATCATTTTCATATTTTTAGGGTTAATATTGTGTAAGTTTCACTTTTTCTATTGTACGTTACGTAGTTTTTAAATTCAGTTTTATAAAAACATAAAAACAAAAACATCATTTTAAATATAGTGATAGCGTTTATTTAATAGTTTTTATCTTTTTAATTTCCTTTAATTTGCATTTAAGCCGTTGTAATTTGTTGGCTTTTTCTGTAGTTATAATCATTATCAAATCCCTTTTTCGTTCAAATTTCTCGATCACTTTACGTTTGATAATCCATTGCATAGCTCGCTGGGACATAACGACCCGGGGAGACCCTATACTCCTCAGATCTTCATTGCATTCGTGCTTAGGCAGTTTTAAGCTTATTACGGTCTGCCATTCACAAGTGGCAGGCTTGAGTGATTTAGCTTGACTGTTTGGCACGCATCAAATTTTTGGCGCCGCTGCCGGGGAGCTGTGCTGATCTATCTTCCGTTTAGCAGATTAGTTGTTTGAATACTCACTCATTTGTTTATATCATCCATCTATCATCTATATATATATCCATATTTTCTTATAAAAAATCCAAAAACCCAAAAACAGCTAAAAACGTATAAAACACAAAAATATTTTCCTTTTGTTTATATATATGTATCAAAAATAAAAAAAATACAAAAAGATTCGTCGTTTTCTTTAATAAACAACAACTTAAAAGATTACCACCGCAAACCAAGGCAGTGCACTACCTAACTGGGGGTGCGACCATAATAAGTTCCCGAACTAAAGATTTAAAACTTGCCTTTGTGTCCTTGTGATTGGTGTACCTTTTTCAAAGAAGCCATTCATATTGTGATTATTGGTTAAGTTCACTGTTGTTTTGCCTCGATTTTGTGTTAATTGATTTTGTTGTGATATCGACGTTTCAAAACCAGAAAATCCATAAAGATTCTTCTCACCCCATTTTTATAAACGTCTTCATAATTCTCATTCTCATCTGAAAGATTTTCATAATTCCCATTTCTCTCCTTAACTCTGAGTTTTCTTAGAGTTAACTCTAGTGTATGCGCACTCGCTCTTCTAGATCTATGAGCCCATTTCGTGAGCTTGTCAAGATTCCAAGAAGGCGTGTCCGTAGACTTTCTGCTCCATCAGTCGGATCTGATATCCGGACTGCTCACACTACTTCCGTTATCATGGCGGAAGAACGCCCTATGTGTGAGCTTCTCCAGGCCCCCTTCGACGGGTATGGAGATGCTATCGTTGTACCAGCCATCGTGGCTGAAAATTTTGAAATCAAAACCGGGTTACTGGATCTTGTAACCTCAAATCAATTCTACGGTTTTGAGCGGGATGATCCTCATGCTCATATTCGATGGTTTAACAAGATTGCATCTACCATCAAGTATAAGAATGTCCCTACTGATGCTGTTAAGCTTCTTCTGTTCCCATTTTCTCTTGAGGGACAAGCCCGGATTTGGCTTGAAATACAACCCCCTCAGTCAATAGAGACATGGGAAGATCTGGTGAAGAAATTTGTGAATGAATTCTATCCACCTTCCAAAACCACGAGTCTAAAAAATGAAATCATCAAGTTCACTCAGAAGTTTGATGAGCCCTTCAGTGAATCGTGGGATCGTTTCAAGGAATTTCTTCGCAAATGTCCTCACCACGGTTTCTCCGAGTTGATGCAACTCGATACTTTCTACAATGGAGTGAGTCAATCTGATCAAGATTCTCTCAATTCCTCCGCGGGAGGAAATTTCCTAAGCAAAACTGTCAAAGAAGCTTTAGCGATAATTGAAAACAAGTCTAAAGTCCGCACTGCACGAAGCAAGCCGGTTGTTTCCCAAGTCAGTGTTGGTCCTTCTTCTTCTTCATCGCCCGTGAGTCAATCTAGCACCGATGCTAAGATTGATAAACTCACGGAAGCTATTCAAGCTTTGGTTCTCTCCAACCAAAAGAAAGTCTCTTTTCCACAAACTTCACCTCCTGCTGAAGTTAAGAAAGTGGAAGTCTGTGTTACCTGTGGTGGCCCCCATGCTTATTATAACTGTTTGGCCACCGATGGTAACCCTTTTGAAGCCAATGTTGTGGGCGGGATGTCTAATCAAGGAGGCAACCAATATCGTGCTCCTGTAGACCCGAACCACCGTCCTAACCACTACCCTGGACCTCCCGGTTTCAATCAAAACCGTAATCAAAATCAGAATAGACCAAACCAAGGTTTCCAAAACCAAGGTAATTTCAGTCAAAACAACGGTTTTCAAAATCAGAATCAAAATTTCCAACACCAAGGAAATTTCAATAGAAACCCAGGTCAGGGAAATTTCAACCCAGGGTATTTTCATGGTAATAACCAAGGAAATTTTCAGAATCAAGGCCCTAATCCTAACAATAGAGGCCAGAATTTTCCTGTGCAAACTCAAGCCATTGTTCCAACTGGACCATCATCTGATGAGTTGTTGAAACAATTCATGAAATCCCAAGAGGAAATGAATCGGTTGTTGGTAAGCCAGATTTCTGACATTAAGAAGTCTTTAAATGATCGACCCTCGGGCTCAGGTACTTTACCTAGCAACACGATCGCTAATCCGAGGGGCGATGCAAAGGCGATCACAACCCGAAGTGTTGCTTCTTATGATGGACCCACTATTCCCACTACCTCTTCTTCTTCTCTCCCGAAGGTAGTGGAAAGCGAACCTGAGGCGACAAAGGACAAGGAACTTCCTACTAATAACGGAGGTGCCAGCAATGTCCATCCTCAGGTTGTCCCGAAACCCAAGACCAATCCTGGAGTTGTTTTTGAACCTCCAGTTGGTAACCCTAAATCCAAAACTTCTATTCCTTACCCCTCACGTTTACATGAGCAAAAGCTCCGCGAGAAAGCTAGTCATCAGATGGAAAAATTCTTTCAAATTTTCCAAGAACTTCACTTTGACATAAGCTTCGCGGATGCCATCATGTTAATGCCCAAGTTTGCATCTACTCTGAAACACATGTTGAGCAACAAGGAAAAGCTATTTGAAATGGCTAAGACTCCTTTGAATGAGAATTGCTCAGCTGTTCTGTTAAAGAAGCTTCCCGAGAAGCTAGGAGATCCCGGAAAATTTCTTCTTCCTTTTGTTTTTCCTGGGATGATTGAATGCTTTGCCCTTGCCGATCTTGGTGCAAGCATCAATCTGATGCCGTATTCAGTGTGGAAGAAACTTTCTCTTCCGGAACTTATTCCTACCTGCATGACTCTTGAGCTTGCAGATCGTTCTATCTCGCGTCCCCTCGGCATTGCCGAGGATGTATTCGTGAAAGTAGGAAAGTTCCATTTTCCGGCTGATTTTGTGGTTGTTGATTTCGATGCCGATCATCGGGTTCCTCTTATTGTTGGACGAGGATTCCTGAGAACAGGCCGTGCTCTTATTGATGTATTTGAGCAAGAAATCACTCTACGTGTGGGTAACGAAGCTGTTACTTTTAACCTTGATCAAACTTCGAGGTACTCCTCAAATTATGACACTGAATCAGTTAATCGAGTCGATTTAATTGATATTGCTTCAGAGGAGTACTCTCAAGAGTTTCTTGGTTATCTTCATAATTATGTGGGTGGGGATTCCACCACATCTTCTCAACCTATCATTGCCGACTCTTCCCCCTCTCTCACTCCGTTTGAGGGGGGTGACTTCCTTCTGGAAGAGATGGATGAATTTCTGGCTATTGATGAATCAATTCCGCCTGGAATTGATGGTGTGTATGATTCGGAGGGGGATATTCTTTATCTTGAGCAATTGCTAAATGAAGATCCATTACCTTCACTCCCTCCGAAAGAGATCACGATTGAGGAAATCAAATCAGTACAAACTTCTACTGAAGAATTTCCCGAACTTAAGGACCTACCTCCTCATCTCGAGTATGCATTTTTGGAAGGTGATGATAAATTACCCGTCATAATTGCTAAGGATTTAACTGAGGAGGAGAAAACTGCTCTCATAAAGGTCTTGAAGTCACATAAGCAAGCAATTGCTTGGAAACTCTCCGATATTAAGGGTATCAACCCTGAGTTTTGTACTCACAAAATCTTAATGGAGGATGACTTCAAACCAGCAGTCCAACATCAGAGAAGGGTGAACCCTAAGATTCATGAGGTTATCAAACAAGAGGTTCTCAAACTTCTTGATGCCGGTCTGATTTACCCAATCTCTGATAGTCCTTGGGTTAGCCCAATTCATTGCGTTCCAAAAAAGGGTGGCATTACTGTTGTCACGAATGAAGAAAACGAGTTGATTCCAACTCGATTGGTTACGGGATGGCGTGTGTGTATTGACTATCGCAAGTTAAACGAAGCCACCCGTAAAGACCATTTTCCTCTACCCTTCATGGACCAGATGCTTGAGAGATTAGCAGGGAACGAGTACTATTGTTTCCTTGATGGTTTCTCGGGTTACTTTCAGATCCCCATTGATCCGTTGGATCAAGAAAAGACCACATTCACCTGCCCATACGGGACATTTGCCTACAGACGTATGCCTTTTGGCTTATGTAATGCTCCTGGCACGTTCCAACGATGTATGATGGAAATTTTCCACGACATGATCGGGGAGACTATGGAGGTGTTTATGGATGACTTCTCGGTCATTAGGGACTCATTTCAGACATGTCTCTCCCACTTAGACAAAATGCTTAAACGGTGTGAAGACACCAATCTATGTCTAAACTGGGAGAAGAGCCAATTTATGGTCAAAGAAGGCATAGTCCTTGGCCATAAGATTTCCAAGAACGGGATTGAGGTAGATAGAGCAAAAGTTGATGTTATTGCTAAACTACCTCACCCTACTACCGTCAAAGGTATTAGGAGTTTTCTAGGTCATGCCGGGTTTTATCGTAGATTCATTCAAGATTTCTCTAAAATCGCTCGGCCTATGACCCATCTTCTCGAAAAAGATGCTCCTTTTATCTTTTCTCCTGAGTGCATCGAAGCTTTTGAAACACTAAATAAAAAGCTTACGGAAGCACCCATTCTAGTTGCCCCCGACTGGGATTTACCCTTCGAGCTCATGTGCGATGCAAGTGATTTTGCTATCGGTGCAGTCTTGGGGCAACGCAAAACCAAGCATTTTCAGCCGATCCACTACGCAAGCAAAACTATGACTGAAGCTCAGACCCATTACACCACTACAGAAAAAGAACTATTAGCTGTGGTGTATGCGTTTGAGAAGTTTCGGCCGTATCTTATATTGACCAAATGCGTGGTGTATACTGATCACTCGGCTCTCAAATATCTCTTTGCAAAACAAGATGCAAAGCCGAGATTGCTCCGTTGGGTTCTCCTCCTACAAGAATTTGATATCATTATTCGTGATAAAAAAGGAGCTGAGAACCTGGCTGCTGATCATCTGTCCCGATTAGAGAACCCTCACCAAAATGTGTTCGAGGAAAAGGAAATAAACGAAACATTTCCTCTCGAAACACTCAATGTGGTTTCTTTTCGTGGAGACTCTTCTACCCCATGGTTTGCGGACTTTGCAAATTACCATGCGGGTAACTTTGTGGTGAAAGGGATGTCGTCCCAGCAGAAAAATAAATTCTTTAAAGATGTGAAACATTATTTCTGGGACGACCCCTACTTGTTTAAAATTTGCGCGGATCAAGTCATCCGGCGATGTGTACATGGTCAGGAAACTATTGACATTCTCAAAGCTTGCCACTCTGGACCTACTGGGGGACATCATAGCCCCAACTACACCGCCAAGAAGGTGTTTGATTCCGGATTCTATTGGCCCACAATCTACAAGGATGCCCATGAATTTGTCAAAACCTGTGACGCTTGTCAGCGTCACGGGAATATCTCACAAAGGAATGAAATGCCGCAAAACGCCATTCAAGTGTGTGAGATTTTTGACATATGGGGCATTGACTTTATGGGGCCATTTCCTTCTTCCCGTGGTAACAAATACATACTCGTGGCCGTTGACTACTTGTCAAAATGGGTTGAAGCTAAGGCTTTACCCACCAACGATGCCCGAGTTGTTGTGAAATTCTTGAAATCTCTCTTTGCTAGGTTTGGAACTCCACGAGCCATAATCAGTGATCGTGGTACGCATTTCTGCAATGACCAATTTGAAAGAGTCATGCAAAAGTATGGTGTAACTCACCGTCTATCTACTGCGTACCACCCCCAAACAAGTGGGCAAGTGGAAGTTTCTAACCGGGGGATAAAAAGAATTCTTGAGAGGACGGTTGGTGAAAACCGTGCCTCTTGGTCGGATAAGCTAGATGACGCACTCTGGGCCTTCCGTACAGCTTACAAAATACCCATCGGGTGCACTCCATACAAGTTGGTGTACGGGAAGGCGTGTCATCTACCGGTTGAGCTCGAGCACAAGGCATACTGGGCCTTGAAGCATGCCAACTTTGATATTCAGACAACTGGTGATCATCGGAAAGTTCAAATGAATGAATTAAATGAACTCCGTGATCAAGCTTACGAGAACTCTTTGATCTACAAACAAAAGACAAAGAAGATTCATGACTCAAAAATCAAGAACCGCGTTTTCAACGTTGGTGATCGAGTCCTTCTTTTCAATTCAAGATTGAAGATTTTCTCGGGAAAGCTCAAGTCCCGTTGGTCTGGTCCATTTACTATCGCTAAGGTTTATCCTTATGGTACCATTGAGTTATCTCAACCCGATGGTCCTAATTTTAAAGTGAATGGTCATCGAGTGAAGCATTATTTTGGAGAGGACATTCCCCCTGTGGTTGTCCCGGATTTACAAACTTTCCCCATGAACCAATGAATGCGGGGATCGAGTCAAGCTAGCGACTCGGTAATCAAAAACAGTAGCATGCCATATGGGTTGTCACCCATATTTCTGAGCTGTCTTAAGTTTGTTACGGTTAGCCATTCACAAGTGGCTAGCTTGTGTGACAAAACTTGACAGTTTAGCTTCTTCTTTCTACTTTCTACCACCCTAGTGTGGGGGGGGGGGGGTTGCCCCACATGTTTTGTATATAAGTCTTATTCCAAAAAAAAAATAAAAAAAAAATAAAAATAAAAAAAAATAAAAAATCTTCTTTCTAAATAATGGCCGTAGTATTTCCCTTTTACGTTCTCAGTTTCGGCATAACCGCCGGTACTTTGAATATTGAGGGCAATATTCATTTCTAGTGTGGGGGGGATTCTCACGAATTTTATCATGTATTTATCTACCTAATTCCCCCGTTTTTGGCCAAAATTTTTTTTTGGAGTAAGTGTTTTACACTTACTCATTTGGTTATCAGTCCGCCATGTCTAATAAACAAAAGGATTGGCTAATCCAGGAGCAAACGTCTCTTGGTAAAGATATCTCAAATCCGTTGACGGCTTGCAATTTGCCCAAAATTGTATGGTATTCAGCTCACCATATCCTAAAAAGTGAAGAGTTGGCTAGCCCGCAAGGTTATGGCTTGTGGTAAAGGCAGTGGAAAAACCATAATTGGTAATCAGCTCACCAAAGATAATACTGATAATTTATCTAAGAGTTGGCTACTCCAGAGCAAACGGCTTCTGGTAAAGACAAGTCAAATCCGTTGGAAGTTGGTGGTTTGCTCAAAATCACATGGTTATCGGTGTACCATAGTTCTTACTTGAACTGACACATTTGGCTACTCCAGAAGTAATGGATTTTGGTAAAGAGATGAAATCCATTAGTTTTTCTCAAAAGATTGCTAGGGACTAGCAATAGTTTAGTGTGGGGGATTGATGAGTGTGTAAATACTCATCATTTTTAGTCAAATCTGAACTGCAAAATGTTTAAAAATGCTCACAAATGCATCAAAATACTGAAAATATTCCAAAATTGCATTTTATATGTTTCAGATGCAAAATGTTCAAAAATCAGATGAAAAATGAGCAAAGTTTACATAATTGGCAGTTTCAGTCCCCCAAGTTTCAAAAGTTGTCAGAAATAGTCCCTAAGCACATAATTTCAAAAGAAAAATCACCAAAGGTCCTTTTAAAATCATAAGTTGTCAAATTTAGTCCTTTGGTGAAAAATATCAAAAGTTTTGAGAAATTACAAGTTTAGTCCTTCAAGTTTGAAATTTGGCAAAAATGGCCCTTGGAAATTTGAAAATGGCAAGTTTGGTCCCTGTACTTTGTGAGATTGTCACTTTTGGTCCCTTGAAACCTCTTTGATGAATTGGCAGCTAAGGTCCTTGTATTTTCAGAAATTACACAAATAGTCCTTGTGTTATTAAACCTTTACACCTATTTTGGACCTTGTCATTTAACCTTTTGGACCCTGCCTTTCATTTTGGCCCCCTGTCAAAATGCATTTTGGACCCTTTCTATTATTAATACCCAGTCAAACCGGTCAACCCCTTTCCCCTTTCCCCGTTTTCCCTCCCACTGTCTGCTTCTCCCATACCCAGCCACCATTGCAACCACCCAGCTCACAATCTCCTTTCCATGTCCCCTCCACCTCAACTAACTTCCAAGGACCATTTAATGCTTCTTCACCCACCCTCTCAACTCTCCATCTGTTAAAAATAGATTTGGCGCCAAAAACCATTTAAACGGCCAAGATCAGTTTTAAGCCATCCAATGGCTGAGAAATGGTGGGAACTATTCAGAAGAAAGAGACAAAGAGTTTGGAATATAAAAGAGTCAAGGAGGAAGCAAAAGAAGGAGTCTACTAGTTTTTAATTTTCTAAACATGTCGTTTTTATCTTAAAGTATCTAATTTAGCAGAAAACCTGTAATCTTTAGTTAATTTGTATCAGTTTAAAGTGTTTAAGTGTATTAAGACTCATTTCAAACATCAATTTCAGTTTATGTTTACAATGCAAGTTTCAAGTTCACTGTTTCAATTTGCAACTTCAAATCCTTAAGTACAAGTGTGCAGTAGTTTATTTCAAAGCTCAAATAAGCTTGTATAAGCTTATTAAAGCTTTTCACAAGCTTACATTTAAGTTTCCATTCATTTTGGTTCTTGGTCAACAGAAGTCAAACAGGGTCAATTTGGTAATGGAAATGGTCAATGGGTGATGCAGTGTTGGAATTGGGTTGTTTCTGAGCTAATGGGTTGATATAAAATAGGTTAGAGGTTCATTGGGTGTTTGTGCAAGCCATAGTGGCTACGGACTCTTGTAAGTGATTTTTAACAGTTTCATTGCATTAACTGTTTTTGCAGCTTTAAACTGGTTCAACTCTGTTGAAATAGTTGTATTTAGGTTAATCATACTTAGTTTGATCATTAGTGTTAATTGGTTCAGTTGTTATCTCATTATAAATTGCAAAACAGTCAATTAAGGGGTGTTTGGTTTATAGCTTAATCTTTACTAGAGGTGTGTTTATGAGTTAAAATCTGTTAGTTCATGTTTGTTTAGTCCTTATACACTCATATCTGTCAACAACTTGTGTCTGCAACCACTGGAAGTCAAAATCACTTGAAATCTGTCCTAATCAGTTAACTGTTGTGATTTGTGAAAAGCAAGTTCTTGTTTTGTGTTTACATATCATAGATAAAGCTAGCAGTAGTGTTATTTCATCCATTAACATCATTTTAAGTTCACAAAATTGGATCAAAACTCAAAAAAGTCAAAGTTTCATTTTCACTTCAAAAGTCAAAAACTGAAAATCATGTTTTGAGCCAACTGAGACTGATTTTTCTTGGGTTCATCTTTAAGCCACATTAAGTGAAATTTGTTGTTTTAAAAACCTCTATTGGTCTCTTTTCTTATTACCATTTTTGTATAATTTTACAAATTTCTTAAAAGCTCCAAACAGGCTTGTACTTTAGGTCCCAATTGCCCTGCTCCAACTCTCAGGCTATGCTGAGTTTTTCTCAGATCTTGCATGATTGTCACAGGGCTTATTAGAGCTTTTTTAGGTCTGGGATTGGGTTTATAAGGTCTCACCCAGGTCGTTTCCAAGTTCCAATTGCTAGTTTTCAGTCTTAGCTTAATTTGTAGCTTGTGCTTGTGCCCAAAGTAGGCACCTAGAAACTGTTTTTAGCTTATTCTCATATCAACCAAATCTGTACATCTTGCAATTCAGAGGCTATGGCTTATTGTTTTTAGTTGCATTTTGGCTATTTTAGCATAGTAGAACTGCTGGTAACATTTGGTAGCTTATTGTGGTTGTTGGCTTATTGAAAGTGCTTATTTCTAAGCACATTCCACATCAATTTCATATTCCTCCAAACAACCATCCGTTTTTCCATTTTTCCTAGATTCTTATTATTATTTTAGAGTTTTCCTGAAATTTTCAGATTTTTCCTAGCTGGTTTGCTATTTTTCTTGATTTTAATTAGTTTTTAGCACTTTTTAATTAGCTTTTAATACAAAAAAATTAAGAAAAGGTTCAAAAAAATAATTTTTCATTTTTCTTAAGTTAAGATAAATATAAAAAGACAAAAAAATATTTTTCTATATTTTTCTTAGTTAAATTTGTATTTTTAAGTAATTTAATTAGTTTTAAATAGTTTAAAATTCCTAGAAAATAGAAAAATAATCAGAAAAATATAAAAATAGTTTTGAAAAGTCTATTTTGATATTTTAGATTTTTCTAAGTCAAAATTTTATTTTTCTAGCTTTGTTTCATATTTTCTTGTATTTTAGGTTATTATTTAATAGTTAAAAATAGTTTTTAATTAGATAATTAGTTATAAAAATAATTTTCTTTTTCTATAAATTTTATTTTATCATTAGGTTTGTAAAAATATCATTTTCATATTTTTAGGGTTAATATTGTGTAAGTTTCACTTTTTCTATTGTACGTTACGTAGTTTTTAAATTCAGTTTTATAAAAACATAAAAACAAAAACATCATTTTAAATATAGTGATAGCGTTTATTTAATAGTTTTTATCTTTTTAATTTCCTTTAATTTGCATTTAAGCCGTTGTAATTTGTTGGCTTTTTCTGTAGTTATAATCATTATCAAATCCCTTTTTCGTTCAAATTTCTCGATCACTTTACGTTTGATAATCCATTGCATAGCTCGCTGGGACATAACGACCCGGGGAGACCCTATAATCCTCAGATCTTCATTTCATTCGTGCTTAGGCAGTTTTAAGCTTATTACGGTCTGTGATGAGTGTCTAAATACTCATCATTTTTATACTATCTAGACTGCAAAAACATCTGAAAACACTCGGAAACACATCAAAATGATGAAAATATCATAAACAAGTGTTTTATGTGTTTTAAATGCAAAAACATCAAAATCTGGTGAAAAACGTATCAAGTTTGCATAATTGGCAGTTTTAGTCCCCCAAGTTACAAAAGTTGTCAAATCTAGTCCCTGGTAAGTCAAAAACTTGTAAAATATCATTTTAGGTCCATGAGATTCAAAAGTTGTCAAAACAAACCTTTTAAAGTTTAAAAATCACAAAATGACAACTTTAGTCCCTCAAGTTTGGAAAATGTCAAATATAGTCCTTGGTTAATTTAAAAAGTGAAATTTATCAAAAATAAACCTTGTACTATTTATAAATGACAAAATTGGTCCTTATGATAAACTTTTGGAAAATTACAAGTTTGGTCCCTGGAGTTTGAAAAATTACATAAATGGTCCTTGGATTTTTAAAAAAGTGGAAAATAGCATTTATGGTCCTTGTATTATTGGAAATTGGCATCATTGGTCCTTACTATAACTTTGGAAAATGGACAGGTTTAAACCCCTCACTTTGCACAAATTACAATAAAGGTCCTTGTGTTATTATTTCTACAAACCAAACGTATCCTATATTAACTCAAGCCCAAAACCAACTCAGGCCCAAAACCAAACCAACCCAGTATTTAAAACAGAAGAAAACCGCCTACACTGTAGCAGTGTCTCCCTCACCCCTGTTAACTCAAAACCAGTGGTTTTTCCACCTCTCCCCACCTTTCCACCTCACCAAACTTATCCCCCCACCTGTCTAACCATTCCTTTACACCTCCATATCCTCCCAAACCCAATTAATGCAAAGAACCTGCTATATTGAAAAATGGCGCCAAAAAGTTAAAATCAAAGGTTGTGATTACTTTGACCTATCCAATGGTGGGAAATGATCAGAAAGAGGTGAGGATGCTTTTGAAAGTCTATAAAGAAGAAAAGAAGCAGAGGAGTAAAGCAAGTAGTGTAGTTTTAATTTAGAAAATGTCGACTTAGTTTAATTTAGTTTTCCAGTGCAAGTTTAAGCTTTCCAGTACCTTGTAATCTTATTTCAATGTAATAAAAGTTTGTTTACAGTTTCAATTTCAAGTTTTATTTACAAATTCAGTTTATGCAATTTTTGAGCCAAAAATCTCAAATTTAACTTAAGTTGTTTGTGGTTGTTGTTTTAGACTTAAAAGCTCATATAAGCTCTTAAAAAGTTCTTATAAGCTTTTAGTAACCAAAAGAAAGTAGTTTACAGTCAAAACTCAAAATTATCAAAAATACCAAAAATATTAGTTAAAAATAAAAATCCTAGAGAGAATTGATCAAGACAATGTTGCAGTGTTAAAATTGGATTGCTATATGGTTTAGAGCTTATTGGTAAGCTATAGGAGTAATTTCAGACCAAGGTTCTCAGTTTTTCCTTAGAAACCAATTTGTAAGCATTTTACTCAATCTTGGAATTTCACTGTCTTATGTTGATATTGTTGTTGTTTTATAATTATTCAGTCTTCTTTAATGTTATTATAAGCTTCTTAATAGATTTCTTGGTCTTGATCTGTGAAACTCTTTGAAAAAGCTTTAAAACAGTCTCCACAAGACTGTTTGGTTTTGCTGTGATAATTGAGTAACAGGGTGTTTGAGATAATATTCTTGCTTGAAGTCTGTCACACTAGAGTCTAATAACTCAAACAAGAAATAAAATCAAGTTCTTATTCAGTGAAAAGTCAAACTTACCTTTAATCTCTTGTTACTTGTCACTGTTGGGATTTTAAGTTGCCAAAATCAGTTTACATGCTTAAAAGTTATCACCATAGACATAGACAATCTCATTTCAGCTTATTATATCACAATCAATCCATAAAATCAAGTGCAAATTCATAAAAGTCAATTTTCAATTTAATACAAAAGTCAAAAACTGCCCTGTGCACAGTTGTGGTACCCCATTTCACAAGCTCTTAGAGAGCTTATTCATGGCCTCTAGCTTATGTGTCTTAGCTTTTTGAGAAGCTCATCTAGCTGACTCAAGGCTCCAAGTTTCATTTTTTCATTTATAGCTTATTAGGTAGGGCTGCACTAGGCTTTTTGTTTGTCCCATTTTTAACTCAGTACACTGAGTTACACTCAGTGATTTTTCCAATTTTTCAAAAGCTTCTCACAAGTTATATAGTATAAGCCTATCTGTGTAATCTAGCTTTTTGGAAAGCTTATTTTCTCAGCTTGTTAGCTCCAGTATTTATTTTCATTTTCCAGCTCATTTTAGTGCTTATAAATTAGCTTGAAAGTTCCTAGTTAATCACAAATTGTCCTGAGTAACAGTGTATAGTTTTTGCTTATTTGTGCTTATTAAGTGCTTATTATCAGTATTTGTGCTTATTCAGTTTTCATTATAGCTTATAATCTTTAGTTTAGCTTATTTCAGTTTGCATTTGCTTATTCAGTAGCTCATATAGCCATCTTAGCTTAAATCTTATGCTTATTTCCATTCCAAGCTTAACTGTTGTAAATCCTTTGCTTATTCAGTGCTTATAAGTTGTTTTTAGAAAAAGTCATAGTTATAAAAGTTGCTTATTTTCTTGTGTATAATAAGTCTGTAAAAGAAAATTTTCAAAAATAAAATGTTTGTGCAAAAAGGGAGAGGCAGGGGTCGAACCTGAGACCTCTCCCTTATGGGAATGATAGTGGGGGTACCTGTAACCATTGCGCCCTTGGGTCTTTCTCGTTAAAACCTTACACAACTTATCTCTTATACACGTTTTTCATTTTAAGCTTAAACGAGTATTTAAGCTTATTTCTAGCTTATCCAAAGTAGCTTTTTCCAGTTTAGTATTTTTATTAAGTCTGTATTAGTAATAAGTATTTTATAAAAAAGTTTCGGATTTTTCTCATTAGTTTTACTATTTTTAAACATTTAATTAGTGTTTTATAGTATTTAATTCATAATAAATAAAATAATTATCTAAAAAATATAATTCTTTTTTGTAAAATTTTCTTTTATCATATAGTACGTAATAAAATTAGTTTTACACTCGTAGGCCTTTTATTTCATAAAATTTACGTTTTATCTTGCGCTCCAGCGCCATTTTCGTAAGTAACGCTCGTTTTCATTTTAAGTAACGTTTTTAGATAATTTAGGTTTACGTTTTAGTTAAAATAGTTTATTTACGTTATTTTGTTTTATAAAATCAACTTTCATCGATCTGTAAAAATAGTGATAGCGTTTATTTAATAGATTTTAACTTTTTAATTTCTTTTAATTTGCATTTAAGTCGCTGTAATTTGTAAATCTTTTCTTTAGGTAATTATCCATCAAAACCCTTACTGATCACTATCCTTAGTGATCATTCTATCATCTGAAGTTGTTTAAACACCAATTCATCCTCCGTGGGACTTAACGACCCAGGAATCCACTATATTCCTCTGATCTTAAATTGCATTAGTGTTTGAGCAGTTTTAAGTCTGTTACGGTTAGCCATTCACAAGTGGCTAGCTTGTGTGATTAGACTTGACTGTTTAGCACCGATCAAATTTTGGCGCCGCTGCCGGGGAGGCTGTAAGCGTGTTTTAAGCATTTCCAGACCCGTACTTGCACATATACCACCTTTTTGTAAACAGTTTTTTGTAAAATTAATCAAAATCAAAAAGTTCATTAACACTTTTCCTAAAGTGTTGATAACACCAAAAATATTTTTCATTCTTTGTTTTTATGGCATGTTTTTCAAAAATCCAAAAATATTCATCTTTACCCTCCTACCCTTTTTGATTCTTTATCCCTTTACCCTCTATCCATTTGATTCTAAACTTTTTCTATTCTCATGGAATCTCTCGACTACGACGAAATCTGGAACGAAGTTGAAAAACTTCCTATTTTATCACAAATGTCAAGAATTCGTGTTGTTCGTGATGATCCATTGATTCTGCGTAGGAAAATAGAACGAGAAACCAAGGTGACAAAGGACCAGGTACTTTCATCTGATAATGAAGGTGCTAAATACGTCCAACCTACGGTTATCCAAAGATCTAATCCCTCGATTGCTCTTAAGCCGTCTAAAATTGATCCTACACTTTCACGATTTACGGTTAAAAGCAAACATGCAGAATTAAGACCGGTGACTAGTAAGAATGACTTGCCTAATCTTCACGTTTCTCAAGAACCAGAACCAGAGTCCATAACGGAAGTGATGGAAATTGCTAGCTCTCAGAGCACACAACTTGTCCCACCTCCGGATTTTTCTAAATGTTCTTTGAGTCTTGATAGTCATTCAGATCACCATGTTGGTTTTGTTGATTCTTTGAATGAACTGATTCCTTCTCATAACTCTCAAATAGAATCGTTTATTCCTTGTGTCGGATGTGGTGAGCCTCTTTTTGGTTCACCCTGTCGTTGGTGTACGTGTGTACAGTGTGGTAATGATATTCGTAACGGGAGTTGTTTGTTTTGTGGTTCGAGGAATTCATTTGATTATGATCCTAATCCGAACTCATTTAACGACCCCTCAAATTTTTCTAATTACCCACCACAGCCCGACTCATCTTCATATAATCGACATTACTGCTGTGAATTTTGTGGAGGTCCTCACCAAGGATTTGAATGTCAATCCGGAAACACGATTGTCTATGAACAGTTTTCCGGTGATGCTCAGAACTTTGGATATGACCAATATCCATATGATTCACCAATCCAGGCTCAACAGTTTCACTGTTGTGAGAACTGTGGAGGTCCCCATTTCAGCTCTGATTGTCAAACAGGGAATCCATTTCCTTGTAACAATTACGACTATCCATATCACGACCAATCTCCACAGTGCCAAATGACTTAAACTCCAACAAGACACTTATCTAGAGCTTCTGGAGTCAGTGAAAAGAACTGAGGAGTTGAGTAAGACAACATTTCATAATGTTCCCAGTTTTTCTTGTGTATATTGTGGAGGTCCTCATGATGATTATCAATGTCAACCTTCCGGTTTTGACAAATCTCCACTCCCACAATGTCCCGTCATTCAAAATTCACATGAGAAATCCATGGAAGAATTGCTAGCTGAAGAGCAGGCTGCTAAAATAAATTCCCAAATTGCTTTTGAAAAATCTATTAGAGAATCAATTGCAAAAGAAAAAGCAGCCAGATCTAGCTCTCAATTTCGTTTTATTCCTGATGACAGTGATGATGAAGATACACTTGAAGATTCATCAAATTCATCAGTGGATATTCCAGCAGTTAAGATTCATTCTCAAGCAACTGCCATCACACCCGAAACTCCTACTCACTCTCTAAACATGGGGGATGAGCATCTTGACACTGTTCCTGAAAAGGAATCGGACGAATTCATAAAGTCTAGTGTTGAGGACCTTGTCCCAATCCCGAGAGAGTCACAGGGAACTTTTAACCATAAGTGTGATATCCCTTCCCCTCTTGAGTGTTCAAAAGATCATTTTGAGACTTTCTCCGATTTTAGCGATGATTGTAAATCTTATGGAGACATTAAGAATGTTGAGGCATCACTTTCACATTGTGATGTTGATCCTCTTTTTGAGGAGTTTACTGATGAACTCACTCACATCATTACACTTTCATCGGAAAGTGATGATGATCTCTTTGATTTCAAAGCCAACCTAGGAGAAATTGAAAGTCTCCTTTATAATGATCGTTCACTCACTTCTCACCCTAACAATCCAATAGAGAATGTTAATCACTTTGTTCCCGAAGCATTCAAAGCTGCTTTCACCAATCCTCTATTTGAATTCGACTCTGAATTCACTTTAATTTCTGAGAATCTACTCTTTGATACTCAGATCGAGGATAGTGATGAGCCCACAATGGAGCAAGAGTTCACAAATTCACTTCATGTGAATGATTCTCTTTACGAGGAGTTCTCCTATGAACTCACTCATATCATATCTCTACCAGAGTATGATAACTTCCACTTTGATCTAGACATAAATGATCTTTGTGTTCCGGAGGGAAATGTTCTCAGCCATGAGAACTTGCTTGATATCAAAATCCCATCCCTCCCACCCAGAATATGTCTTGATCAAATGAGCTTAAATGATCAGATTCATGATCCAGAAATCATGAATTCTCCTTCTGATGATGATGAGTTAGTCATGATTATTATCATGACTTTCTTTCTCTTCTTCACCTATCCCGTGGCTTCTCCTGTTCTTCACTCCTTCGGGAATGAAGACATTATCTTTGACCCCGGCATTTTCATTTATCATTTTTGAGCCGGTTATATGTATATCTCATCGGTGTGGAACTTTCACGTACTTCAATGTTTATACAAACATCTTGAATGAAAGTCCGATGGAGATTGTTTCTTCCACTTACTTCCCCATGCACAAATTAATTCGGGGTCGAGTCAAGCTAGCGACTCGGTAATCAAAAACAGTAGCTAAACATGGGTTTTCACCCGTGTGTACCACCCTAGTGTGGGGAAGATGCCCCACATGTTGTATATAGACCTTAAAAATGAATGAAAATTGTAAATATTTAAAAAAGAGAATAATTGTTGTGTTTCTACACTTAGCTAGTAATATTATCTTTTTACGTTCTAAGTTTCGGCATTACAGCCGGTACTTTGAATATTGAGGACAATATTCATTTCTAAGTGTGGGGGGGAAATTCTGGCGAATTTGATCATAAATGTACCCTTTTAGTCCCTTTTCCCCAAAAATGGCCAAATTTTAAAATTTTTTATTTAGTGGAAGTACTATGTACTAAACACAACAAATGGTAATCAGTCCACC
Source organism: Chrysanthemum seticuspe (assembly GCA_019973895.1). Classification (NCBI taxonomy): domain Eukaryota; kingdom Viridiplantae; phylum Streptophyta; class Magnoliopsida; order Asterales; family Asteraceae; genus Chrysanthemum; species Chrysanthemum seticuspe. The sequence continues at coordinate 192,824,023 of BPTQ01000009.1, read as the reverse complement.
ATGTCTAACCCACATAAGGATTGGCTAATCCAGGAGCAAACGGCTCTTGGTAAAGATATCTCAAATCCGTTTATGGCTTGCAATTTGCCCAAAATTGTATGGTGTTCAACTCACCATATCCTAAAAAGTGAAGAGTTGGCTAGCCCGCAAGGTTATGGCTTGTGGTAAAGGCAGTGGAAAAACCATAATTGGTAATCGGCTCACCAAAGATAATATTGATAATTTATCTAAGAGTTGGCTAGTCCAGAAGCAAACGGCTTCTGGTAAAGACAAATCAAATCCGTTGACAGCTTATGATTTGCTCAAAATCATTTGGTTATCGTTGTGCCAAGGTTCTTATTTGAACTGAAACATTTGGCTACTCCAGAAGTAATGGCTTTTGGTAAAGAGATAAAATCCATTAACTTTTCATAAATCATTGCTAGGGACTAGCAATATCTTAGCGTGGGGGATTGATGAGTGTCTAAATACTCATCATTTTTATACTATCTAGACTGCAAAAACATCTGAAAACACTCGGAAACACATCAAAATGATGAAAATATCATAAACAAGTGTTTTATGTGTTTTAAATGCAAAAACATCAAAATCTGGTGAAAAACGTATCAAGTTTGCATAATTGGCAGTTTTAGTCCCCCAAGTTACAAAAGTTGTCAAATCTAGTCCCTGGTAAGTCAAAAACTTATAAAATATCATTTTAGGTCCATGAGATTCAAAAGTTGTCAAAACAAACCTTTTAAAGTTTAAAAATCACAAAATGACAACTTTAGTCCCTCAAGTTTGGAAAATGTCAAATATAGTCCTTGGTTAATTTAAAAAGTGAAATTTATCAAAAATAAACCTTGTACTATTTATAAATGACAAAATTGGTCCTTTTGATAAACTTTTGGAAAATTACAAGTTTGGTCCCTGGAGTTTGAAAAATTACATAAATGGTCCTTGGATTTTTAAAAAAGTGGAAAATAGCATTTATGGTCCTTGTATTATTGGAAATTGGCATCATTGGTCCTTATTATAACTTTGGAAAATTGACAGGTTTAAACCCCTCACTTTGCACAAATTACAATAAAGGTCCTTGTGTTATTATTTCTACAAACCAAACGGATCCTATATTAACTCAAGCCCAAAACCAACTCAGGCCCAAAACCAAACCAACCCAGTATTTAAAACAGAATAAAACCGCCTACACTGTAGCAGTGTCTCCCTCACCCCTGTTAACTCAAAACCAGTGGTTTTTCCACCTCTCCTCACCTTTCCACCTCACCAAACTTATCCCCCCACCTGTCTAACCATTCCTTTACACCTCCATATCCTCCCAAACCCATTTAATGCAAAGAACCTGCTATATTGAAAAATGGCGCCAAAAAGTTAAAATCAAAGGTTGTGATCACTTTGACCTATCCAATGGTGGGAAATGATCAGAAAGAGGTGAGGATGCTTTTGAAAGTCTATAAAGAAGAAAAGAAGCAGAGGAGTAAAGCAAGTAGTGTAGTTTTAATTTAGAAAATGTCGACTTAGTTAAATTTAGTTTTCCAGTGCAAGTTTAAGCTTTCCAGTACCTTGTAATCTTATTTCAATGTAATAAAAGTTTGTTTACAGTTTCAATTTCAAGTTTTATTTACAAATTCAGTTTATGCAATTTTTGAGCCAAAAATCTCAAATTTAACTTAAGTTGTTTGTGGTTGTTGTTTTAGACTTAAAAGATCATATAAGCTCTTAAAAAGTTCTTATAAGCTTTTAGTAACCAAAAGAAAGTAGTTTACAGTCAAAACTCAAAATTATCAAAAATACCAAAAATATTAGTTAAAAATAAAAATCCTAGAGAGAATTGATCAAGACAATGTTGCAGTGTTAAAATTGGATTGCTATATGGTTTAGAGCTTATTGGTAAGCTATAGGAGTAATTTCAGACCAAGGTTCTCAGTTTTTCCTTAGAAACCAATTTGTAAGCATTTTACTCAATCTTGGAATTTCACTGTCTTATGTTGATATTGTTGTTGTTTTATAATTATTCAGTCTTCTTTAATGTTATTATAAGCTTCTTAATAGATTTCTTGGTCTTGATCTGTGAAACTCTTTGAAAAAGCTTTAAAACAGTCTCCACAAGACTGTTTGGTTTTGCTGTGATAATTGAGTAACAGGGTGTTTGAGATAATATTCTTGCTTGAAGTCTGTCACACTAGAGTCTAATAACTCAAACAAGAAATAAAATCAAGTTCTTATTCAGTGAAAAGTCAAACTTACCTTTAATCTCTTGTTACTTGTCACTGTTGGGATTTTAAGTTGCCAAAATCAGTTTACATGCTTAAAAGTTATCACCATAGACATAGACAATCTCATTTCAGCTTATTATATCACAATCAGTCCATAAAATCAAGTGCAAATTCATAAAAGTCAATTTTCAATTTAATACAAAAGTCAAAAACTGCCATGTGCACAGTTGTGGTACCCCATTTCACAAGCTCTTAGAGAGCTTATCCATGGCCTCTAGCTTATGTGTCTTAGCTTTTTGAGAAGCTCATCTAGCTGACTCAAGGCTCCAAGTTTCATTTTTTCATTTATAGCTTATTAGGTAGGGCTGCACTAGGCTTTTTGTTTGTCCCATTTTTAACTCAGTACACTGAGTTACACTCAGTGATTTTTCCAATTTTTCAAAAGCTTCTCACAAGTTATATAGTATAAGCCTATCTGTGTAATCTAGCTTTTTGGAAAGCTTATTTGCTCAGCTTGTTAGCTCCAGTATTTATTTTCATTTTCCAGCTCATTTTAGTGCTTATAAATTAGCTTGAAAGTTCCTAGTTAATCACAAATTGTCCTGAGTAACAGTGTATAGTTTTTGCTTATTTGTGCTTATTAAGTGCTTATTATCAGTATTTGTGCTTATTCAGTTTTCATTATAGCTTATAATCTTTAGTTTAGCTTATTTCAGTTTGCATTTGCTTATTCAGTAGCTCATATAGCCATCTTAGCTTAAATCTTATGCTTATTTCCATTCCAAGCTTAACTGTTGTAAATCCTTTGCTTATTCAGTGCTTATAAGTTGTTTTTAGAAAAAGTCATAGTTATAAAAGTTGCTTATTTTCTTGTGTATAATAAGTCTGTAAAAGAAAATTTTCAAAAATAAAATGTTTGTGCAAAAAGGGAGAGGCAGGGGTCGAACCTGAGACCTCTCCCTTATGGGAATGATAGTGGGGGTACCTGTAACCATTGCGCCCTTGGGTCTTTCTCGTTAAAACCTTACACAACTTATCTCTTATACACGTTTTTCATTTTAAGCTTAAACGAGTATTTAAGCTTATTTCTAGCTTATCCAAAGTAGCTTTTTCCAGTTTAGTATTTTTATTAAGTCTGTATTAGTAATAAGTATTTTATAAAAAAGTTTCGGATTTTTCTCATTAGTTTTACTATTTTTAAACATTTAATTAGTGTTTTATAGTATTTAATTCATAATAAATAAAATAATTATCTAAAAAATATAATTCTTTTTTGTAAAATTTTCTTTTATCATATAGTACGTAATAAAATTAGTTTTACACTCGTAGGCCTTTTATTTCATAAAATTTACGTTTTATCTTGCGCTCCAGCGCCATTTTCGTAAGTAACGCTCGTTTTCATTTTAAGTAACGTTTTTAGATAATTTAGGTTTACGTTTTAGTTAAAATAGTTTATTTACGTTATTTTGTTTTATAAAATCAACGTTCATCGATCTGTAAAAATAGTGATAGCGTTTATTTAATAGATTTTAACTTTTTAATTTCTTTTAATTTGCATTTAAGTCGCTGTAATTTGTAAATCTTTTCTTTAGGTAATTATCCATCAAAACCCTTACTGATCACTATCCTTAGTGATCATTCTATCATCTGAAGTTGTTTAAACACCAATTCATCCTCCGTGGGACTTAACGACCCAGGAATCCACTATATTCCTCTGATCTTAAATTGCATTAGTGTTTGAGCAGTTTTAAGTCTGTTACGGTTAGCCATTCACAAGTGGCTAGCTTGTGTGATTAGACTTGACTATTTAGCACCGATCAGTCTGCCATTCACAAGTGGCAGGCTTGAGTGATTTAGCTTGACTGTTTGGCACGCATCAATTGGCAACAACAAAGTCCTTTCTATGACTCAGATTCCGATGAGGAATTTGATCATGGTGAAGCACTTGACAACGGGGAGGTCATTGATGAAGTTAGTTTTGAAATGGAAGAAGACCCCTCCCAATGTTTTGAACCTAGGTGGAGAATTGAGAAAGATGGTCCCTTTAGCATGAAATTCCCTTGCAAAATACGATTAGAATGATTTGATGCTTACTTGAATTCGTTCTTGCCTTCAAACTTAATCTCAAGGAACCTATACAATAAAATCAAGGTCAACGAATTAACTTATCAAGAGAAGAATGTCATTAAAGCAGTCACTCATTTGCATGTGTTTGTTGGAAGTTTTGCTTATTTGGTAGAGTTCATGGTCTTAGAAAACTTAGGAGAATTTGTTGATAAGGACCTCACTCAAGTAATTTTTGGAAAACCTTTCAAGAGAATGATTAGGTTGAATGAATGGATGATTGATGGTCTAATTACATTCTCTGATGATATATGTCTGTTGGCATGGTTTTATGTGATGAATTACCAATGGTTGGTGGTTCAAAGTTGTGAAAAGATATTATGATCGCGTACTACAGGGGTGAATTGGATGTTGCTTTACGTGATGAAGCAGATCATATGAGGAAAGCTGTTGAAATTAGGGGCCGTGTAAACCGTAGACAACTAATGGTAGCGGAAGTGGAGCTTTTATGCGGGTCGGATTGTTCATTGCCAACTATTAATCACCTACTAAGGATGCAAAATGAGGATCTGGCTGAGAGTTCCAAACTTCTGCTTTCTTTGTTTAGAAAACATGATCGTGTTAAAGAGCTGAATGGTTTCATTGAAAAGTTGGAGTCAATGGAGATTTGATGTGCTATGTATTGATTATATTGGAGCTGGTGCCTTTTTTTTATTAGGGGATCGTTGTTACATTTTGGAGTTACTTATCTCATCTTTGTATAGTCTGTGTATGTCATGTTAACCTATGGATGTGATCCCTTTTATGTTAATAGTATATATTTTTTTGCGTAGTTATTCAACTATGTGCGAGATAGTAAGTCACGTTACAAAAATAAAAAACTTACTAATAAAGTAGTAATATGAAGATGAATTTTTATTTAGTTAAAAAAAGTCATAATGTGGGTGGGTACTTGTTTGGGGTTCTGACCAGCTTGTGAATGCATGCCAATGAGACAATTCTAATAATCTGGTAGTAAGAATTTTTGTGTCTCGATAATAGAAGATGCTGACGTGTTGAGTTGCATGCTTATTTATGTATTAGAATAATAACCCTTATTATATCATTAAAAAAAGACATAATTAGAACAACACAGTTGGGGATAAATGCGCCAAAAATTAGTAACAACTGCTACAAGTGTTAAAACTGTTACTTTTTAGTACAAATTAATTTGGATTCAATTGGGGATACAAACTCAATTAAGAGTTACAACTGCTTGCGAGAAACATACTTTAGACCCCCACACACAGCATAATTCGCAGCCCCTAACAATATGTTGCAATCAGTTTCGAAATAAACATCAATGGTGCCCAAGTCTTTTGCTGCAACTCACAACATGGTTGCTTTTTTAGAATAACTAAAGGAGGCTACAGGGTTTGAACAAATTCTTAAGTATGTTCATATGTAAATGCGCAACCACTGCTACTGTCGATGCAACCACTGCTAGTGTCGCAGGAACCACCGCTAGTGTCGACGCAAATATCAAATTTGTTTGTGTTTACCTAATCATTTATATTCAAAAAGTCCCTAAAGTACAAAATGGTATTTGCGATTTAAAATGTGGACTAGTTACAGTTTAAATTTTAAAAGTTAAATTTAAAGCGCCAATATGAATGTTTGACTACATTTTGTCAAACGTGCATAAGCAACATTTCCAAAAGCAAAAAACATATGTGGAAGCTGCATTTTACCAAAATAATGTATATACACACATAGTAAACTTTATGTACGAAAACTTAATTGACATAGGGCATTCAACTCATACATAAAACTACAAACACTATGTGAATAAACCGTAAATTCAAACTGTTTATAATTATGGATAAGGATTATCCAAATACCAAAAAAGAGAGAAAATCTGCATGTAAAGATTCACGTTCCTTCCCAAGTAATTTTATGTCAAATATAGCAGGAAAAATAGATGTCCAGGCTAGGAGCCTAGGCACGTGCCTACCCACAAAACAGTTAATGAAAATTAATGATAACGCGTGCACGAACAGTAAAATCCTCGCTATAAATATGCGAGGTAAATCAAGGGGTAAGTCTTGAAAAATAACAAAAGAAGCCATTCCTTCACCAACAAAAAGATTTCGACCTGCACATCAGGCAACATAAAATTTTTAGAAACACCGAAGAGAAGTTGAAGATGTTATTCAGAAAAATAACACGATGGTACACAGTACAAAAATAATACATCCGGACGTCAACAACAATGCGTTGCTGATGAGTGTCTAAATACTCATCATTTTTGTACTATCTAAACTGCAAAATCATCTGAAAACACTCAAAAATGCATCAAATTGATGAAAATATCACAAATCAGTGTTTTATGTGTTTTAAATGCAAAAATATCAAAATCAGATGAAAAATGATTCAAGTTTGCAAAATTGGCAGTTTTAGTCCCCCAAGTTTTAAAAGTTGTCAAATCTAGTCCCTGGAATTCAAAAATGTGGAATTTTATCATTCAAGGCCCCTGAAGTATTCTAAGTTGTTAAAAATGGTCCTTGAATGATTCTTTGGTCAAATGGCGGAAAAGGTCCCTAAAGTTTGAAAATTTGCAAAAATAGTCCTTGGACATTTTAAAATGGAATTTTATGCAAAAAGGGTCCTTGTTCTATCAAAGTTTGTCAAGTTTGGTCCTTGTGATAATTTTGGAAAAGTGTCATGATCAGTCCTTGAAGTTTGGATAAATTACAATTTTAGTCCTTGTATATCATAAGAAACCAAACGGATCCTTTTTAATATCATGCCCAAAGTCCAAACCCAAATCCAACCGGCCCAAATGCATATCCAAGCCCAATGACCCTTGAACCCCCCCACATGAACCTTGAGCTTGACCCCTTTGGCTTGACCCTTGGACCCTCGTTATTAATACTCTTCGGTCAACGAAAGTCAAACGGGCAGAAAAACCGCCCTACTATTCATCCTCCTCAACACAAGCTGAAACCCAAAACCAGTCATGGTTTTCCATGATTTACTCCACCCCATCCCCTTACCTTGTCCCCTCCACCTCCACTAACACCAAAAACTCTTAATTGACTCAAACCCACTCCATTTATTGATCAAACCTGCTAAAGAAGAATTTGGCGCCAAAAATACAAGTGGACGGTTTTGATGATTTTAGCCAATCCAATGGCTCAGAAGTGGTGGGAAACAATCAGAGGTCATCAAGGAGTCCAAAAAGTCATTATATAGAGGAAGAGATGCAATGTATCTAATCATCTAGTGTAATCTTTAATTTTCAAGTCGTTTTTAGGTTAACTTTAAATTCCAGTGTAAACTTTAGTTTTCAAGCTCTGTATTTCAAGTAATTAAGTATAATAAATCTTTTGAAGTTATCAATTTCAGTGTTAATTCAAGTTTCCAGTTTATGCATATTTACAAATTTCAAAAATCTCATGTTATGTTCCAATGTTGTTGTTAGGTGTTATCATGGACTAAATAAGCACATGTAAGCTCCTATATAGCTTATAAAAGCTATTAGATACACTAAAAGTCAGTTTAGAATCAGAAACAGAAAAATCACAAAAGTACCAAGTAATTAGTGAAAAATAAAAAAATCATATGGAAGTGATGTACACAGCTGGAGCAGGGTAAATCTTGGATGGCCTTCGGTTAGACGCTTAGAGGTAAGCTAATAGGGGTGTTAATTGGTCCTTGTTCTCAGTTTTCAGTTGGATAGCCATTTGTAAGCCTTTTACTCATTTTTTGCATTTCACTGTTTTGATTATTCATTAGCTTTAATCTTTGTGTTTTATTGTTCACTAGTTATAATTAAGTATATCTAATCATTAAAATCAGTGTGTTGTTCTTTTAAATTTGTGGTTTATAAAAATCTTAATTTGACAGTAAAAATTGCATCATCATCAATCCTTAGTTTTATGTTGTAGTTACTGTTGGTTCATGTTTATTTAGTCTTATTTAGTGATAATATGATGCCTGTAATCAGTTTCATGGATGTAATTTGTGGTTTGCTTTGAAAAAGTTCCAAAATAGTCATACCAAGTCTTGTTTGGATTTATGAGTTAAACTGTCTTAAAGGTTGTTTGAGTGATTGCTTGTTATTGCTTTGCATCACACTTGGTCTAATTAACTCAAAGGAATCAAGAAAACCAGTCCTTGTTTCATCAAAAGTCAAAATACCATTTGATCATATCTGTCTTGCTCACTGTTGGAATTTTATGATTCAAGATCATGATTTTGTATTCATAAGTTGTTAACATTGCTCAAATCAGTCCTATTACACCTTATTATTCGATCTGTATTCACTTGATTATAAAAATATTAAATCAAATCGTTGATTTGAAGTTATTGGGTTTTCGAATATAGGATTTAGAGTTATAATTTGTGTGTCACTTTAGGATTTCAAATAAGTTTTTGCTGGGTTACTTTTAAACTGAAAAATTCTTTTTGATTTTCAAACTGGTTCTACTTGAAACTTAGTGATGATGAGTGACTAATACAACAAAATTCCACATTATCCTGACTAAACTCGTTACAATTGTTGAATACTTATGTTTTAGTACTAGAACTTAGTATTTTAAGGTTGTCACTCGTTCTGTCTATACTAGTTTACCATAAAACTGAAAACTACTTTGTTCCTGACCAAAAGAACTAAGGAAACTCAATTAATCTGGTTCACACTACGTTTCGTTATTGTTCGTTAGTGAGTTTGTTGGAAATTCTGTCAAATTGAGTATTTAGGTTTGTTCTGAACCATACTGATAAAACCTTGAAAAAGTTTCGTTTGGTGTTTAATGTAGGTACTTTGACTAATGTCCGTAGTATAATAGTGATTTATTCTGATTTATTTGTACTTGGTTGTCATTGATGTTGTATTTTGATTCCTAACTACTACTACGTTAAAAATGACAGTTTAATTCTAAAAATATTTGGTGTTTAAATTTTCTTGTTGTGTGACTAAAATTACTAATCTATATGAATTAATATTGATCACTTGTTATTTTGTGTTTCTAATTTCGATTACTTATTAGTTTTGTCACTTTACGTTTTTTACTCATTTTCCGAATGTTTACCGATAGGTTGACTTTTGACTCTTGTTCCTGGTTAATTGTGGGGATAATCG
>BPTQ01000009.1:192792720-192806178 GCA_019973895.1 Chrysanthemum seticuspe | reverse complement strand
TACATTTAGTCGCAGGTCGAAACCACTGCAACGTCTGTATCCACACAATATTCATAGTGTTGACCAGTAAGGCACAAAGAAATTCTAAAGTTCTCGTATAAACCTGACTAAATTTTTATACGGTGCCCCTCTAACTACTTGGACTTCAGGATTCTTCTTGAAATCAAGTGGGTAGTACCTGTAAAGTTTTAAAACAAAGTAATTAAAACGTTTTCGCAAACTCATGAAAAATACACAACTTGGTTTTTACTATAGTAGTTGCATTTAAACTTGTTAATTTTATAGGAGGGGCACTGCAACTTACTTTTTACAACCTAGTTGTCAAGGAAACCATTTGACTAATCGCTCTTCTTTAAAACTGTCAAACAGCATGGTACGGGCACCCCGAACAAATTCTGGTATTTCTCGGAAAAACTCGAACATGTGCATTAACCCTACTAGACTTAGTTGCTTGGGCAGGCCAACTGGGTGTATTTGAAGAAGTGCCTCAACTGGTAAGTCTTTGCGGCAAAAATTGTTCAAATTTACGTTGATGATATCATTTTTGGTTCAACACATAAAAAGTACTCAAACGCTTTTGCAAAATTAATGAAACAAAATTTTGAAATGTCCATGATGGGTGAACTAAAGTTCTTCTTAGGACTTCAGGTTCATCAATCTCCCCGTGGCATATTTTTAAATCAGTCCAAATATGCTCTTGAAATCTTAAAGAAACACGGAATGACCAGTTGTGATACTTATAACACACCTATGTCTGCAACGTCACCAAAGCTGGACGCTGATTTACATGGGAAAGTGATTGACCCTACAAAATACCGAAGTATTATTGGGTCTCTCATGTATCTAACAGCCAGCAGACCTGATATTGTATTTGCTGTATATCTGTGCTCCCGTTATCAGTAAAGACCAACTGAAAGACACCTCAATGAGGCTAAAAGAATCCTTCGCTACGTAAAGGGAACCATTCACTTGGGAATCTGGTATCCGAAGGATTCTGGTTTTGCACTAATCGCTTTTTCAGATGCTGATCACGCAGGGTGTTTAGATACACGCAAAAGTACATCTGGTGGTGTTCAGTTTCTCGGCGATAAACTTGTGTCTTGGCAGTCAAAGAAACAAGACTGTACATCCATGTCATCAACAGAAGCAGAATACGTTGCCATGTCAGCATGCTGTGCTCAGATAATTTGGATGAGATCACAACTGATGGACTACGGCTTTGTATTCAACAAGATACCAATGTACTGTGACTCCAAGAGTGCTATTGCCATCTCCTGCAACACGGTTCAGCATTCCAAGTCAAAGCATATCGCTCTCCGATATCACTTCATCAAAGAGCATGTCGAAAAGGGTACAATTGAATTATACTTTATGGGTACTCAATATCAATTGGCAGATTTGTTCACTAAAGCTTTGCCACCCGCAAGGTTTACTGAACTTGTCCATCAAATTGGTATGCGATGTTTGACTCCAGAAGATCTGGAAAATTTAATCAAACGTTCTTAAAAAGTCAAATATCAAAAACACTTTGTAAATACATATTTCAAAATCAAAATACAAAATTATAAAATCTATACAAAACCCAAAAAGATTTTTCTTTTTCATTTTCTTTAAAAAAAAAAAAAAAAAAAAAAAAAAAAAAAAAAAAAAAAAAAAAAACGTTTTTAATACTCTAGTGTCTAAAAGTGTCACTTTATCATTCTTTTCCCTATAAAACCTTAATTTTATTCATTCTTCAAAAACCATTTATCCTCAATATCAAAAACCTGCTGCTGAATGTTTTTTCATTTTCTCCATTCGATCCATATCAAGTTGTTTTTTCTTCCCAAGTCGATTGTAAGCATCCATCTCTAATTGTTTGTGTTAAAATCTGTTTGTACTTTAGATTATCTTTCATGTGTCTATGTCATCATCGATTCTAATGTTGTTTTTTTTTTGGAATCTGGTCATACGAGTATGTGAACATAATCATTACGTTGTTTATTCATGGAATCGACTATTAGGGATTTCTTATAATTGATCTGTGTATGGATTATACGAATAAAATTGGGTTTAGGGTTTATTAGTTTATTTGAATATTTGCAAGTTTGATATGAATCTATGTGTTTTGGCGAATTTGTTAATGGGTTTTATGAATTTTTGGCGAGTTTGCCGTAATTGAGGAAGTTTGGCGAGTTTGCCATGGCTAATGAATGTTTTGCGAATTTCTTTTACTAACGTTAGTGTTTGGCGAGTTTTTTTATAACTTGGCGAGTTTGACTTAAAACATGAATTTAGCGAGTTTCTAAGGATTAGAATGGCGAGTTTGCCAAGGGGTCCTAAAGTGGCGAGTTTGCTGTCCACTTATGAATTTTGGCGAGTTTAATGAGTTTGTGTTTAGCGAATTTGTTTAGGTTTAATGTTTGGCGAGTTTGCTTATCACATTTGAATTTTGGCGAGTTTGCCGTGGGATCTTGAATACTTGCGAATTTAGTATGCACTTAAGACCCTTGGCAAGTTTGCCATGTTTGTTTTGCTTGCAAGTTTATGTAACGACCTAAGATTGGCGAGTTTGCCACAAGTGTTTTATTTGCGAGTTTATTTTACAAGTGTTTATTTTACAAGTGTTTCATAGGGTTTCTTGGTTTATTGGCGAGTTTCATAGTTGCAAGTTTATGTTTGTGGGATATGTTTGTTTTACAAGTGTTTCAGTTTGGCGAGTTTGCCACAATTATTTTTGTGAGTTTCGTTAAGATCTAAAATTGGCGAGTTTGCCATGTTTCTTTTGTTTGCGAGTTTCTTGAATAACGTGTTTGGCGAGTTTGTGTCTTAACTGGCGAGTTTGTGGTCTTAATTTGGTGAGTTTGTTCTAACATATCATTACAACTTCTTGGATATCTTGGTAAATGATTTATTTCAGGTCTAAATATGTCTCAAGGATCTCTCACAAGAAAGGATATGTACCCCATTGAAGATGAAAGAAATATTGGGATTACAAATTCTCGCGTTGATTTCGACACAATTCAATGTCCTCCCACATGTCAGATCATAGTGGAAATTCTTAAGAGGCACTTCGGTCGGCATCTTCTAACTCTGTCTACTAGTGTCCCTGAGGTCTACTTAAATCAATTCTGGCATACTCTCACGATCAGTCACGATTCAAAAAATATGACAGTTCAGATTGACAGCACGCCAATTCAATTTGATGTTAGCATTCTTCGTCATGTCCTTCAACTTCCTTTTGAAGATACACCGCCTCACACCTCGTTCATGCCATCTCCATCGTTTTCACAAATTGCTGCATCTCTTCGAAAAATGGGTTATGATGAGTCCTCCCAACCTCTGTCAAACAGCTCTGATGTGAACCGTAAATTCATTCCTCAACCATGGTTAACATTGTATTCCATACTTAGTCGATCTGTCATAGGCAAGGCTACTGGACATGAACACCCACGTTTGGAACTTCTACAAATTTTGTGGGGAGTGATTAATACACAACATCTTGATTATGCACAGTTTATCTGGAATGATATGATATATCAAGCACGGCAGTTTAGCAATAAGAAAGAATATAAAGTTCCATTTGTTCGTTACACTAAGCTTCTTATTGAATACTTCATGCAAAAAGATCCAAGCATCAACAGACGACTTGAAAGTGGTGACAAGTATCATACTCCTAAAATGGATCATGTGCTTAAAAATGTTAAAATTCAAACCACTAGCACAACAAACAGAGGTTTAAGAATTCCTGATCGTCTCATGAATGATGGCATCAAGCAGACTACCGCTTACATGATGTATGATCAAGCAGAAAAAGCAGGAACAGTTGGGATTATTTCTGAAAAACCTAAAGGTAGAGGAACAAGAAAAACTGCCAAACACAAGAACACTTTGCTGCTTGATGAAGTTTTGTCCAATGCAGAACATGTTGCTGAAAAAGAACAGGTTAGTCATCAAGCCGAAGATGATAATCCAGCAGAAACTCTCAATATTGTTCAGGTAAAACAAGAAAAAGCTGCAAGACAACGTGGTAAAACCATCAGTAGTCAAACTCAACCATTTCGATCTCCTCGCACTCACAAAGAAGAACAAGCAATTCTGAAGAAAACCTTGGTCATCACCAAACATCATCACCAAGCTGACCTTGAAAGATTGCAGAAGAAGGGTGCAGGATCAGGTTCTAAGGTGCTTTCTGAACAACCTCAACAACCCATGAATGAATCAGAATCCTCCGAATCGGATAACTCAAACTCTGCAGCACTCTCTTCATCCAAAGATGAATCTGATCAATTCATTCGTTCTGATAATGAAGACACTGTAAACAATGAAGAATCTGAGAATGAAGATTTTGATGATGCTTTCACTAATAAACCACCTCCAGAAAGTGATGCTCGTCTTCCAACATCACTAACCCAACCACCTCCAACATCCTCAGATCAACAGTCAAAGACGAATGTTCCTTCAAAAACCACGTTTAAGATCAGGTTTCCTTCTCGACAAACATCTGAAGCAACTGAAAAAGATAAATTTCAAGTCTTTCAAGAACAACTTACTTCTCTTCAAACCCAAGTTCACACACAACAAAAGCAACTTCAAGAACAACATCAACAGATTCAGAAGTTTCCATTACCTGAGCAGATTGAGGAAATCCTTAAACAGGTTCTTCCTACAGAGGTAAAGAGTTGCATTAATGAAGTACTACCACTGGCATTACGCACATATGTTAATCACAAGATTCAAGGTGTTGTAGCCACTCATCTTCAAACACACCCGATAACCCTTGAAACAAAACCTTCCAATTTGCCTGTCGTTGATCTCAAAAGTCAACTTCTTGAGAAGATAATTGATGATGATGAAGAAGAGGAACTTCGAGACGCTATACTCAAATCCATGAAGAAGGCTGATAAGAAGCGTGCATCTGCATCGTGCAAAGATATCCCGCCTCGTAAACGCAGATCGGATGATAAAGATGATGAATCACGTCCACGCGATAAACGTACCAAATTCACTGCAGCGTCCTCTTCGGGTTTTCAAACCACTTCTCAGAATATTTCACCTGAAGAAGAAATTCAACCACAATCTTCCAATCAACCTCCACAACAGACTGTTTCTCAAGTCATATCCCAACCACCATTGAACATGCAACAAGATGATGCCCCAGAATGGATTGACTCTTCCACGACTCAGTTTGACTGGTTTGAAGATATGATTGATGCTCATCCAGAAGATGATCTTTCCAATGAAGCTTCCATTGTAGGTTTCACAAAGAATTTGAAAAAGATCATGAAGGTGCAGAAACTTCAACTGTCTCACATTGCCACTATTCGCCGAGCAGGGTTTACACAATTTAAGACTTCCACTACTTCAAGGCTTCAATTTGAATACAATCTTGAGGAAGTTGCACGAGCAATGTCTGAGAACATTACTTGGGATGTTTCGCTGCCCTCCAGTGCTCCCAAAACGTTCAAGTTTCATGACTATTCTCAACCATTACCACTAATGGGTCATACTCATAATCTCAAGGTACCCACACCTTATTTCTTTAATCATGATCTAGAATATCTGATGTATGGCAACACAGATCCAGAGAAACGGTATGCAACATCACTGTCTAAGTTTCATGCTGCGGTTTACACTCAAGAGGGAATGGAGGAAGAAGTCGCTGAATTGTTTAGTTCTTCGGTTGTTACATATAATGATGAGGCAGAACTTGGCATCTTCCACTGGCCTAATATGCGTAAATGGTTTTACAAATGGCGTCTCACATTCACTTCAAAACACAAAGTGTGTTATAACCACCGGATCTTTTCCATTAAAAGTGCAGAGATTATGGATAAATATGGGTACAATTTTCTGACTAACATAACGGTTCGCCGAGCTGACGATAAAGAATACACTTTCAATGAAGCTGACTACAGGTTTCTGAATCTCAACGATATCGAAGATATGTATCTTCTCAAAATTCAAGGAAAACTTGAGCATCTTCCTGGTAGCTTACAATATGATATCTTCAACTCAATCCTCATTTTTATCCGCAGTCTTGTCATTAAGTCCAGAGTTGAAGATCTTCATCTTGGTGTTGAAAGTTATCAGAAACGTCTGAATCTTACCAAACCTGATCTCCAACCACCCGGCATCTATGATAAGCAACCGTATACGTTCACCACAACACCTTTTGGATTATACTTCATCAGGAACAAAATCGTTAAATTCATGGGATATGAAGAAATTCACAAGTTCAGTGATGATACGTTGATACTGGTAAAGGTTGAGCTTGTCAACATTCTTGACGATCTGCAAGCAGGCAGAAAACAACATTGGTTGCGGAACATGACATGGAAGAGAAGCGATGTTAAGCAAGCTGAAAAGTTTGTCAAGAAAATCAATTCACGACTCAATTTTCGCGTTCAAATGAGACGACTGGAAGGCTATGTTGGAGGAAGAGCAAGGGTTCCGAACATCTTGACGTTTCGTCGACCTGAATGAAGTACTGCAGTTAGTTAGTTTTGTTGAAACATTACTGGAACATTTAAACATCTGTCTGTAATAACTCTAACTCTTTACTTTCATTCGTATGCTTATCTTAATTGATTATGTTTTTCAGTTAAACCTTGAGTTCGAATTTTCATAAGCACAACAAATCTGATAATATGTTTTTACAACATGTATTAATCTGATTCAAATTCGGCTCAAGAAGGCTATCTCTCAAATATATTTCCGTATTTGAGGGGGAGTACTTTTGTTCAACGAAAACAAAATCTAATTCCACGAAAGGACCCTGTGGTACGTTTCAGTGCCTCAATCCTAATGAAAGGAGCGAAAGCTTCTTAACTGTCTTGCAACAAAAACTCTTTGTTCGAAATCAAATGTTCTTGAAATCCATTTCTTCCCAAATGAATTTTCAATGCCTCAAAAAGCATATTTTAATCAACATGTTTTTCAAAAACACCATTCATATGCTATTTTTGAGGGGGAGAAATGTGATTAAAATTGATTGATCAGGAAGTTATGGAATCTCATATCGTGCTCGACTCAGATATCACCAATGAATTGACGAACTTTGAAATGTCAGTAATCGAACAGACTTGTTTCCAACGAAACTTGTCTTAGTAGAATGTACCAATTCGAGACACTCTTGATTGACATGAACTTTGACGGGTCAAACCTCCTTCTTCAAGGAGAGTTTACATCTTCAAGATAGTTATTAGAGCTAGTTGTCACCTAAAAGCTGATAATGGAACTCTCTAACTATACAACGTAACCGTGTCTCGTAAGGAATTGTCTATCAAGAGTCGATCAATTTAAAAGTGCGAGCTCTACTCTCACTGTGCAGATTTCAGTCAAAACTCATAAGCACATGTGGAGGGGGAGTATTTCTGAAAAAAACAAAAACTCTCAAGGTGTTACCAAAACATGTTTTTCATCATAAACATCTTGAGAGATTTTCAAGAAAAAGTTTTGTGGCAACATAGGATAGTCATGGAGTTAAAAGGTGACTAAGTTTAGGAATAAACGTCCTGTGATCCACCAGAGCCGGAGGGATCTACCCAAGGACACCACAAATAGTTAGTATTTAGAAGTCCTTAGGTATGATTGAAAAAAGGAGAAAATGAGAATCGGAGAAAGAAGGAGTTGAAGAATTAAAAAGAAAAGTTAAAGAAAAGGGTGAAAAGAAATAGCCCTCCAAATTATTCAACTTAGGGCAGACACCGGGTTCAATTCATATGCTACTGGTTGTCACAAGATGACACCGGTATTGAAGACAAGTCGTCATGGACCCAGTGACGCAATGCACTCAACCTTCTAAGCCACTCAAGTTCTCTCAAAAGAACTTGTTTCATTCTCACAGGGAACCCTACGTAATCTATCGACTATCTCTTAGAGATTGTTGGTATTGAAGAAGGAGACCCTCTCCCTAGTCTCCGCTCAGGAAAATCAAAATGCACTAATCGAGTCTAGAGCCATGAGATTCATCAAAAATATCTCTTAGGATCACTTATATATTTCATCACTTGTTCAAACAATAAGGACACAAGTGACATTTTTCCAGAGTCCTACGCAGATCTTAGCAATCTGCCAGAACATTTATGAGGGGATTCACAATTGTGATCCTCAGTGATTGAATGGAAATTCCTGCCAGGGTCAACATCAAACAGCCCTGACAGCAGGTCACTTCGGTAACTCCTTGTGGGTTACGCTTAGTGTGTCTCAAACGGTCTACAGTCGTTGGGTGATGCTTCGGTGTACCTCAGCGACTCATCTGAACTGTAGGTGTATTTCGGTACATTGCGTTATCTCACTTGTGGGACTCCAGTTCAGGAACAGCCTTTGTGAGAATTAGAGATGTGTTTTCACACTATGCTGTTAACACATTCGAAGTTCAAACTTGTAAGCGCTGGATTATTTCTAACCCATGTTTTATGTTTCTCTTCTTATGGATGCTCACGGGTAGAAAAGATCGTGCAGACTTTTCACATGCTTCTACCAACATCAACACTAATTGAAAGTTCTCTCAAAAAAGCAAAGAAAATTTCAGAAAGATTCTACATCAAAGTCAAAGAATCTGCAAAGTTATGAGATAAAGATCAAAGTTAAAGATGTTGATAAAGGCAGATTTCACAACTGATCACAACAACAAGAACAAAGAACAAAGATGCAAAGAATCTAAGACGTCACAGGCCATGAACGCCAAAGAAGTTCAAGACGTCAAACGACCTAAGCAAGACAACAAATGATGACCAACCCTTAGGGGGAGATTGTTAGGAACATGTTTTAACTATCAAGTGTAGGTCATTTCATTTGTAATAGGTCGTTAATTAATATGGTTTATAAATGTTTGTAATTGATTTCACAGCTCATGTAGTAAGCCTATGAGCTGTAATAGAAGGTTCTTCTAGAACCAAGGGGAAACACCCCTACTTATGTAATCACTATAAATACCCCCTCCCTAGAAGGGAGAGGGTTGTTGGTTCTAATTGCAATTATCATTTTCATTAATCCTTTATTAGTTCCTTCCACTTTCTCTCACTAAAACTTTCTCTCTCTAGAAATACATATTGTTATGATAAGATGGTGACCTAACAATAATTCATCAAAACCTTTACTGATCACTATCCTTAGTGATCACTCTATCATCTGAATAAGTTTTGACACACCATTGAGTCTCCGTGGGACTTAACGACCCGGGAATTCATTATATTCTCCTGATCTTTATTGCATTTGTGTTTTAAGCAGTTTTAAGCTTCTTACGGTTAGCCATTCATAAGTGGCTAGCTTGTGTGAGGTAGCTTGACTGTTTTCAGCACAGATCAAATTTTGGCGCCGCTGCCGGGGAGGCTTTAGCGTGTGTTTAGCCATTTTCAGACCCATTCTTGCACATACCCCATCTTTTGTAAAAAGTTTTTTTTGTAAAGTTATTAGAAAATCAAACAAAAAGTTCATTAACACTTTTCCTAAAGTGTTAAAAACACCAAAAACAATATAAAACAACAAAACAATCGGAACGTTTTCTAGCTTGTGTTTCTTTTAAGGTGATTCTTAAAGAAATACAATTTGGTTAAACGAGACGATCCAAAAATATTGTCCAAAAGTTTTTTGAACCCCGTGCACAAATCTTACCTACGTCTTTTCAATGGTACTTAATATATACATAAAAATCAACCACCGCAAATCAAGGCAGTACACCTACTAACTGGGGGTGTGACCATAATAAGTTCCCGAACATCAGATTTAAAACTTGCCTTTGTGTCCTTGTGATTTGGTGTACCTTTTTCAAATAAGCCATTTCTTTTGTGATTATTGGTTAAGTTCACTTGTCGTTTTGCCTCATTTGTTTTGAAAATTGATTTTTATATTTAGTGCATGCGCACTCGTTCTTCCAGTTCTACAAGTCCACTTTCTGAGCTTGGAAACATTCCTCGTAGACGTAGAGGACGTTCTGCTCCTTCAGCCGTGACTGAGGAACGTCTACCTCCACCACCACCTGTCGTAATGGCAGAAGATAAGCCCATGAATGAACTTCTCCAAGCACCTATCGAGGGTTACGGAGATGCTATTGTTGTCCCAGCCATCGTGGCTGACACTTTCGAGCTCAAAACCGGGTTGCTTAATCTAGTAACCCAAAGCCAATTCTATGGTTTTGAGCGGGATGATCCTCATGCACACATTCGATGGTTTAACAAGATTGCATCTACCATCAAGTACAAGAATGTCCCACATGAAGCTATCAAGCTTCTTCTGTTCCCATTTTCTCTAGAGGGACAAGCCCGGAATTGGCTTGAGAAACAACCCCCTCGTTCTATTGAGACATGGGAGGATCTAGTCACCAAGTTTGTTAACGAGTTCTATCCTCCATCCCGAACCACAAGTCTTAAGAATGAGATAATGAAATTTTCTCAGAGATTTGATGAGTCATTCGGGGAGGCATGGGATCGTTACAAAGAGTTGCTTCGCAAGTGTCCGCATCATGGTTTTACTGAGTTAATGCAGATGGATACTTTCTACAATGGTCTGAACCAGACTAATCAAGACTCTTTGAATGCCTCCGCGGGAGGTAATTTCCTGAGCAAGACTACCAAAGAGGCCTTGCAAATCATTGAGAACAAATCTCAGGTCCGCCCTTTCCGAGCAAAGACATATCAGTCTAATGCTGGACCTTCTTCTTCATCTCCTGTGAGTACATCTAGCACCGATGCTAAGATTGACAAACTCACAGACATTGTTCAAGCTTTGGTTCTTGCTAACCAAAAGAAAGTGACCTTCACTCAGACACCAACACATGGTGAAGTGAAGAAATTCGAGAGTTGTGTTACTTGTGGTGGTCCTCATGCATACTACAACTGTACTGCCACCGAGGGTAGTCCTTTTGAAGCCAATGCTCTAGCCGGTAGTTCACAGCAAGGAGGTAATCAATACCGTCCTCAAAATGAACCACACTACCGTGCTAACACTAATCAGGCACCACCCGGTTTTAACCAGAATCATAACATGCAAAACCGGAATCAGAACCAACCCAGAATGAACCAAGGTTATCAAAACCAAGGTAATTTCTATCCTGCACCAAATCAAGGTTTCCAACATCAAGGGAACCTTAATCAAAACAATTTCAATCGAGGGAATCAATTTCATGGGAATATGAATCCTAATCAAGGGAATTTTGGCTATAATCAAAACATACGGCCTCAAATTATCCCTCCAGCTCCTCCCGCCATTGTTCCTCCAGGACCATCATCTGATGAGTTACTGAAGCAATTCATGAAATCCCAAGATGAAATGAACAGGTTGTTGGTCAGTCAGATTGCTGATCTTAAGAAGTCTTTAAATGATCAACCCTCGGGCTCAGGAAAACTTCCGAGCAACATGATTGCTAACCCGAGGGGCGATGCAAAGGCGATCACAACCAGAAGTGGTGTTTCATATGCTGGACCTACTGTTCCTACTACCTCTTCTTCTTCTTCTCTCCCAAAGGTAGTGGAAAGTGAACCTCCAACACACAATGGACCTACGACTCCAATGCCTCCTCCACCTGTGGCAATGAGTCAAGTTACCAAGGATACAATGGACAAGGTACATTATTCAAGCCCACGAAGTACCGCACACGTCCCACCTTCGGTAGTCCAACCTCAAGTTGTCCAGAAACCTAAGTCAAATCAAGGAGTTGTTTTTGAACCTCCTGTAGCTCCTGTTGAGAATCAGAAATCCAAATCTTCTATTCCTTACCCATCACGTTTGAATGAGCAAAAGCTCCGCGAAAAAGCCAGTCATCAAATGGACAAATTTTTTCAAATTTTCCAAGAACTACACTTTGACATAAGCTTTGCGGATGCTATCATGCTGATGCCCAAGTTTGCATCAACTCTCAAACACATGTTAAGCAATAAGGAAAAGCTGTTTGAAATGGCAAAAACTCCTCTTAACGAGAACTGCTCAGCAGTTATTCTGAAGAAGCTTCCTGAGAAACTTGGAGATCCTGGGAAATTTCTCTTACCTTGTGTATTCCCAGGAATGGTTGAATGCTTTGCTCTAGCAGATCTTGGTGCAAGCATCAACCTTATGCCTTATTCAGTATGGAAGAAACTTTCTCTTCCGGAACTTACTCCTACATGCATGACTCTCGAGCTTGCAGATCGTTCCATATCCCGTCCTCTTGGCATTGCCGAGGACGTATTTGTGAAAGTAGGAAAGTTCCATTTTCCAGCTGACTTCGTGGTTGTTGATTTTGATGCCGATCATCGGGTTCCTCTCATTGTTGGTCGAGGATTCCTGAGAACGGGCCGTGCTCTCATAGATGTATTTGAGCAAGAAATCACATTACGTGTTGGTAATGAAGCTGTCACCTTTAACCTTGATCAAACTTCGAGGTACTCCGCAAATTATGATTCTGAATCGGTTAACCGAATAGATATCATTGATATTGCTTCTGAAGAGTACTCTCAAGAAGTTCTTGGTTATTCTCATAATTCTGTGAGTGGGGATCCCACCACATCTTCTCAACCTATCATAGCCAATTCTACTCCTTCTATCACTCCGTTTCAGGGAAGCGACTTCATCTTAGATGAGATTGAAGCATACTTGGCTAGTGATTCTGTTCCATGGGAAATTTATCACGCTCCAATTGATATTGAGGGGGACATACTTCTTATTAAGAAGTTGCTCAATGATGATCCATCATCAACCCCTCACTCTAGTGATTCAATTCCTGATAAGATTAATCAAAATGAGATTAATCTGGAGGGAGATATTCTTCTAAAGAAGTTGTTAAATCATGACACTTCTCCTCCTCTCCCTCCCGTCGAGCTTCATAACAAGGAAGTTAAGTCAGTTGAGAAAACTGAAGAATTTCCTGAGGTTGATCTTAAGGACTTACCTCCTCATCTCGAGTATGCATTTCTTGAGGGCGATGATAAATTACCCGTCATTATTGCCCGAGATTTGAGTAAAGATGAAAAAGCTGCTCTCATAAAGGTCTTGAAGTCACACAAGCAAGCAATTGCTTGGAAACTCTCCGACATTAAGGGTATCAACCCTGAGTTTTGTACTCACAAAATCTTAATGGAAGATGACTTCAAGCCAGCAGTTCAACATCAGAGACGAGTGAATCCAAAAATCCATGATGTTATCAAACAGGAGGTTATCAAACTTCTTGATGCAGGATTAATTTACCCGATCTCAGATAGTCCTTGGGTTAGCCCAATTCATTGTGTTCCGAAAAAGGGTGGCATTACTGTTGTCACAAATGAAGATAACGAGTTAATTCCAACTCGATTGGTTACGGGATGGCGTGTGTGTATTGACTATCGTAAGTTAAATGACGCCACCCGTAAAGACCATTTTCCTCTACCCTTCATGGACCAAATGCTTGAGAGATTAGCAGGGAATGAATACTATTGTTTCCTTGATGGTTTCTCGGGTTACTTTCAGATCCCCATTGATCCACAAGATCAAGAGAAAACCACATTCACCTGCCCATACGGAACTTTT
>BPTQ01000009.1:192708891-192792710 GCA_019973895.1 Chrysanthemum seticuspe | reverse complement strand
GTGTTCGACTTTGTTTTCGACTTTATTCTACGTTTATTTGATCTGCTTGACTTTACTTCGATTTTTCTTGTTAATATTTGTGACTATTTGATACTTATTCGTCTATTCGTGAACATATTTTGATTCTTTACCTGTCTTGTTGTTCGGTGAACGTCGGGATCGTTTGTTCGATGTTTTACCTTAAAATTCGAACCCTGGAGTTCTACCGATCCAGTCGAAAGGTTTCTTGGTTCAATGTGTCCTAAACTGGTTGATTTTTCGAGACACACTCGAAAACTAACTCGAACATTTTGACCACGTGTCCTTTAACTGCTAAACTTAATTAGAAAAATACTAGTTCATTTTTAATCAGCTTATTTAGTGCTTTTTACTCAGCTTCTTTTGAGTACCTGTTTCAAAAAAGTGCCCTGTGCACCAGTTTTACAAGCTCAATCAAAAGCTCACACAGAGCTTTTTAGTTGGTCAAATCCTGTGTAACTTGGTTCTTTGGAAAGCTGACCTAGCCATCTTGAGGTCCCAAGCTTAAAATTCCATTTTGTAGCTTGTTTGCTAGGGCTGCAAGTGGCTTGTTGTTCTGTCCATTTCTTAGTTTTATACAAGTGCTTATCTGCTTATTCATAGTTTATCAGTGTTTATAATTGTTCTTTTTAGCTTCATTTCAGTTCGTCTAGTTTATTTGCATCTTATTTCAGCTTTTGTTTCAGCTTGTGAGCTTGTTTGAGCTTATATCCTCATTTTAAGCTCATTAAGCCCACTGTTGAGCTTTTTAGCTCACAAATAGCTTATTTTTAAGTTTGAAAATTTTTGTCTTTGTAAAAGTTTCATATTTTAAGTAGTATAATAGTTTTCAAAAAGAAAAACCAGAAAAACATCATTTTTAAAATAGTGATAGCGTTTATTTAATAGAATTAAGCTTTTTGATTTTTCTTTTTAGCTTATTATTAAGCAAATTTAGTTTTTATATTTTTCTTAGTTTTCTGTCACCTTAAGTTATTTTTAGAAAAAGTCTCATATTTTTCTCTATCTGTTTAGTATTTATTATAATTTTAAATAGTTAAAAGTATTAAATAATTAGTAATAAATAATTAAAAAGCATAAAAAATATCTTTACAGTTTTAAAATTAGTTTTATAATATTCTAGATTTTTCTAAGTTAAAATTTTATTTTTCCAGGTTAATTTCGTATTTTCTAGTATTTAAGTGTATTTTAAATAGTAATTAATTAATAATAAATAGATATAAAGTGTAAAAAAATATATTTTCAATTTTAAAATAAGTTTTATAATATTTTAGATTTTCCTAAGTCTTAATTTTATTTTTCTAGCCTTATTTCATATTTTCTTTTATTTTAGAGTATTATTAAATAGTTTAAAATAGTTTTTAATTAATAATAATTAAATAAATAGTTGTAAAAATAATTTTCTTTTTCTAATAATTTTCTTTTATTTTTAGGATTCCAAAAATGTCATTTTCATATTTTTAGGTCTTTTATTTCTTAGATCTCATTTTTACTTTTGTACGTTTACGTAGTTTTTAAACGTACGTATTTACGTTTGTTTTATCTGATTGTTGTGCTTTCCAATTCTGTTTCCAAAATACATTCCAATCAATCAGTAGTGTAATTATTCATCAAAATCCTTATTGATCATTATCCTTAGTGATCATTCTATCATCTGATCAAGTTTTAACACACCATTGAGTCTCCGTGGGACTTAACGACCCGGGAATTCATTATATTCTCCTGATCTTTATTGCATTTGTGTTTTAAGCAGTTTTAAGCTTCTTACGGTTAGCCATTCATAAGTGGCTAGCTTGTGTGAGGTAGCTTGACTGTTTTCAGCACAGATCAAATTTTGGCGCCGCTGCCGGGGAGGCTTTAGCGTGTGTTTAGCCATTTTCAGACCCATTCTTGCACATACCCCATCTTTTGTAAAAAGTTTTTTTTGTAAAGTTATTAGAAAATCAAACAAAAGTTCATTAACACTTTTCCTAAAGTGTTAAAAACACCAAAAACAATATAAAACAACAAAACAATCGGAACGTTTTCTAGCTTGTGTTTCTTTTAAGGTGATTCTTAAAGAAATACAATTTGGTTAAACGAGACGATCCAAAAATATTGTCCAAAAGTTTTTTGAACCCCGTGCACAAATCTTACCTACGTCTTTTCAATGGTACTTAATATATACATAAAAATCAACCACCGCAAATCAAGGCAGTACACCTACTAACTGGGGGTGTGACCATAATAAGTTCCCGAACATCAGATTTAAAACTTGCCTTTGTGTCCTTGTGATTTGGTGTACCTTTTTCAAATAAGCCATTTCTTTTGTGATTATTGGTTAAGTTCACTTGTCGTTTTGCCTCATTTGTTTTGAAAATTGATTTTTATATTTAGTGCATGCGCACTCGTTCTTCCAGTTCTACAAGTCCACTTTCTGAGCTTGGAAACATTCCTCGTAGACGTAGAGGACGTTCTGCTCCTTCAGCCGTGACTGAGGAACGTCTACCTCCACCACCACCTGTCGTAATGGCAGAAGATAAGCCCATGAATGAACTTCTCCAAGCACCTATCGAGGGTTACGGAGATGCTATTGTTGTCCCAGCCATCGTGGCTGACACTTTCGAGCTCAAAACCGGGTTGCTTAATCTAGTAACCCAAAGCCAATTCTATGGTTTTGAGCGGGATGATCCTCATGCACACATTCGATGGTTTAACAAGATTGCATCTACCATCAAGTACAAGAATGTCCCACATGAAGCTATCAAGCTTCTTCTGTTCCCATTTTCTCTAGAGGGACAAGCCCGGAATTGGCTTGAGAAACAACCCCCTCGTTCTATTGAGACATGGGAGGATCTAGTCACCAAGTTTGTTAACGAGTTCTATCCTCCATCCCGAACCACAAGTCTTAAGAATGAGATAATGAAATTTTCTCAGAGATTTGATGAGTCATTCGGGGAGGCATGGGATCGTTACAAAGAGTTGCTTCGCAAGTGTCCGCATCATGGTTTTACTGAGTTAATGCAGATGGATACTTTCTACAATGGTCTGAACCAGACTAATCAAGACTCTTTGAATGCCTCCGCGGGAGGTAATTTCCTGAGCAAGACTACCAAAGAGGCCTTGCAAATCATTGAGAACAAATCTCAGGTCCGCCCTTTCCGAGCAAAGACATATCAGTCTAATGCTGGACCTTCTTCTTCATCTCCTGTGAGTACATCTAGCACCGATGCTAAGATTGACAAACTCACAGACATTGTTCAAGCTTTGGTTCTTGCTAACCAAAAGAAAGTGACCTTCACTCAGACACCAACACATGGTGAAGTGAAGAAATTCGAGAGTTGTGTTACTTGTGGTGGTCCTCATGCATACTACAACTGTACTGCCACCGAGGGTAGTCCTTTTGAAGCCAATGCTCTAGCCGGTAGTTCACAGCAAGGAGGTAATCAATACCGTCCTCAAAATGAACCACACTACCGTGCTAACACTAATCAGGCACCACCCGGTTTTAACCAGAATCATAACATGCAAAACCGGAATCAGAACCAACCCAGAATGAACCAAGGTTATCAAAACCAAGGTAATTTCTATCCTGCACCAAATCAAGGTTTCCAACATCAAGGGAACCTTAATCAAAACAATTTCAATCGAGGGAATCAATTTCATGGGAATATGAATCCTAATCAAGGGAATTTTGGCTATAATCAAAACATACGGCCTCAAATTATCCCTCCAGCTCCTCCCGCCATTGTTCCTCCAGGACCATCATCTGATGAGTTACTGAAGCAATTCATGAAATCCCAAGATGAAATGAACAGGTTGTTGGTCAGTCAGATTGCTGATCTTAAGAAGTCTTTAAATGATCAACCCTCGGGCTCAGGAAAACTTCCGAGCAACATGATTGCTAACCCGAGGGGCGATGCAAAGGCGATCACAACCAGAAGTGGTGTTTCATATGCTGGACCTACTGTTCCTACTACCTCTTCTTCTTCTTCTCTCCCAAAGGTAGTGGAAAGTGAACCTCCAACACACAATGGACCTACGACTCCAATGCCTCCTCCACCTGTGGCAATGAGTCAAGTTACCAAGGATACAATGGACAAGGTACATTATTCAAGCCCACGAAGTACCGCACACGTCCCACCTTCGGTAGTCCAACCTCAAGTTGTCCAGAAACCTAAGTCAAATCAAGGAGTTGTTTTTGAACCTCCTGTAGCTCCTGTTGAGAATCAGAAATCCAAATCTTCTATTCCTTACCCATCACGTTTGAATGAGCAAAAGCTCCGCGAAAAAGCCAGTCATCAAATGGACAAATTTTTTCAAATTTTCCAAGAACTACACTTTGACATAAGCTTTGCGGATGCTATCATGCTGATGCCCAAGTTTGCATCAACTCTCAAACACATGTTAAGCAATAAGGAAAAGCTGTTTGAAATGGCAAAAACTCCTCTTAACGAGAACTGCTCAGCAGTTATTCTGAAGAAGCTTCCTGAGAAACTTGGAGATCCTGGGAAATTTCTCTTACCTTGTGTATTCCCAGGAATGGTTGAATGCTTTGCTCTAGCAGATCTTGGTGCAAGCATCAACCTTATGCCTTATTCAGTATGGAAGAAACTTTCTCTTCCGGAACTTACTCCTACATGCATGACTCTCGAGCTTGCAGATCGTTCCATATCCCGTCCTCTTGGCATTGCCGAGGACGTATTTGTGAAAGTAGGAAAGTTCCATTTTCCAGCTGACTTCGTGGTTGTTGATTTTGATGCCGATCATCGGGTTCCTCTCATTGTTGGTCGAGGATTCCTGAGAACGGGCCGTGCTCTCATAGATGTATTTGAGCAAGAAATCACATTACGTGTTGGTAATGAAGCTGTCACCTTTAACCTTGATCAAACTTCGAGGTACTCCGCAAATTATGATTCTGAATCGGTTAACCGAATAGATATCATTGATATTGCTTCTGAAGAGTACTCTCAAGAAGTTCTTGGTTATTCTCATAATTCTGTGAGTGGGGATCCCACCACATCTTCTCAACCTATCATAGCCAATTCTACTCCTTCTATCACTCCGTTTCAGGGAAGCGACTTCATCTTAGATGAGATTGAAGCATACTTGGCTAGTGATTCTGTTCCATGGGAAATTTATCACGCTCCAATTGATATTGAGGGGGACATACTTCTTATTAAGAAGTTGCTCAATGATGATCCATCATCAACCCCTCACTCTAGTGATTCAATTCCTGATAAGATTAATCAAAATGAGATTAATCTGGAGGGAGATATTCTTCTAAAGAAGTTGTTAAATCATGACACTTCTCCTCCTCTCCCTCCCGTCGAGCTTCATAACAAGGAAGTTAAGTCAGTTGAGAAAACTGAAGAATTTCCTGAGGTTGATCTTAAGGACTTACCTCCTCATCTCGAGTATGCATTTCTTGAGGGCGATGATAAATTACCCGTCATTATTGCCCGAGATTTGAGTAAAGATGAAAAAGCTGCTCTCATAAAGGTCTTGAAGTCACACAAGCAAGCAATTGCTTGGAAACTCTCCGACATTAAGGGTATCAACCCTGAGTTTTGTACTCACAAAATCTTAATGGAAGATGACTTCAAGCCAGCAGTTCAACATCAGAGACGAGTGAATCCAAAAATCCATGATGTTATCAAACAGGAGGTTATCAAACTTCTTGATGCAGGATTAATTTACCCGATCTCAGATAGTCCTTGGGTTAGCCCAATTCATTGTGTTCCGAAAAAGGGTGGCATTACTGTTGTCACAAATGAAGATAACGAGTTAATTCCAACTCGATTGGTTACGGGATGGCGTGTGTGTATTGACTATCGTAAGTTAAATGACGCCACCCGTAAAGACCATTTTCCTCTACCCTTCATGGACCAAATGCTTGAGAGATTAGCAGGGAATGAATACTATTGTTTCCTTGATGGTTTCTCGGGTTACTTTCAGATCCCCATTGATCCACAAGATCAAGAGAAAACCACATTCACCTGCCCATACGGAACTTTTTCCTACAAACGTATGCCTTTTGGCTTATGTAATGCTCCTGGCACGTTCCAACGATGTATGATGGCCATATTCCACGACATGATCGGGGAAACAATGGAGGTGTTTATGGATGACTTCTCGGTCATTGGGGATTCGTTTCAAACATGTCTCTCCCATCTAGATAAAATGCTTCAAAGGTGTGAAGACACCAATCTTTGTCTAAACTGGGAGAAAAGCCACTTTATGGTCAAAGAAGGCATAGTCCTTGGCCATAAGATTTCCAAAAATGGGATTGAGGTAGATAGAGCAAAAGTCGATGTTATTGCTAAATTACCTCATCCTACTACCGTCAAAGGTATTAGGAGTTTTTTAGGTCATGCCGGTTTCTATCGCAGATTCATACAAGATTTTTCTAAAATCGCCCGGCCTATGACCCATCTTCTTGAAAAGGATGCTCCTTTTATCTTCTCACCCGAGTGCATTAAAGCTTTTGAAACATTGAAGAAAAGGCTTACTGAAGCACCCATTCTCGTTGCTCCCGACTGGGATTTACCCTTTGAGCTCATGTGCGATGCAAGTGATTTTGCTATCGGTGCAGTCTTAGGGCAACGCAGAAACAAGCATTTTCAGCCTATCCACTACGCAAGTAAGACTATGACTGAAGCTCAAACTCATTACACCACCACAGAAAAAGAGCTATTAGCCGTGGTGTATGCATTTGAGAAATTTCGGCCGTACTTAATCTTGACCAAATGTGTAGTGTATACGGATCACTCGGCTCTCAAATATCTCTTTGCAAAACAAGATGCAAAGCCGAGATTGCTCCGTTGGATTCTCCTCCTCCAAGAATTTGATATCATTATACGTGATAAAAAAGGAGCTGAGAATCTAGCTGCTGATCATCTGTCCAGATTAGAAAACCCTCACCAAGATGTTTTCGAGAAAAAGGAAATAAATGAAACATTTCCTCTCGAGACACTCAATGCGGTTTCTTTTCGTGGAAATTCTACCACCCCATGGTTTGCTGACTTCGCAAATTACCATGCGGGTAACTTTATAGTGAAGGGGATGTCGACCCAACAGAAGAACAAATTCTTCAAAGATGTTAAACATTATTTCTGGGACGACCCTTTCTTATTCAAAATCTGTGCGGATCAAGTCATCCGACGGTGTGTTTATGGACAGGAAGCTATTGAAATTCTCACAGCTTGCCATGCTGGACCCACCGGGGGCCATCATAGTCCAAACTACACCGCCAAAAAGGTGTTTGATTCCGGATTTTATTGGCCTACTATCTATAAGGATGCCCACGAATTTGTCAAAGCTTGTGACGCTTGTCAACGTCACGGCAATATATCTCAAAGAAATGAAATGCCGCAAAATGCCATTCAAGTTTGTGAGATATTTGACATATGGGGTATTGACTTTATGGGGCCATTTCCTTCGTCTCGTGGTAACAAATACATACTCGTGGCTGTTGACTATTTGTCAAAATGGGTTGAAGCAAAAGCTTTACCTACCAATGATGCCCGAGTTGTTGTAAAATTTTTGAAATCTCTTTTTGCCAGGTTTGGAACTCCGAGAGCGATAATCAGTGATCGTGGTACACATTTTTGCAACGAGCAATTTGAAAGAGTCATGCAAAAGTATGGTGTTACCCACCGTCTCTCTACTGCATACCACCCCCAAACAAGTGGGCAGGTAGAAGTTTCCAACCGTGGTATTAAAAGAATTCTTGAAAGGACAGTAGGCGAAAATCGTGCATCCTGGTCGGATAAGCTAGATGACGCACTCTGGGCCTTCCGTATAGCTTACAAAACACCAATTGGGTGTACTCCATACAAGCTAGTGTACGGAAAGGCATGTCATCTTCCGATTGAGTTAGAGCACAAGGCTTACTGGGCCTTGAAGCATGCAAATTTCGATATTCAGACAGCTGGTGATCACAGAAAAGTTCAAATGAATGAATTAAATGAACTCCGTGATCAAGCATACGAGAACTCTTTGATCTATAAACAAAAGACAAAGAAGATTCATGACTCAAAAATCAAGAACCGCGTTTTCAACGTTGGTGATCGAGTCCTTCTTTTCAATTCAAGATTGAAGATTTTCTCGGGAAAGCTCAAGTCCCGTTGGTCTGGTCCATTTACTATCGCTAAG
The DNA here is from genome assembly GCA_019973895.1 of Chrysanthemum seticuspe. NCBI lineage: Eukaryota > Viridiplantae > Streptophyta > Magnoliopsida > Asterales > Asteraceae > Chrysanthemum > Chrysanthemum seticuspe. The sequence continues at coordinate 192,784,556 of BPTQ01000009.1, read as the reverse complement.
GTATATCCTTATGGAACCATTGAGTTATCTCAGCCTGATGGTCCTAATTTTAAAGTGAATGGTCATCGAGTGAAGCATAATTTTGGAGAGGACATTCCTCCTGTGGTTGTCCCGGATCTACAAACTTTCCCCATGAACCAATGAATGCGGGATCGAGTCAAGCTAATGACTCGGGAATCCAAAACTTTAGCACACACCATATGGGTTTTCACCCATATTTCTGTCTTCTTTCTCTGTTCTACCACCCTAGTGTGGGGGAGTTGCCCCACGCTGTTGTATATAAAATCTTTTCAAAAAAAAAAAAAAAAAAAAAAAAAAAAAAAAAAAAAAAAAAAAAAATCTCTTTCATAATAATGGCCGTAGTATTTCCCTTTCACGTTCTTTGTTTCGGCATAACCGCCGGTACTTTGAATATTGAGGGCAATATTCATTTCTAAGTGTGGGGGGGAATTCTCACGAATTTTATCATGTATTATCCACCCAATTCCCCCGTTTTTGGCCAAAATTTTTTTTTGGAGTAAGTGTTCTACAAAAAATCTCTTTCATAATAATGGCCGTAGTATTTCCCTTTCACGTTCTTTGTTTCGGCATAACCGCCGGTACTTTGAATATTGAGGGCAATATTCATTTCTAAGTGTGGGGGGGAATTCTCACGAATTTTATCATGTATTATCCACCCAATTCCCCCGTTTTTGGCCAAAATTTTTTTTTGGAGTAAGTGTTCTACACTTACTCAGCTTGGTTATCAGTCCGCCATGTCTAATAGACAAAAGGATTGGCTAATCCAGGAGCAAACGGCTCTTGGTAAAGATTTCTCAAATCCGTTTATGGCTTGCAATTTGCCCAAAATTGTATGGTATTCAACTCACCATATCCTAAAAAGTGAAGAGTTGACTAGCCCTCAAGGTTATGGCTTGTGGTAAAGGCAGTGGAAAAACCATAATTGGTAATCAGCTCACCAAAGATAATTTTGATAATTTATCTAAGAGTTGGCTAGTCCTGAGCAAACGGCTACAGGTAAAGACAAATCAAATCCGTTTACAGCTTATGATTTGCTCAAAATCATTTGGTTATCATTGTACCAAGGTTCTTACTTGAATCAAAACAATTGGCTACTCCAGAAGTGATGGCTTTTGGTAAAGAGTTTTTTAAAATCCATTAAAGATCTAAATCATTGCTAGGGACTAGCAATATCTCAGTGTGGGGGATTGATGAGTGTCTAAATACTCATCATTTTTGTACTATCTAAACTGCAAAATCATCTGAAAACACTCAAAAATGCATCAAATTGATGAAAATATCACAAATCAGTGTTTTATGTGTTTTAAATGCAAAAATATCAAAATCAGATGAAAAATGATTCAAGTTTGCAAAATTGGCAGTTTTAGTCCCCCAAGTATTAAAAGTTGTCAAATCTAGTCCCTGGAATTCAAAAATGTGGAATTTTATCATTCAAGGCCCCTGAAGTATTCTAAGTTGTTAAAAATGGTCCTTGAATGATTCTTTGGTCAAATGGCGGAAAAGGTCCCTAAAGTTTGAAAATTTGCAAAAATAGTCCTTGGACATTTTAAAATGGAATTTTATGCAAAAAGGGTCCTTGTTCTATCAAAGTTTGTCAAGTTTGGTCCTTGTGATAAGTTTGGAAAAGTGTCATGATCAGTCCTTGAAGTTTGGATAAATTACAATTTTAGTCCTTGTATATCATAAGAAACCAAACGGATCCTTTTTAATATCATGCCCAAAGTCCAAACCCAAATCCAGCCGGCCCAAATGCATATCCAAGCCCAATGACCCTTGAACCCCCCCACATGAACCTTGAGCTTGACCCCTTTGGCTTGACCCTTGGACCCTCGTTATTAATACTCTTCGGTCAACGAAAGTCAAACGGGCAGAAAAACCGCCCTACTGTTCATCCTCCTCAACACAAGCTGAAACCTAAAACCAGTCATGGTTTTCCATGATTTACTCCACCCCATCCCCTTACCTTGTCCCCTCCACCTCCACTAACACCAAAAACTCTTAATTGACTCAAACCCACTCTATTTATTGATCAAACCTGCTAAAGAAGAATTTGGCGCCAAAAATACAAGTGGACGGTTTTGATGATTTTAGCCAATCCAATGGCTCAGAAGTGGTGGGAAACAATCAGAGGTCATCAAGGAGTCCAAAAAGTCATTATATAGAGGAAGAGATGCAATGTATCTAATCATCTAGTGTAATCTTTAATTTTCAAGTCGTTTTTAGTTTAACTTTAAATTCCAGTGTAAACTTTAGTTTTCAAGCTCTGTATTTCAAGTAATTAAGTATAATAAATCTTTTGAAGTTATCAATTTCAGTGTTAATTCAAGTTTCCAGTTTATGCATATTTACAAATTTCAAAAATCTCATGTTATGTTCCAATGTTGTTGTTAGGTGTTATCATGGACTGAATAAGCACATGTAAGCTCCTATATAGCTTATAAAAGCTATTAGATACACTAAAAGTCAGTTTAGAATCAGAAACAGAAAAATCACAAAAGTACCAAGTAATTAGTGAAAAATAAAAAAATCATATGGAAGTGATGTACACAGCTGGAGCAGGGTAAATCTTGGATGGCCTTGGGTTATAAGCTTAGAGGTAAGCTAATAGGGGTGTTAATTGGTCCTTGTTCTCAGTTTTCAGTTGGATAGCCATTTGTAAGCCTTTTACTCATTTTTTGCATTTCACTGTTTTGATTATTCATTAGCTTTAATCTTTGTGTTTTATTGTTCACTAGTTATAATTAAGTATATCTAATCATTAAAATCAGTGTGTTGTTCTTTTAAATTTGTGGTTTATAAAAATCTTAATTTGACAGTAAAAATTGCATCATCATCAATCCTTAGTTTTATGTTGTAGTTACTGTTGGTTCATGTTTATTTAGTCTTATTTAGTGATAATATGATGCCTGTAATCAGTTTCATGGATGTAATTTGTGGTTTGCTTTGAAAAAGTTCCAAAACAGTCATACCAAGTCTTGTTTGGATTTATGAGTTAAACTGTCTTAAAGGTTGTTTGAGTGATTGCTTGTTATTGCTTTACATCACACTTGGTCTAATTAACTCAAAGGAATCAAGAAAACCAGTCCTTGTTTCAACAAAAGTCAAAATACCATTTGATCATATCTGTCTTGATCACTATTGGAATTTTATGATTCAAGATCATGATTTTGTATTCATAAGTTGTTAACATTGCTCAAATCAGTCCTATTACACCTTAAAACAACATAATCAGTGAGTAGTAATGATTCAAAGTTCATCTTGGTCAAACTTTTAGTTTTTCTTAAAAAGTCAAATTTTCATTGGGTCGTTTTTGAATAAACTTTAGGATTTCACTGTGTGTTTAATATTGAGATTTAGGATATAATCTTTTGGGTTATTGAAGTTTAGTTGCTAAACTAAATTATAAAAATATTAGTTCACTTCTGTCTAGCTTATTTAGTGCTTATTTTCCATTTCTTTTGAGTACCTGTTCTGAAAAAGTGCCCTGTGCACCAGTCTCACAAGCTCAATCATAAGCTTGCACATAGCTCAATTGTTGTTTAAATCCTGTGATACTTGGTTCTTTGGAAAGCCAACCAAGCCATCTTGAAGTCTCAAGCTTGGTTTTTCATTTTATAGCTTGTTTGGTAGGGCTGCAATAAGCCTCAACCTTGTCCCATTTCTGTCCAATTCTCAGTTTAAGCCAAGTGCTTATTAGCTTTTTCCTAGCTTTTCAGTGTTAATCTTTGTGTCTTTTAGCTTCATATCAGTAGCTTGTAGCTTATTTTATCTTATTTTAACTTTTGTTTCAGTGTGTTGGCTTGTTTAAGCTTATTTCACCAAAATAAGCTCTTAACACACTGTTGGGATCATAAGCTTGTCAAACTGCTTATTTTTTATTTGTAAAATTTTTGTCTTTGTTAAAGTAGCTTATAATCAGTAGTTAAGTAGTTCTCAAAAAGAAAATCCAGAAAAACATCAATTTAAATTTAGTGATAGCATTTATTTAATAGATTTTAGCTTTTTGATTTTTCTTTTCAGCTTATTAATAAGCAAATCTTGTTTTTATATTTTTCTTAGTTTTCTGTCATCATATAGTATTTTTAGAAAAAGTTTCATAATTTTCCTAATCTTTTTAGTATTTATTATAATTTTAAATAGTTAAAAAATAGTAATTAATTAGTAATAAATAATTAAAAAAGCATAAAAAATATCTTTTCAGTTTTAAAATTAGTTTTATCATATTTTAGATTTTTCCAAGTTAAAATTTCATTTTTCCAGGTTTATTTTATATTTTCTAGTATTTAAGTGTATTTTAAATAATAATTAATTAGTTATAATTAGATAAAAAGTGTGAAAAATATATTTTTAATTTTAAAATTAGTTTTATAATATTTTAGATTTTTCTGAATCATAATTTTATTTTTCTAGCCTTTTTTCATATTTTCTTCTATTTTAGAGTATTTATTAAATAGTTAAAATAATTTTTAATTAATAATAATTAAATAAATAGTTGTAAAAATAATTTTCTTTTTCTAATAATTTTCTTTTATTTTTAGGTTCCTAAAAATGTTATTTTTATATTTTTAGGTCTTTTATTTCTTAGATTTCACTTTTTATTTTGTACGTATACGTAGTTTTTAAACGTAAGTTTTACGTTTATTTTATCTGATTGTTGTGCTTTCCAATTATGTTTCCAATTCCTTTCCAATCAATCAGTAGTGTTATAATTCATCAAAACCTTTACTGATCACTATCCTTAGTGATCACTCTATCATCTGAATAAGTTTTGACACACCATTGAGTCTCCGTGGGACTTAACGACCCGGGAATTCATTATATTCTCCTGATCTTCATTGCATTTGTGTTTTAAGCAGTTTTAAGCTTCTTACGGTTAGCCATTCACAAGTGGCTAGCTTGTGTGAGGTAGCTTGACTGTTTTCAGCACAGATCTGTTGCCCACGCACGGTTGTTTCCAAAAAGCCCACACATAGCCTAAACCTTTACCCCCCAAAAAAAATAAGTGCAAAGCTGATGCTGCGACAACTGAAACATGTTCTTAAATGACTACTAACAACAATTAGTCGTTCTAAAATGACGACTAATAATCCATCTCCACGACCATTCACAACAAAACTTCACTCAAAACCCATGTCCATTGAAGTTGTGGTAGTCTGCCAGGACCATATGGCATACCAACGGTGGGAGTTTAAACCTATTAGACTCTCATTAGCCATTTGAGATCTTGAAAGTGCATGGATTTCCTTCTTAACCTCGGCGTTCTCGAGCGGAAGAAGGAAATAAATCATGGGAATTGGGTCATGGGAGTGATAGAATGTGTTAAGCAGCTGGGTCCCGTAGGGAAGGGCGACAAAAGGAAGTTAGGAGCAACGCAATACGTAAAGCAGCCCCTAATAAACAAGAAGCTTCCCTAAGAAAGGCAAACAACAAAGGATGAAAACTATGCCTTCCTTCCTCTGTTGGTGCAACCGGCCCCCAATCAAGTGTGCGTCTAATAATCTAGGCATATCGGGTTGGATAGACTGGGTATAAGGAAAAAATGACCAACTTGCGGGAGCCGGGATAAAATAAAAGCTGCGCGGGTGGAAAAGCTACATTACCAAAATCCCTTCCTGTACCGCACAGAGGGGCGTATTTAGACGGGAAACCCCTTGAAAGGCCTATCGAACTTGAAAGGCCTATCGAACTTCTTTGGGAAACCCATGGGGGGAATACGGCGGTCCCACGAGGAAGCAAGCCACCGGAACTCCTTCAATAAAAGGATAGCATATAAGAAGAAGGATTTCGAACTCAGAAGATAAAGGCAAAATACCCGCACCGGAAATACTAGCAGAAAAAGACAATGTCAGCAATAGACAAACTAGTGGTAGTATAAGTCGCGTACCACTGCTAATGTAGTTGTCACTCCTAGTATGATTGTGTGGGTTTAATATGTAATATTCTAGAATGTCTTCGGTATGATGTTTTGTATTAGATAAGTATGGTAAGTATATTTATCTTGTACAGTACGTAGTGTATATTGTAAAGGAATCCTTAGCCTATTAAAGGAGGTCCTAGGTTTGAGTTAGATTTAAGTTTTGGTGATATCTAGAGTCGATACACTTCAAGGTTGTAAACCCCAATACTATTCAGAGTATTCGTGTATTAATAACATATCGAGGTGTTTAGTGAGAATAACTGTTCGTTAATTATTCTTCTTCTTAAGGTTAAGCACTAGATTCCGCATAGTGTTTAATACGTTGTGTTCGTTTAGTCAGCTTCTATACTAGATCGTTTGCTCAACTGGGATCTAACATAGATTTTTATGTTAATGGACGAAACAATTTTATAGAGCATCACTTATTCTAAAAACATCAACATCTTCACTTGGACGTAAGCACATAACGGCATCAGGTAATCAGATGTGTAGAGTTACATTCGTTTGAGTTGATTATTTTGAGCTTTATGCGACATTTGTAAACTTAAAAAAAAAATGCTACATTGCTTTTATAATCGATTACCTAAATTAAATATCTCAAATTATAAAATGAATTGGTTGTATATTTACAACTGCTAGTTGTTTTTTACTACTGCTAGTTATTTTGACTCCTGCTAGTAAAAATGAATTGGCTGTATACTTACAACTGCTATAAGTATATGTACAACTACTAGTTATTTTAAATACTGCTAGTGATAGAAGACATCAACGAAATGATGCCACAGTCGTTGATGTTGTTGTGTATGGTCGTGTTTCTACTGCCTGTGTGATGATGGGCTTAATGTACGTCTACAAGGAGTCGTGGGTTTATAAAAGTAGTCCGTATGGAAAACAAGTTGCCCTAAGTACAACAGTTAGTTGCCAAATTTATTTTTGGTAACAACTGCTTGTTGCCCAGATTAAATAAACATGGATAATGGGATAACAAAACAGATGAAATAGTAAATACTTTGACATACAACATTTGATACAGAGAACCAACTACGTATTACGATTAGCACATATTTAAAAGTTTAATTGTTACATATTATATAACCACTTTATTTATAACATTCAGCGAGTACGAAAAATCTAAGCACTAAAACCACAAAGCTTCATTCCCATTAAGCATGATCCCTAACTTCAGCCGAACAAACCTGTTGAAAATGGCATTGATATATCATTAACTAAATAAAGTGATAATGTTTAAAAGGAACATGAATAGAATGGTAAGTTAAAAATAAAACATATTATACACAGCACGGTCTGTCTGATTTAACAAAAGAAGAGAATCTTTGTATGGGGCGATGTAGAAAGATCACATATCTCCTAACATTCGCATGCTGACAAATAATTAAAGTTCTTTGTTGTAAACATATACCGAGTGACCCAAATGGTTATCGTTGTACGCTTCCACTATTGGAGCCTGATCCTTTGTAAACCCAAGCAAACAAGCAGATAATAGGGTGGGGATGGCAAATAGGCTTCTAAATGATCTTATGGAAGAACCATTCATGTCCAACAACCATCCACAAAACAATGGCATATCTTCATCAGTGATCATCCCAGAAATCACTAGAGAGGTTCCAAGATCGAAAACATAGAATGGAACTAGAAGTTCATTTTTTAAAATCTGTGGTAGGTCTATAACTTTAAATTGGTTGGTTACCAAATCAAAAGAAATCAACATATAAATCTTGTACGTAACACCGTCCTCATTAGTTAACTTTTCACTCCCAGTCCAGTAGATAAAACGACCTACAACTGCCTGACTTTGAAATTTCAATTTGATAGTTTCATGAGGGGGTGGAAATTTTCAAGGAGAGTCCACCTTAACGAGTTCAAAGAAAAGACAGAAACATACAATAAACCACTTTAGAAAATAGGATAGGAGACCTTCACGATCGTCGGGTCAAGAGTGTCCGGACGGACGGCAAAACCAAAACAAATCTCTTTACATTCAATTTGATGCGTGTAAAATGGGACATGTACTACAAGTATTTTTTGATTGTCGGGTTCCAAATAACATACATTAGATTAGAACCATAAACAAAAAACGAAAGACCATTAGAATTGACAACTGCAATCATAGATGAAAGCATTAAATCTGTATGAAGTACCGTAGCAATCAGATGTTCATCAAAAGCTAACATAAAACCTTGGTGACCCTGATCGAATGTTAGCGTAAAAAAAACGCTCATCATTACGAAGAACACCGTAATTAAAGATGAAGATTCCACAATCTATACTAGCCTTCCATAACTTGCAAACACTACGTAGTTGGAGTATATACTTAGGAGGTAGCCTACGAATGATATCTAGTTGAACATCCAGTGGGATATAGTCAGACATTTTATTAAACAAAAGCAGAAAAATTGGGATAAAGATATGAAGTGAATAGACCAAAAGAAGAAAGAAAGAATTTGTTAAAAAAAATAAGAAAGAATTGTATTGAAGAAAGAGATTGGGAACATAAGACATTACAGGACATGTACCGTGATGTACTTTAGGGCAACCAAATATTAAATTATGCTATATACCAAATATTAATAAAGTATACATAACCCATATAGAAGTGGTTTGCAAAGCATAGGCCTTTTTGTTTATGTGCACGGGTATTAACAAAAGAAATGCCGTTGAGTTAAAAAAATATAATAATCGACTAATATATAACACAAGTAAAAATACCTACAGTAAAAGTTGCAAGAAAAATACTTCACAAGTCAACATTTGACATTAATTATGTGTCAAACGGACATTAAGGATCGTACCTTGAAAGACCGCTAACAATTTTTGTACTCAACCTTGTGCTTCCAGAAGTATTCAATCATCCGTTCACCGTAAGCTAACGCTGTTTGAAGAGGGTCTTCTGCTTCCAGAGGCTGGTTACGAAGCAATATGTACAAAATAATGTACACCCGTACTCTGCAATCGCCATATAATTCTGATTGTTGTGGCACTTTTGGACACTGGTATGTGATTATTTAACCCCCCGGTGATATGACCTTACAATGCAGTACCCCAGCCGTTGTTAGGTACAATTTAAGCTGTGTTTGTAACTTTCTCTTCAAACCTCGCAAAAACCGTGTACCTCCTACGGCTGACCCGAGAGAGTCATAAAGGTAAACAACTCCAGTGCGGATATGGAGCTCACCGAGTACCCAGTGTTTTTTATTTTCATTCATGGGAAAATACACCTGATATATAAAACAATTGCAGAATATTATAAGTTATTTATAACAGTAGTGGTATATGTACGGTAAGAGTCTGCCAAACTGACCTTTTCAACATCTCGCCAAGCCACAGGGTATGTTGTGCCATTTGAATAAGTGGTAGGCATTTTGCCATTAGGATTTGAGAGCAGAAAGTACACCCTGCGAAAGCCCAATCTGCATCGGCTAGTCTAAACAACCACATCAAATCAACCCATACATCCAAGTGCTGCGGACATATAAAGTAAATAAAAACTGTAAACATTCGGTTCATAAGTAACAAAATGAAATAATAAACAAGTGTAGTAGACAAGATAGGCATAAGGTTTACTCACTAAGTCATTAAGCCACCCGCCGGTGCAATCTTCAACACAGGCCAAGGCTACCTAAAAACCCCTATAAGCAACAACAGCACCAGAGCCCAAGGAAACCTATAAGGTAATGGTTTTTTAAGCTTGAAATAGTTGCGAAGGTAATCAGGAACAGTAACCTTCTTCTTGTTGCATTTCGGGTGTCATAAAAGTTCCTAAAGAATAAAAAATATATATATATTGAATAACAGACAACCAATGATAATGATGTTAATGGATTAACAAACAGAACCTACCTCTACAAACAGTTCAATTATGGGTGAATAGAAGTGACTAACTGGACGGGTTTTGGGGTTTCCGGATGTTTCCTGAAAACAAAATTGAAAAATAAGCAGACAAACAAAAAATATGCATTTCCGTTACAATTTAATAACATGCTTTACATCTGAACCGGCAGCCGAGATAATAGCCTCGTGAATGACACCCTGCGATCTTGTAAGACGGCGGCAAGTAGTAGCTAATGTTTTTGATACCCCATTTGCCAAATTGACAGACCCAACCAACTTCGTATAATGTTTTACAATGTGTCTTGTTTTACTGAGGTTGTCGTTCAATTTTACTCTCTTTCTTTTGTTCGTATTCTTATCTGAGAAAAGATCTTCCAACGGAGGTTTGTCATTAGGACCTACCACATTTGCAAATGACACTTTGTTGGCTTTAACATGAGATTCAGGGGCTTCAACGTCTTTCTTTGTTGGTGTTTCTTCTTGGCTAACCACATCAACATTATGGTTACTGGATTGAAGGCCAACAAATGAATTTTTCTCAACCACATCCCCTTGTTGATCATCACAATCCATTAAATCTAAAGACGGAACACACAATGTTTTATCGACGCTTTTGTTGATATTATCTTCGGAGGAAACAGGTCCCAACATAGGTATGTCATTTTGGCCAACCACATTTACATATGGCAGGTTCTTGTCTTTAAACTGAGATTTGAAAATATAGTATGTTACAAAGCAACACATTAAAATCTTTTATTTATCGGCGTTGTTTTACTGATAATGTGGATACCTCAAGAGCTTTGTTGGTTGGTGTTCCTTCTTCTGTCTGCACACCAACAATATTGTTAAAGGGTTCAGGTTCCCCAGCCAATTTTTTCAGAACCACATGTTGCTGTTCATTATCACAATCCATTGCATCTAGAGAATTATCACCCGAAACTTTATCATCGTTTATGTAAGACGACAAATCGTTACCACAATCTGGTTCCTACTGAATTTTAAATATATATACATAAGTAGGGACGTATGCTATAGCTGATATTTAAACTGTAAGTGAAATATAACATACAATAATAGGGTAACCGGGTGTTTTATTTTCTTCGTTAGGTGCAACTGGTTGAAGTGGAGTACTACTTTCACCTCCACATTCCATAGCAGGACATTTTTGGGTCATGGCGCAAGCTTCTACAAGAATACCTAGGTTACATGGTTGCGTTTCTTTAAGCCCATCATCATTGTCAATGTCCGTTGCATGGTCCGCATGTACGACCTTATCCCCGTTAGGACCTACAATATGATATGACGTGGCCTGTATCGACCATGGTTTGATATAAGTGTAGACACGAACGATTATTTGCGTTTGGTATAAACATTGGAGGTAAACTGAAAAGTAAATATAAACCTTCGGATCATCGGGATTAACGTCAGAGTTGTTTGTGGTGGCACAATGTTTAGATTGCTCAGGAACAACAACAACATCATTATTAAGACCCAAAAGTTGTTGTACTTTTGAAAGTCTGCTTTTCACAGTCCTAAACACATCAAGTACAACCGGTGTGTTTCTGACCGAATGAATGTCGTTTTCTATCATCAAAACGTTTTTATTCAAATCCACTAACTCACGAAATAGAGCCCCTATCGAATGCGTAGTCCCCGTTTGGGCAATATTTAAATTGAAATCGTCCATGCACAAGTGTAAATTGAAATCGTCCGCGAATTCATTCGAATGCTATGTAGTCTTCTCATGAGCGTCTGTGTCTGGAACAGACAAACCATCTATAAATTGGGCGCTGGCAATACACCACGGTTGCTTCATTTCAGCTTGTGTTGTAGAAAGTTCGGCAATGGGAGTTGAATCCTAACAACCAAAAAATTCACAATTACTGATATTGTGAACAAAATCAGGTAAAAGTTAGTGTGGTCAGCATTGTAACAGTGTGTGATGCATACCGGTCCAAAGAGGTTACAACAGTCCGCTTTCCGAAACTTTGAAAGTACTGACCAAGCAACACCACGTGGAATGACCTTATTGTCTTTCACCCACCAAACAGAGCTTTTAGGATAAGTCTCCAAAATCCAAATCTGTAATAGCCACAACTGTCATCTGTAAAACGTATACTTATTCAGCTATCGTTTTTGAAAATGTTTCAAGGTTTACCAAAGTAAAGGTCACCTGTTTAGGATGAAACAATACCTTTATGTTTACAATTTTACAAAAAAAAATCACAAACTAAAAAGTGTTATAACATTGTTGTAATCTAAATTACGAGTAACTTTTATATTACTTGTATACAGAACAAAAAACCAGCATTTCATAACAATAAAACAACAACACTATTTATAGGTACTTTTGAAATGAATAAGTAATAGCACAACAAAATAGAATCAAAAGCTTTTAATAACCTGTGTTCTAAAGAAATATGTTATCAAAGCTAGAAATTCATACATTAGTACAAACTACTGAGAATTCTAACCTTGAAAGCCCAAGCGAACCCGTATAGATTATATGTGGCACTAAACTTTGGGTTCTTTTTCAAATTTAACAGATGATCTTTTCTGTGTATATGAACAATATTGACAGTCCTTTGATAAAATTTATGCCACATATATTCACCCCAAGGAAATACATTCCGGGCCTCAAAATCGTCAACCAAGGTCAATAAGTGTTTATGGATGCAATTCCTGTCTTCTTTTCCCATAAACACCAGGTCTGCAGCTACCAACAGACACACCCTAACATCATCCTCATAAGAAAGAGATAATCACCTTTTTCCATACTTTTTTCCATCATTAACAAGTTCCAAAAGATCAATTGCATGTTTAATCGATTTTGGTTTTGAAAAAATGCGCTAGATCGTTTAATCAGTTTTGAAAATGCGCTAGATCGTTTAATCGGTTTTGAAAAAGGCGCTAGATCGTTTAATCGGTTTTGAAACTTTGCGCTAGATCGTTTAATCGGTTTTGAAACTTTTCACTAGATCAAAAAATACATGATCAAAAAATGCGCTAGATCGTTTAATCGGTTTTGAAACTTTGCCAAATCGAAACCCTGTTATCAGACAAAAATCTTTCCGGCCAAACCTTAACGAATGCTCCCCAATTTGGAAGGTTAGTGGAGGGGAATCAGACGAGATGTTAGAAACATATTGTGACAACTCGTAATTTCAGGTCATTTTACAAACTTTGAAAATTTTACTATTCATCTCGGGAATTTACTATTCATCGGTTACTATTCATCATTTTACTATTCATCGTTTTTGAAGTCAATTTGATATTTTGAAAGGTTATTTCAAAATTTACTATTCACAAAAAACTATTCATTCCCGGAGAAAAATCACTATTCATACTTCACTATTCATCATTTTTCGTAAACTAGGTTTACGAGTATCAAATTCGAGTAACCGTAAGGGTTTAACTGCGTATTCATGAAAAATCATTGAGGAAACTTCATATAGACTAGAGTTAGTCTACATATCATCAGTAATATCATAACTTTCATATTAGTTCATGCATGGGTTTGCATATTTCATTAACGTTTAATTATTTATTAAATAAACGCTATCGCATAATCAGTTATTCTGAATATTTGATCCGACACTTCCAATAATTATCTTGATATATTTTTATGCTCATTTTAAGACTATAAAAAGTATATTATTAGTTTACCCGATGTTTTGAATCTATTTTGTATATAAATTGTTATATATATATATATATATATATATATATATATATATATATATATATATATATATATATATATATATATATATTTACGACGGTTTTCGTAAATTCTATTCTATAATTATTTATTCACTCAATACTTGTGAGACATGTATTTTTATAATTTTTAAGACTTCAATATATTTTATTTTGCTCCGTTAAAATCGATTTCTAGCTAACGCTACACTTAATAATTAATTTTATGTACAAACTACACATTATACTTAACCTTTTATACATTTAACTCATCAAAATTCATAACCCTTTACCCTAAAAGCCCTTGGCCGACCTCCCCCCCCTAGTCATCATAGTTGCAAAATTGATTTTTACTTCTAAATGGACACATACACAAGTTGGATAGATATTTGCATATTACATATTTTATACTAAATTAAGAAAACATAGTTACACTCATTTGCAAAGGTGAAAAAGAAAATAAAAACCTCTCCATTCTCTTCTCCATAACCGGCCAAGAGGAAAAACAAGGAAGAAACACAAGATTTTCAAGGGTCAAGTTATTTTACAAACACTAGTATACTCTATTTTAAGGTTTTGCAATAAAAACTTAGGGTATTTAGGAAAACCTTGTTCCATAAACCTCATCATCATACTAGTAAGCATTTCATGATCATTACTAATCTTTCATATTCATACTTAAGTTATTTTTATCATGCTTGAGAGAAAACATGCAAGTTTCATGTGTATCTATACAACTTTTATTGTTTTTAGTACTTATAATTAGTATATATCATCCTATAATTAATCCCTTGTAACATATCATTTTTGATGATGTTTAGGAACCCATGACACCCTAAGAAGGTGTATGGTAGGTTTAGAATATATTTGGTGTTGATTTGAAGTGGTTAGAATAAGTATTACGCAAGAAAAATCATTTTCGACAACTTTATATTGAGGTCTGATCATTTTTGTGAAATCTGGAAAATTCAACAGGTTATAAATTATTTTGGGCTAGATATTCAGAAAATATACTTTAAAACGAAACCGTGGTCACTTGAACGGGTTAAAACGGATTTATAACGAAGAAGTTACGATATTTTCAAGTTTAACGACGAAAACTATATTTTACGAAAAACAGCATGCTGTCCAGAATTTTTAAGGGTCAAAAATGAGTTTTAAGCGTTATCTAAATAAGTCGATTTATCAAACATATATTAGTATACTTTAACACGAAACTAAGGACATATAAAACATAAAAAACGGACTTATAACGACTAAATTACACGCGTTTAAATAAGGTTGTCGTAACTATTATTCACAAGTATAAAACACTTACATATATATTTCCTATTAGTCAAATTATTGTCGCAAGTGACCATCGATAGGATACTTTTTAGAAAACGATGTCTTCTAGTAAAAGTGAGTTCACCTAGCCTATTTTCCAAAATATTCAACCGTTCGCCAAACGGAGTTGTAACGAATAAAATACGGTCACTCAAACATTGCCAAAAACTAACCTTAAACAATATTTTTAGTCCAAGTACCCTACGTCATCTATATTTTTCTCCATGATCGAGACCTCTATGATCAAAAGTTAAATGCTAAGACTTTTAGATAATGTGACGAGCTTTCAAAAACCATTGAGTTTGTTTCCTAACACTCCATATTTACTATTCTACGACTAGCTTTTCGAGGCCATTTAGCCACTTTCATGAATTGTCAAAGTGTATTGTTTTACGACGAAAAACTATAATTTCTTAGTAAATCACTAAATAACTGTCGTAGGATATCATTTCAACGTAAGTACTTGTAAAGTGATTTATAACTTGATAAGACATTATAAACTTATTTTTCGACGAGAAACTTTATTTTCAAAAATGCACAAGTGGTATGGATATCATATGAGTTTGCATGCATAACATTACATCATGACATATATTAGAATCATATCATTCATAATAGGTCGCGGTTAAAGATTGCGCCTCATTTTAGTGTATCCTCTTTTGTCATCATAATCATTGCATCAGGTGAGTTTTCATAGCCCCGTTTTACAAGTTTATACATTATTTCAAACCTACGGGGTAGAATACATTGCACATCATTTTATTACGATACCAAGTATATCAAATTCATTACATTGCTTAAGTTACCTCATTGCCAATTGAATGTCCCCATTTCATAATCATGAACCGTTAATTCCGGAAGAAGCGAGGGTGAGTGAATAGATCTATTGAGGGTGACTCCTCCATCCGGGTTGGTGATCCCAACTGGTCAAATGGATGCATTTCATTTAATATCATTATTTGAGTTGTTTGGCAAAACACTCTGTTGGGGCGAACATCATGATCAGTCTGGCTTCGGTGTCATGTGCTTATAGCAATTGTAACATTTTTATGTGACATATTTGTCATACATGGCCTATACTTGTGGTAGTCGTATAAAACATTTTCATAAACTATATGAACTCACTCAACCTTTGTGTTGACACTTTTAGCAATGTATTTTCAGCTATCTAAGGCATTTACATCATGGCACGCATAAGGACCCATCATAGAGTCGCGGTGACGACGCGTCTCACATGGAATTTATACATTTTTAAAACATCGTTTGACTTGTATCAAACTTATTTCCGTACATGTTGACTATCAATTGGGACCTATCTTTTGTAAACTCTGAATGTTTTATTATATCAAACGATGTATTTTTCAAACGACACTTTAGGTCGTTCAATATAACTGTAACTGTGATGCTATGACAGTCATCCCCCAGGTATTTCATTCCGCTGTAAAACAGGTAATTTGGGGGTGTGACACATATACCTAATGTTGCAAAACATAATGCATCAGAAGGCAGTCATTATCGCATGACTTTATATCCACCCATGGACCAAAAACTGTTTGCCTGAACAACCTTTCGCGATTTTCGTTCTTTGACAAACAAAGTTTAATATCTGGCAGCAACTTCAATGTAGAACGAACTGCGATTTTACAATTATACAACTTTAATTTTGTCATACGGAATTATACTGTAAAATTAATTAGGGGTTAGAGGGTTCTGTGAATAAGATGTCGTTTGTGAGTGTGTGCGCGTGATGTAGAAGAAGAGGTTTAATTGTAGAAGCTGTTAAATTGTACAAGAAGCTGTTTGATTGTGTGTGTGTGCGCGTGATGTTGTGTGAGTACGTGTCTGAGTTATTATTATTAGTTTTATAATACAACCAGTGTAAAATGACCATATTATCCTCGTGTATAAATACAAGCTGCCCAATAATATATAGTTGCCTGAAAATACATTTTGGTTGCCCAAAAAACAATACCTTACAATACATGACAAATACTTTCAAAATATGTACTTCTGTCATACCTTTTTGGACACATGGCACCACATGGTTGGTTACAATAAAATTGTTGGGCAACTAGTCCATTTTCGTAACGCAAAAAAGCATGGTCCGAAAGCAATAAGTCTCAAGGTGCGCGGTCTATTTACCTCATTTTCCCAATTTATAATGGTGTTATGGCCTATTGAGTTCGCTAGTGATTAAGACATTTAACTTTCCATTCTATACGAAAACAATCATTTTATTTGTTGCTTTTATAACAATCACTAAAAAATCGATATACTCACTATAACTCCAACATCCCTTACCTAGTCACCACATTCATCGCCATCTTACACTTAAAACCACCACAAATCCGTTTCTGTTCGCGTCCCTTCACCAGTGCCACAAATCTCTGACTATCACCATCAAAGACCTAATCGCAAGTATAACAAGTCTTAACCACCAGGTCTGCAGCTACCAACAGACACACCCTAACATCATCCTCATAAAAAAGAGATAATCACCTTTTTCCATCCCTTTTTCCATCATTAACAAGTTCCAAAAGATCAATTGCATGTTTAATCGGTTTTGGTTTTGAAAAAATGCGCTAGATCGTTTAATCGGTTTTGAAAATGCGCTAGATCGTTTAATCGGTTTTGAAAAAGGCGCTAGATCGTTTAATCGGTTTTGAAACTTTGCGCTAGATCGTTTAATCGGTTTTGAAACTTTTCGCTAGATCAAAAAATACACGATCAAAAAATGCGCTAGATCGTTTAATCGGTTTTGAAACTTTGCCAAATCGAAACCCTGTTATCAGACAAAAATCTTTCCGGCCAAACCTTAACGAATGCTCCCCAATTTGGAAGGTTAGTGGAGGGGAATCAGACGAGATGTTAGAAACATATTGTGACAACTCGTAATTTCAGGTCATTTTACAAACTTTGAAAATTTCACTATTCATCTCGGGAATTTACTATTCATCGGTTACTATTCATCATTTTACTATTCATCGTTTTTGAAGTCAATTTGATATTTTGAAAGGTTATTTCAAAATTTACTATTCACAAAAAAACTATTCATTCACGGAGAAAAATCACTATTCATGCTTCACTATTCATCATTTTTCGTAAACTAGGTTTACGAGTATCAAATTCGAGTAACCGTAAGGGATTAACTGCGTATTCATGAAAAATCATTGAAGAAACTTCATATAGACTAGAGTTATTCTACATATCATCAGTAATATCATAACTTTCATATTAGTTCATGCATGGGTTTGCATATTTCATTAACGTTTAATTATTTATTAAATAAACGCTATCGCATAATCAGTTATTCTGAATATTTGATCCGACACTTCCAAAAATTATCTTGATATATTTTTATACTCATTTTAAGACTATAAAAAGTATATTATTAGTTTACCCGATGTTCTGAATCTATTTTGTATATAAATTGTTATATATATATCTATACTCTCTTATAAAGGAGCAATAAACACAACCTAAAACCAAACCTCCCTCCAAACCTAATTTTAAGATTCAGCCACCCCGAGCCTCAATTTATATCTATACTTCTATTACCGAGCCTCACTCCTAACCTAAACTTTAAGATTCATCCACCCTAACCTCATGTCATATATAAGCAATATATAAAGAACACAACCACTCATACGCCACTTACATCTTTCTTTCTCTCTAAAATAAAAACACACCCCACATGACACCAACACCGCCACCATTACGCCGCCACCATCAACATCAACACATTCCGCCACCAACACTATGGTTCTTGCAAAACCCGATGGTGTTTGAGTTTGGGTGGTTTCATTGATGTTTCAGTGGTCTAGGTGGCGTTTTTGTGGGTTTGGTGATGTTTATTTGTGGTGTTTTCATCGGATATAACCGATAAGGTAGTTGGGTTTGTTTGTGGGTTTGGTGGTTTTATTATGTGTTTCTTGGTTTCTAGATTTGGAATTTTTGTTTTTTTTCTCGAAATGTATATCAGATCTGTAAGCAGTCTCAAGTTTTGTGACATATGATGAAATTGAAAATTTGGTTTTTTCATGATATGTGTTAGGCTTTAAGTCTATTCGGTTGTTAAACCAATTAGTGGCCACTGTCATGGGTTGTTTCTGTGTGTTTGGTGCGGTGTAAGTCGGTTAACCAAATTGTTGTGTTATATAGTGGTATATAACCGGATCTGCAAGATCCAATATAACCGGATCTGTAAGATCCAACAGTCTCTTGGTGGGTTTTGTTATTTCAGTTTAATAGTCGGTTATATTTGGACTTTTTTTGTGGTGTTGGCTATGGTCTCGGTTGGTTTCTGGTTGGTTTGATAGTCGGTTATATTAGTGGTTGTATGATAGTTGTTTCTGGATTTCGTTAACGAGTTTCCCATGTTTTTTGGTATATTTAATGTCGGTGATTCTAGATTTGATCCAATGAGGCTGTTAAATTGCACAAGAACCACTACCTAAACTGGATTTTTGGTCTTGTTTGTTGTATTTAGTGGTTACTAATATTGCTCAATTAAGTTGTGTGCAAGTGTTTGCTTTCTGAAATTAGCTGTTATGAATAATAATATTTGTGCATTGGCTTGGTAAAATAGAAGGACGCTTAAGTGTGAGATATCTCTGCTTTTCAACCTCCGTTTATGCAGCCATTGCATAAAACTTTGTAGTTGTTTTAGCTGGTAGTGATGCCGAAATCTGGTTGTGTGTTTAAAACGAGGTTATTTTGGGTTTGTTGTGTTTGGATATGATGAATACAACAATGATGATTTGATGAGTTGGAACTTGGGCGGGGCAATAAACTGATTTTAATTTAAAAATGCAACCAGTTTTTTGCAGCTGAGTCAAAATCTGAGCCAAATTTCTAATAGTATAAAACTTGCAGCCGGTTTGGCTGGTGGTCTTTGTTTCTATGGTTTTTGTTGAGGTGGTTTGTGCTAGAGATCCAGTAGTATATAATGAGATCCCACCTGATCTGGGATTGCTTGTTTTGTAACTGTTCTTTTTGTTGTTATTTTTGGTAAATTTATGCCTTTGGTTTTCATATCAAGTTATTTATTTGTTGGATCTGTAGATCTATTTTTTTGAAACTTTATGATGTTGGCTGTGTTGATTACTTGAGAATTGATGGTTGTGTGATATGATGCTTTCATTATATTTAGTGGTTTTGAAAACGTAAAGATTGTCATCTTTGATATATATCAATTGGTATTTGTTGTTTGATATTGGATTTGTTGTTATGGTATTTGCAAGTCTAGCTGCAAAAACTTGATTTTGGGATGCCCAAGAATCGATAAAGGTCTAAGGCCTTATGTTTCATGACGATTCGTATTATGTCAAAATTCATAGCATGATATTGCGCTATGCGTGTTAGCCGGTAGTGGCGCCAAAATCTGTTTGTGCGTTTAGCATTGACGCAATTTGGGTCTGTTTTGTTTGGTTATGATGAATACGGCGATGATGATTTGATAAGTCCTAACTTGGCGGGGCATTAAACGGAGCTGTATTTGAGAATGCAACCGGTTTTTTGCAGCCAATGACGATATGACAAAATCTGAGCCAAATTTCTAAAAGTTGAAAATTTAATTTTTTTTGAAAATTTTGAACATTCGAAAAAATTTCAATTTTAGAATTCTTGAACTGTTGGAATAAATTTCAGTTTGTAGTTGTACGCTTACGTTGTGCTACTGATAGTTCACCAACTTACCTGGTCTTGGATTTGTGTTCTGCTTCTTTAAGTCTCATAAGACATGTTCTCTTTTCTTTATTCAGTTATAAGATTTAACTTGTGTTACGCTTATATGCATACGAATGCACAATATTATCATTTGTTGTTTGTTGTTATAAGATGTACAACAGGAACTATAGTTGTGTCAAAAACTATTATTTGTTTCATGAAAAGAATAAAAGAAAAACAAGATGGGATAAGACACTACGTTTTGTTTGACAGAATTAAAATTAAATATGCTAATATCCCTTCGGTATTGAGTTCAAACTTTTTTATACAAGACGGAATAGGACACTACCTTTTCGGACTTCCAAAAGATTTATATACAAGCGCGAAACTTATAACTACAGGGTCTTAGCGCTAAGCAAATCTCTTAAATAGTACAATTTCCATCTAATATTTATTATCCACAGTTTCATTTCGGGTTGTCCGAAATTAATTGTCCACTTTTAAAAATCGATAAAGAATTTAGTTCGAGTTTTTCATATATTCATATTATTCTCACTTGAGATTATTATCACAAACATTATTATCACAAACATTAAAGAAGTTTTTAAATAATTACTTAAGAAGAAATATGTCATTCTACAAAAAGTAATAAGAAAAATGTTGTAATAATGATACTTTTCTTAAATTATGTGGTTTTTTGGTCAATAAACAATTATTTTGAGACAAAGGAAATATAAAAAAGCACGTACACTTGCAGTCCGATTGAGAGTTATACATTGCTGCTGCTATGCAACCATGATATAACAATTAAAATTTCTCCAAAAAAATTATTCCTTAACGCTACGAATACAGTTTGTCGATGAAAAATTATTCGCTGCTAAAATAGTAGAAAACTAGACACCGCTGCCGCTAGGCGCGGGTACTCGGCTAGTATATATATATATATATATATATATATATATATATATATATATATATATATATATATATATATATATATATATGTATATAGTTAACCCGTAGACATACATTATTTAAGTATTTCATTTGTAGTCGTTAATTCATGTACATTTAACCCGTCATATAATTTCAATTAGTCCAATATAATTTATTCCGAAAGTTCGTTATCCGATATAGTTATATCCAATATCATATACTTGTTAAGCAACCCGGGTTACCCATTTTATCCCGTGACATAATTCCAATTTTATTGACTAGCACCAAACAACCTAAGTTAATGTTTGGGTCAAACCGACACTCTAATCGGGGGGGGGGGGGAACTAATTCAAGGACCCAAATATGTAACACATACTCCCATTTACCATGACATAACCAACTCGAAGAATTTACCATGACATAACCAACTCGAAGAATTTTCCTCTTGACAACTCTTAAAATATAACTTCATTCATTTATTTTGAATCAACTATTTGTTACCGTATTAAATTTGACGGGTTCAAGAATTTTTTGATGGATCTGGACACACACCTTGTGTGAATGATATTTTGTATGATATTATTAAGCACGTGGAATTTACTTAGTAATACTTAGAAGACAGATCATATCATGTATTGTAAGTAAACACATATTAAACACAAAACTTAAGCTCCAATATTATTAATCAATAATACGAGTGATCTTGCTTATCACTAGGGTTACACCTTGAAGCCTTTGTGAGTAATAAGTAGGTAATTAGACAAGTACCTAATAAAATGACCTAGGACCTCCTTTTATAGCACAAGGAGTCCTTTACAAGATAAGAATAAACCTATCAATATAGAATAAACACACAATCTATTCTATACTTATCATTATACGAATACTAAACAATTATCCAATAGCAGTGGTAATAATGTACCAGCAGTGGTAATACCTTTTTAGAACAACTTTCAAAGTTTTGTACCTCAGAGTCAGAGAAAGACATGAGAGCAAATTCAGTAGCAACAAGAGCAGCACCAAAATGTTCTTCTTCTTGTTCATCAACCATGAAACTACAATCATAGCTCACACCATCAATAACCAACATTGCCTTTGGTTCTTCCATAGTTGGTTCCTTCTTTTGCTTGTACCAAGTAGATCTGTTGTCCTTGGTCTTTGGTCATCTACATTCTCTAGCAAAATGTCCCAACTTGTGGCAGTTAAAGCACTCCACTTTCTTCTTATCAAAGCCTGTAGTTTCACTACCATTGATGTGAATGGTCTTGCCAGTCTTCTTGTAGAATTTCCTAGCTCTCATGCTAAGCAGAGCTATTTGCCATTTTATGTCCATCTCCTCCAAGTCATCTTCATCAATTTGCTCTATGTCTTCATGAGTTAAGACAGAGCCATTTACTTGAATGGAGATAAAAGCATAAAAGGTCGGATCTCCAGTACTAGCAACCTTCTTCTTTGAACCTGCAGTGGTAACACTAACATTACCAGTGGAAACTGTAGAACCAGCAGTGGCAAAGTCATCATCACTATCATCTTCAGAATCATCACTGTCAGCAGAGGTTGACAACAATGCCAAGCTACTAGAGCTTGTACCAAGTTTCCCTGCCTTCTTCAACCTTTGCTCAATAAGTTTAAAGTTGTTGTAAAGGTCATTGAGTTTCATTGTTTCAATGTCTGATTTGTTTTCCTAGACAGTAACATTGGTTTGAAACTCTGAAGGCAAACTTCTTAGAAACTTCAAGTTGAGGTCTTCATTTTCTACCTCAATACCAAACACAGTCAGTTGTTTAACAATCTTCTGGAGTTTGGTGAAGATGCTATCAAGTGAGTCATTGCTTGAAGCAGATAAGTTTTCATAACTTTGATTCAACAATGTATTTTGTGTCTTCTTTGTAGCATCATTACCACCAAACACTGAGCAAATCTCTTCAAACAGTTCTTTAGCAGTCATGTACTTGCTGAATGCAATGATCTGATCTCTAGGAAGAGTCATCAGCAACAAACTTCTAGCTTTAAGATCATTCTTCCTAAGAGCTTTTTCAATACTAGATTCAGGCACAGAAACTTTCACAACATCTGTGTCACCAACCTTCACAACACTAGTCACAGGCTTGAAAGAATCACCAGTTTGAATGATCTCCCAAAGAGCATAGTCCTGAATGAGAAAGTATTGCTCAACCAGTATCCTCCACATCTCAAACTCATTAAGTTTGAGCTTAGGTAGCCTTGGTGAAGAAGAGTTGGACTGGTTGTTTTCCATCTCCATTGAATTGAGTGAGTAGGTTAAGCTTATTCCTTGGATCTTTTAAAACAAAATATCAGAACCTTCGCTCTGATACCACTTGATGGATCTGGACACACACCTTGTGTCAATGATATTTTGTATGATATTATTAAGCACGCAAAATTTACTTAGTAATACTTAGAAGACAGATTATATGATGTATTTTAAGTAAACACAGATTAAACACAAAACTTAAGCTTCAATATTATTAATGAATAATACGAGTGATCTTGCTTATCACTAGGGTTACACCTTGAAGCCTTTGTGAGTAATAAGTAGGTAATTAGACAAGTACCTAAGACAATGACCTAGGACCTCCTTTTATAGCACAAGGAGTCCTTTACAAGATAAGAATAAACCTATCAATATAGAATATGCACACAATCTATTCTATAATTATCATTATACGAATACTAAACAATTATCCAATAGCAGTGGTAATAATGTACCAGCAGTGGTAATACGTTTCCACTGCTAGTGTAATTCCAAGCAGTGTAAACCACAACTATCCATGCTATCCGTGGTAACAGATTATTCCCAACATTTTGACTCGAGATCCTAGAGACACAAACTGACCCGCTTACGATGACTTGACTCACTGAGTCAACCCAACTCAGTGAGTTGACTCGTACAGCCTCTCAACCCAACGATATCCAGTTTTTAGTAACCATGTTAGTCCCATTATTGTGTCTAAAATAATAAGTATCAATATTATCACACGAGTCCATGTACAACGAATTGTAAATATAAATCTGGGACACATGTAACACTCGACACCCTTTGTTTTATACCCATACCACCACATGAAAATCAAAACAACCTTTTTAATCCTTGTTTTACATTCTTGCATCCATGAAACACAACACAATATAACATATAAATATTTATACGAAAGAAATAGAAAACGACAACAATATATATAACGGTTAGGGCTTCTACCGAGAGAAAAGAGAGGTGGACGAGGCGTAATCTTGGTGTCTTGTATGAGTACAAATCATAACAACCAAGCTTGGAACCTCTAAAACGTTTTACCTCAAACCCTAAAATTTTCGAATCTAAATAATTAGATTTAGGGCGCGTCTTTTTGATCTGTGGCGTGTGGGTTACAAAAACGTAACCACAATTGCTCGATCTATCATCTAGGAGGGTGGTGTAATTATTGGTAGTCTCCGGAAGTTGGACGGTAAAGATGAAGGCGCCGGAACCCTAGTTTAGGTTTGGCCAGATTTTAGAGAGAGAGAGGGGAGGTTTTATTTGTGACAACCCGTAAATTCCTCGATGCGTCGTAATCGGAGAAACGTCGATTAGAGCGATCGTTTGATTTAATTTGAGTTACGAGTCGTATTTTATATCGTTTTTATTGGAAATAATATTTTAAGAGCGTTGGCGTAACTCCCGTGTCATGAATCATTCATTTACTAGGCTAAACGAGTCCCGAGCTTAATATTATGTATGATTTAAGAAGTTTCATTAAGGGCCCTTGTGATAGTTTCATGAACACTCCCTCCACTTTCAATGGTACAAGAGTAGTCCCTCCTAGGACTATAAATACCCCCACCCTCACCACTTCCCTCATTTTGCCAACTCCTTTCTCTCTCTAAAAATCACACACATATCTCTCTCTCACTAAAATGAAAATCCGGCCACCCATAACTAGGGTTCCGACGCCGTCATATTTTCCGGCCAACTTCCGGCGACCTCCAATAATTACACCACCTATCTCAAATGATAGATCGGTGTCTTGTGGTCACGTTTATGCAACTTTCACACCACGAATCAACCACACGCGCTCCACATCTAAGTTTTAAAGTTCGGATTTTTAGGGTTTCTTATATGAAACATTTTGAAAGAGTTTTTCTTGGTCTAGGCTACGAGTAGTATTCGTAAAGAAGCCACCACATCTCTCTCATCTCTTGATGTTTTCTTTCCCTCTCGTTCCTCTTATGGTAAGCCGAGAGCCCCCTTTGTTATTTTGTTATTATCATTATTTCGACCTAAAAACTGGTTAATAAATCTCTTGCTAATGTTTTCGTGGAATAATTGAAAGTGAGATTAACAAACCAGATTGAAATAACCTATATCAATAATGTTTTTAACTAGTGATTCATGTGGTAAGGTAATGAAAACACGAAGGTTGTGTGTTGTTGTGTTAGTCACGAGTTGAGTTAAAACCATACGACCAGGTTGTAGCTTGGTCTCGAATTCGTGTGGTGATGTCAAGATGTTTTTTGTTCTTCATTTATTCTTGGGTTAAACGGATCAATCACATGGTTTGTTTCGGTATAAAACTGAATCGTGTCGAGTCACGGTTGGGATTGTAATGTTTTTATTCTTGTTGTGGCTGTCCTAATCTTAGGTCGAGTAGAACGAGTGTAGTATGGGTTGAAAACAGTTTTGATTGAATTTGCGCGGTCAAAAACTATTATTAAAAGTAGTGTTTTGATCGAGCCAAGTGTTTAATTGGTGGTTGTTTGATGATTTTGGTCATGGGTCGGGTCAAAATATTCTGGTGGTCGTGACTTGTTTTTAAGGTACTTGGTCATGGGTAAGTAGAAATGAAAAAGAATACAAAAGGGTTGTTTGTTTAGGTTGAGGCTGCCTCGATTGGGAGTTGACTTGGTGATTCGAGAGTCGGGTGTGAACCATGACTTGGTCAAGATGAAACAAATTGGTATAATTAAGAAAAAGATAAATAACTTAGGTTTTTCGATCGCACTTCTTCCTTAAAGAGTATCGAAGGAAGTTGATGGTTGAGAAAGAAGAATCAGATGTGTTCTAACATGGTGAATCTCAGGTAGATAAAGTGGATCAAGGGGGTATTCCCTTTTTAGTCGAAGTTCCATAGTGGGAAGAATGTAAGGAGCTAAAGTTCGAAAGGGAGGACTAGCTTATTGGAGCAAGTCATTTTACCGGAAAGAGAGGAGTAGGCATTCTCTCACCTCCTTAAAAGAAGATAAGGGGATTCTCTATTACTGCTATAACTTATGGGAGAGAGAGCCAAGAAATGTCATCCATACTTTCCATCTTACGGATTGGCGGGAGGTGAATAGGTTGGTAAGACTACTGACAACCACTTGGGTAAAGGAAGGGATCTACTTCCAAAGTTTCGCCTATGGTGTAGCTTATCGTTTGGTGAGAGGTCCGACAGGTTAGCAGGTGCTTCCCGAAGGATGAGAGAAGGATTAGGTGGTTGTCCTAGAGAACGTGGTTCAGGTTTCTCCTTAGGGTTTCAAAATTTCTGCTGAGTACGGAATTTCTACTAGATGAGAAGTCTAGGAAGTTCAGAGTATGTCTCTATTACAAAGTGTTGATTGCTACCAGCAATTGGTCGGTTGACTTAGCATGATGTCTAGGTTAGAGACGAAAAGTACGACTCCTAATAGAGAGTATTGGTTACTAACCGCAGTCAGTCGATTGGCTCATTGATGCACTTAATATTTAACGCAGAAAGGTTCAATATTCAACTCCAAAGTTCTAGTTCCCAAAAGAAGTTCGTGTATCGATCGATATCAATTCAACTCTTAAATACGAGCGAAGGTTAACGGCTCTAAGTTGGTTTACTAAGGAATTTCGCATCGATGGTGTGTAAGGTACCATATTGATAGAATAGGGTAGGTATTACCATAACCAGTGGTGTGACGTAGCAGGCTATTGTTGACAAACAATGTTGAGGGTTCAATGTTGCTAGAGTCAACATCGACGGAACAATATCTATGGATAATCCTCGGTGAACAACTTCACTAAAACAAGTCGTTAGATCGTTATCGATAGAGGTACCTAAATAGAGGATAAGGTACGACATCAACAACACGTAAGGTACTACCTTAACTGAAAGCTGTTGGCGAAGCAACGTCGACCACGACATTATCGGTTTAGGAAATGAGCAAAGTTGACTAGATGACGTCATTAAAATCAACCTCGAGTGAATGGCAAGGTTTCAGAAGTTTTTTCAACAACCGGTTCAAGACTAGGCTTGAGGTATAAGTGTCAGTAACAGGGTTACCAACGAAACGAGGCTAGACGACAAATCCACGGTGTCACTACTGAAACGATGTGGAATGATGATTCCAACAAGATTACTATCGAAATACGGTGGAATGATAATTTCAACAAGATTACTATCAAAATACGGTGGAATGATATATTCAATACGGTTACTATCGTAATGCGACCAGATGATGTTTCAAAATTGAATACCGATTAAAGGTCGAAAGATGATTTTAACAAAGTTATCAACGAAACGGAGCCGAATAATAATTCGAGGCCAAATGATGATTCGAAGTTAAATGATGAGTTAAAACTTAGAACGAGATCAGAATCACAAAGTCAAAAATCCAAAAACCAAAATCAAAACCAAATCCGAAATAGTCCAGACCAAATCCAAAACAGCTCAAAACAATTTCAAATGCTCGAATAGATCAACGAGGCTTATCTCGAAAAACAATTCGGATGAAAACAGTTCCAATCGGGTCTCACCCGACTTATGGCGAACTACGCTCAAGTGTTACAAACATGAATTTCACCAAACGGAGACGTATAACGATGCCAGAAGTGTTACGATTCAAAAGGTGGTACGATGCCAGTGTGTCATGTGTGAGTGCGGCTTTTCGTGATGTTTAGCGAGTGTGAGTGTGCGAGTCCACCTAAAGTTTATCGTTCTAAAAACCAATCTCAAATCCGAACAAAATTTTGTTACAACAATTCCCAGTATTTGTAAAATTCACCTCTGAGACGGACATAGGTGATCAGTCCATGTCCTACTATCTCTGGCTGAATCTAGGTGATCAGCCTATATTCAATCGAGGTTCAATAAATTTTTATTAAGCAAGGCACAACCAGTTTATAACCAATTCTTAATATATATTCATAACTTCAATGTTATATGCCCAAAATGTATTCATTTTCTCATCTCAAAAATATCTCGTTGTTCCATTTAGTTATTAGCGTTAGGTATCATCGTGTGTGTGTTTGGTATCGACTAGACAAACACCATGAATGCACTCAAATAACCACAAAGGGACTCATAATGACACAATGAGACGTCTAAATGATAAACTTTATAGTTTAATAAGTTTCGGAATAAATAGTTAGACCTTATCGAATTCGTCAACTCGATAAACTCAACCATTTGTTCATGTCGCTTATTATCCCAAAACCAAACACATCCTAACGAGTCATAATGATAATTTTCCCATTAATAACGTTATCCTACGTACATAGTGGGCGCCTATTAGGTTCGTCAACCTAATAAATCCGTCATCCACGTGGATCGACGCTATTAATGTTAGGTCATCCGTAACCCACGCACAACACATAAATGACATTAAATATTCATAAATGACACCCTTCGATAAACATGCCCCCGAAACATTTAATGACTCATTTATTATAAAATATTTCTATTTTTAAGCGTCGGTTCCCTTTTTAAAATGTCGAATAACAAGGCGAGCCTTGTTGTCGAATGCTTAGTACAAAACCATTTATCACCTATATTTTCTAGTACTATTTACTAGTAAATATATATATAAATTTCGATATAAATTTCAATATAAATTTATTCATCTCACTATAAATTTCAATATAAATTTCAATAAAATTTTCAATATATATTTCAAGTCATTATTCGTTTTGAGTTCCCAAGTCCGAGTCATGACTCTCGGCTTTTACACCTCATATTGTTCAATAGATACTAAAGACCAAGATACGGCATTGTCGGGGTCAGTCGAGACTAGAAAGTCACGATAACACCTGACGTAGCACAAGGTTGACATATATACCATTAAGTCCAAAATAAACAATTTTCATAATTCTAATTAATCCTCCAAACAATCTCATACCAATCTCGCCATCTAAACAGACAACCAAACATACCCAACACCATTAAAACTTCCAATCGACTCTTTCAATTTCCCAAACACAACCGATTAACGGGTATCAAATATAATGTTTGTCAATAACTTACCAATTACCCAAAATAGCACAATTAATTTGTTATTCAATTAAGGCTGTTAATTGAAATGTCCTTTGATTCCAAAAATCTGATTCATACCAATGATTCAACGTTAACCAAATAATCACACGTTAGTCTAATTTATTATCTGAAAACACTTACTGGTTTCACATATCATTATAACATTAACAGACATGAATTCATTATTAGTAATCAAAAACGATTACCACTTGTTTGACAAATTTTAAAGAATAAAACAACGATTTATGAAGGTTTCGACTCAAAATCATGACACGAGACCATCACTAATCGACATCATCAAAATCATTATAATCCATCATCTAGTTATGATCAAGGGTACATAAACATGATAAGATGCAAAACACGTGAACATGACACACACACGATACCAACACACCAGTTTACATGCATTATTAGCTTTAACGCGTTTTAGACTCGTGTTCATCAAAATTTAACTGTGGAACTCACGTTCACGAGACAAAAGGCCTCGTTTGTGACTCCCTGACTTAGTTATAATAGTACCATTTCCTTTATATTCCCAAATCATTTCCACGACCACTACTAATGTGCAAGTTTTAAATCAAGTAGTGAGATTACGCCAGGAAATTGCGTAACCCTGATACCTTGAGAGTATCCGTATTATTAATAAATAATGTTGAATTATTGGTTATCACATTCTGTGTTCATTTGCTCACTTTAATCTTCCAAGTACAATCCAATAGATTCCACGTATTTGTGTATATTCGTGCCAAGTTTTCTCTCTGTTGTTTTGGAACTATCCAGGGAAACTACTTAATATAAGCTAAGTGTTGTAGATTTAAGGTTTGGGACTCCACACTCTGTGAAAGGTATAGTGCGTGCGAAAACATGAGGGCATGTTTTCTGTGCATGTATGAGCATGAGGACATGCTTATAGGGCGTGCATAAGCATATGAAAATGCTTATGGGGTATGCGTAAGCATGAGGACATGTTTACTCTGTGTGTATAAGCATGTGAAATGCTTATAGTGAACTACTAAGGTAGGCAGACTTAAATCGTCTACTAACAGGGCACACGCTCAATCAAGTGTTCAATCAAACCGTTCATCAAATAAGCCATAAACATCTCATCAATCATCTTATCAATCAATTCGAGTTCAAAATTCCAAAATCATAATATACCGTTTACTCAAATCAAATCCGTAGCATCTCGATAATCACATCTCATTACCCAAAATCAATAATCATATCCCAAGACATCATATTTCGAAAAGTAATCCGTAATTCATAATATCTCATAAGTCAAATCGCAGTTCATACCATAATCAAATAAGAAGCTTCGGCTCGGCAAGCGGGCGTGCGTCGGTCGTGGATCAATTTTCTAAAAAGTGGTTATAGTTTAGGGTTTATAAAATACCTAGTTCTCTATAACCTTGAGCTCTGATACCAATCTGTAACACCTCCAAATTTGGTATAGCGGAAGACTTAATCAAGTTTTCGGGGCGTTACTATTGGATTGGTATCTCACACGAGTATAGCAAAAATATAGTCATTTAACATTCAAAACGAATCCCAAATTTAAGTATCCAAAACATTTAATCCAAAAGTATAAATATTAGGCCTAAAACATGATTTAATAAAATAGGTCCCTAAGTTTATCAAAGTCAAATATGATCCTTGAACCTCGCCTTCTTGCCAAGCTTCCACCGATCACGTATTCCAAACATCTTTCAAATACCTGAGAAATCATGCTAAAAGGTTAGCTTACGCTGGTGAGTTCATAGGTTTAAGTTCCATAAAATCATAGTGGACCTGTAGGAGTTGATTTGCTATGCAAGACCTAAGATAGATAAATACCATTTGCACACACCGATCCTACCCGGATCACCAACCATATAACCATATCCCGCATCCAGGGATTACTCGGGCCCCGCGACTCTAGTCCAGCACTGTCGTGGCAACCTCTAGAATAGTTGCCAACCCCGGACTAGGTCGATGTAGAAGTCTATTCTTAGCTAGGAAACGGTTCAACCTAGTCTAAGGAAACAACTACCGCACATCTATCTAAACAGTCAAGCATATAAGAAAATCCAAATAGCTTTAACGGTCCAAAAACAGTAGCATGATTCTCACCCCCAATATAGTTAAAAACGTAGATAAAAGTGGGGCTATGAAACTCACCTTTGTCACAACAACGCACTATTCACTATTGACATGGCTGGCATCTAAAGTTAATCTCCATGGCATCCAAATGAATGTACGACGAGTACAATAGAATAGTTGTGACGCAAGCTAATGCGTATACGATATTCTTAGAATACGGCTCATATGATAAAGAAATCAATAGAAAGTAATGTGTTGTAGTTTTCGTTGATCATTCATGTGTTACTTTCAAAAGTACATTATCATTCCCAAAAGTTCATAATTAATATCATAAAAGTTTAGTTTTAACATTTCGTGTGGCGGTAAGAAACATAGACGCGATGCATAACTCACGCGAAAGAGGAAAAGAAAACATCGACATAATCGTGACATACAGACCATAACTCACGCAAAAAAAAGGAAAAGACATTGACAGAGTCAAGAAATACCGACAATACTCAAGCTAGCCAAAGACTAGGAAGCGACGACAACTATTTATGTAACATAAATAGGTTAATTGATAAGTTTCGACAATTTACCCAATAATCCCCAAACGTACATGCTTAATAACAACAGAAAAGTTTCCGTTTATCGCTCAATTAATAAAGGTTTTCCAATTGTTATTCGTAATTAGACAAGTTTATAAGAAAGTACCATTATGACTTTAACAAGTTATCTTATCAAAATAATACTTCCAAACAAGTTTATAAAAGCTAACATGTATTGTAAAACACGAGTTACCATGGTATTTAATAAGTGTTTATAATAGGTTAAACCATATCCGTCAATAATATTTATAGTTATATACTTCAACAGCAGCTTAGATGTGAAAACGGAATATTTAGTTTTATCGCAAAAACAATTATACTACAATCATTTAAACAAAGACGTTTAGCAGAGTACAGCATACTAATCATTATAACTGTTATCAAAAAGTTTATAAAAGATATTCCGTATTTATAAAACACCAGTCATTATCATATCTGGTAAAGGTTTATAATTAAACAAAACCGTATTCGTTAACAATATATATCTAATCATCTCGCTATTAGTTAATACGTGACAATAAAACATTTAGACTCATTGTAAATCAAATATATCAAACTTATAATCAAAATAATCCCGTACATCAAATGTTACTTCAAGTTTATAAATCGTATTAAATGTTATAACGTAAACGTAATACTCGATATTACTCATAAATCGCCTACTTAGTTCCTTATGTTCATTACTTTGTTTTACAAATATTTACTCATCTTTAACTCAAGTTTTATATCGTTGTATAAGTGATTTGTTACCAAATCATGTTGTTAAGTACATATATATAGGTATATAGTTAACCCGTAGACATACGTTATTTAAGTATTTCATTTGTAGTCGTTAATTCATGTACATTTAACCCGTCATATAATTTCAATTAGTCCAATATAATTTATTCCGAGAGTTCGTTATCCGATATAGTTATATCCAATATCATATACTTGTTACGCAACCCGGGTTACCCATTTTATCCCGTGACATAATTCCAATTTTATTGACTAGCACCAAACAACCTAAGTTAATGTTCGGGTCAAACCGACACTCTAAACGCGGGGGGGGGGGGGGGGGACAACTAATTCCAAGACCCAAATATGTAACACATACTCCCATTTTCAGAATCGTTAAACACGATTAAGCAATCCTAACCCATTTACCATGACATAACCAACTCGAAGAATTTTCCTCTTGACAACTCTAAAAATATAACTTCATTCATTTATTTTGAATCAACTATTTGTTACCGTATTAAATTCGACGGGTTCATGAACTTTTGACTCGAGATCCTAGAGACACAAACCGACCCGCTTGCGATGACTTGACTCACTGAGTCAACCCAACTCAGTGAGTTGACTCGTACAACCCCTCAACCCAACGATATCCAGTTTTTAGTAACCATGTTAGTCCCATTACTGTGCCCGAAATAATAAGTATCAATATTATCACACGAGTCCATGTACAACGAATTGTAAATATAAATTTGGGACACACATAACACTCGACACCCTTTGTTTTATACCCATACCACCACATGAAAATCAAAACAACCTTTTTAATCCTTGTTTTACATTCTTGCATCCACGAAACACAACACAATATAACATATAAATATTTATACGAAAGAAATAGAATACGACAACAATATATATAACGGTTAGGGCTTTTACTGAGAGAAAAGAGAGGTGGACGAGGCGTAATATTGGTGTCTTGTATGAGTACAACCCATAACAACCAAGCTTGGAACCTCTAAAACGTTTTACCTCAAACCCTAAAATTTTTGAATCTAAATAATTAGATTTAGGGTGAGTCTTTTTGATCCGTGGCGTGTGGGTTACAAAAACGTAATCACAATTGCCCGATCTATCATCTAGGAGGGGTGGTGTAATTATTGGTAGTCGCCGAAAGTTGGCCGGAAAAGATGATGGCACCGGAACCCTAGTTTGGGTTTGGCCAGATTTTAGAGAGAGAGAGGGGAAGTTTTATTTATGTGTGAATTGTAGTGAGAGAAAGAGAAGGAAGGAAATGAGAGAAATGGGAGGGTTGGGGGTATTTATACCCCTGGAAGGACTAATGTTGTAATTAGAATAAACATAAGGATGGAAGTGAAACTATTAGAGGGACCCTAGTTGAAACTTTATAAAACTTGCTATATATTCGGTTCGGGGCTCGTTTTGACTAGCAATCGAAGGACTCGTGACCCGAGAGTTACGCCATTGTTTTTAAAATATTATTTCTGATAAAAACGATATATAATACGACTCGTATCTCAAATTTATCAAAACGACCGCTCTAATCGATGTTTCTCCAATTTCGACGCATCGAGGAATTTACGAGTTGTCACATATAGTCATCTTTAGATTCATCAATATACTTTATTCGCTTAAAAATATCATAGTCATCATCTTCTTCTTCTTCTTCTTCATCAACTTCTTCTTAACTTCATTTTCTTCTTCTTTTTTAACTTCAATTTCTTTTTTAACTTCTTCTTCTTCTTTTTTAACTTCTTTTTCATCTGAATTTTCTTTTTTTTCACGATTATATTGTTTCCTTTTCTTATTGATATTTTTATTTTCCCTTTTTTTTCTTTTTGTTTTTGTTTTATGTGTTTTTTCACAAATTTTGCTGTGATATTAAGCTATTTATACTTAAATGAAAACATATGTTCTTTTAGATATTGACTTTTTGTTTTATTTAGTCGTAATAATATATTTTTAATTAAAAAATATGTTATGTGACATTAAGCTATTTATTGTTAAATGAAATTATAATATATTTTAACTAAAACAGATATTATGTGATATTAAACTATTTATAGTCAATTTTTTTATGAATTTTTTTTTCTTTTCATAAAATAGTGTGATATTATATTTTTTATTATACTTTTTGAAAAATATATATTTCCTTCGCTTAGAAAAAGTCAATTTAATTTTTATAGTTTAATTTTTTAAAATCCACTGTGATATTATACTCTTTTTATAATATAAGACTCACTGTGATATTAATTATTTATTTAAATTAAAAGAGGCAAATTGGTTTACTGTTTATGTAATGATTGATAAAAGGAAATCATAACATCTTTAGCCGCCTATCTATAGTTAAAAGTTTTTGTGATATTTTAAATTAATTGTTTACTTATATTATAAGAAGTAAATTGTTTTACTGTGCTTGTAATGATTGATAAAAGAAGCAACTTGAGCCGCCTAATTTATTATTACGAGTATTCACTTAATTATTTTTAATATGAAACTGCATCTTATTAGAAATAATAAAATAACATAAATTAATATTTCATTAAAATTTAATCATAATTTTTATAAATATCACACAACATAATAATATAAATCAATTTATATTAATGTTATTATGTCATTAAATATCATAATAACTTTCAGTTAATTATTAGAGTATAAAAAAAATAGATATCACACTAGATAAAAAAATATTAAATTAACAATATTCTTAATATATTATTAGAAAAGGTTAATTCGAGTAAATTTTATTCAATTTATGATATCACAATATATACATGATTAATATTATTATGTTATTAAATATCATAATAACTTTCAGTTTAATTATTACAGTATATATATATATATATATATATATATATATATATATATATATATATATATATACTAGGCGAGTACCCGTGCCTAGCGGCATCGGTTTCTAGCGGCAGCGGTTTCTAGCCGAGTGTCCACGCGTAGCGGCAACGGTATCTAGCAGAGTAGCCATGTCTTGCGGCAGTGGTATCTAGCAGAGTACCCGCGCCTAGCGGCAGCGGTGTTTAGTTTTCGACAAAATTCATGCGGCGAATAATTTTTTTTTCAAAAAATTGTATATGTATCGCTAGGGAATCCTTTTCGAAGAGCACATTTTGTGAAGGCATGATTGCACAACAACGACAATAGATTATTGTATTTTTATGAAGGTATAAGGGTGGCGACGATTATTTACCGGCAAACATCTTATTCAACATGTAATTTTTT
Organism: Chrysanthemum seticuspe; assembly: GCA_019973895.1. Taxonomy (NCBI): domain Eukaryota; kingdom Viridiplantae; phylum Streptophyta; class Magnoliopsida; order Asterales; family Asteraceae; genus Chrysanthemum; species Chrysanthemum seticuspe. The sequence continues at coordinate 192,748,239 of BPTQ01000009.1, read as the reverse complement.
TTATAAATTGTTGTGGTTTATGGTACTTTTATTTATTTATCTACTTTTTATAAATTGTTGTGGTTTATGGTACTTTTATTTATTTATCTACTTATTTATTTATAAAAAAATAAAAATAAAATACGGATTTTTAAAAAAAAATTAAAAAATACGAAACTATTTTTTTATTAAAATCAAAAACGCGTATTATTTTGAAAATAAAAAACGCGTATTATTTTTAAAATCAAAAACGCGTATTATTTTTAAAAAATACAAAACTATTATTTTTTTATTAAAATCAAAAACGCGTTTTATTAAAATCAAATACGTATTTTAAAAAAGAGATAAAAAATCAATAGATCTACCAAAAAATAACAAAAAACTAATCTTTAAAAATTACGTACCTATTTTTTTATTAAAAACAAAATACGGATCTATTATTTTTATAGATCTATTTTTATTAAAAAACAAAAAACGAATCTTTAAAAATTAAGTAACTAATTTTTACTATTCTTTAAAAATAAAAAAAGGATCTATTATTTTTAAGACCCAAAAACGCGTATTTAACAAAAAAAAGTTACGGATCTATTATTTTTAAGACCAAAAAACGCGTATTTAACAAAATAAATTACGGATCTATTTTTTTTTTGACCAAAAAAAGAGTATTTAACAAAATAAATTACGGATCTATTTTTTTAAGACCAAAAAAAGAGTATTTAACAAAATAAATTACGGATCTATTTTTTTTAAGACTAAAAAAAGAGTATTTAACAAAATAAATTACGGATCTATTTTTTTTAAGACCAAAAAAAGAGTATTTAACAAAAAAAATTACGGATCTATTTTTTTAAAGACAAAAAAACGCATATTTGTTAAAAAAAAAATTTACGTATGTATAAAAAAAACGTACCAAAACGCCGGTAGGGTGGTGGCGCCGGTATGGTGGTGGTGGCGCCGGTACGTGGTGGCGGCGGCGGCGGCGGTAGAGGGGTGAGAGTAGGGTTTGGTTGGATGTGTGTATTTTATTGTGAGATGAGAGAATTTGTGTGGGTAGATGAGAGAATTTGTGTGGGTGTGTGTGTGTGTGTGTTTCTTTTATGTGAGATGAGAGAATTTGTGTGGGTGAGAGTAAGGTAGATTTATGTGGTTTATTAGTTTTAGTATTTTATTTTAGGGTTGGATGTTGGTGTGTTGTGTGTAAATTTAGGCTTTGATATAGGTTTGGATGGCTGAATCTTAAAGTTGAAGGGTTGGATGTTGGTTTGGTGTGTGTAAATTTAGGCTTGGATGTAGGTATGGGTGGCTGAATCTTAAAGTTGAAGGGTTGTATTTTGGTTGGGGATATTGGTGTATTATATGTATTTTAATTTTTTTTATCTAGTGTGATATCTTTTTCTTTTTTTTTAGTATTTTTTTATTATATATATATATATATATATATATATATATATATATATATATAAAATAAAAAAATACTAAAAAAAAAGAAAAAGATATCACACTAGATAAAAAAAATTAAAATACATAGCCGATGGTTACGCCATATCATTAATATTACAAAGTTGTATATTACATGACTAGCTTCATAGCCCGCCCAATGGGCGGGCTAGCTTCATAATATTACTTGACGAATTTTAACTGGACATGAATAAATAATGAATAACGCCAAATATCTTAAACACAAAAATTGAAAAAAATGAAAGTTTTCATGTAACATATATAAAAAGAACGATGAAAAGTGTGAGAACAATTAAAGTAGATGGTCCTTATTCATATACGAAATAAAACTTCTTTGTAGACTACGTTGGATGTGGAGTTTGTGTATTCATCATCTTTGTCACAACAAAGAACTTTGAAACATTTTCTCTTCTTGACTTTTGAAACAGTCATATAAAGTTGTCCGCGTGAAAAATATCGGCCTTTGTAGAAACAACCCAACTTAAGTTATAATACAAATAGTTAAATGACAAAAAATGGTGTTTAGTGGTACTTGATGAGTGTCTAAGTACTCATCATTTTTGCACCATCTAAACTGCAAAAACATCTGAAAACACTCAGAAATGCATCAAAATGATGAAAATATCACAAATAAGTGTTTTATGTGTTTTAAATGCAAAAATATCAAAATCAGATGAAAAACATATCAAGTTTGCAAAATTGGTAGTTTTAGTCCCCTAAGTTTCAAAAGTTGTCAAATCTAGTCCCTGAAATTCAAAATAAAGAAAAATATCATTCAAGGTCCCTGAAATATTCTAAATTGTCAAAAATGGTCATTGAATGAATTTTTGGTCAAATGGCGGAAAAGGTCCCTCAACTTTGAAAAATGGCAAAATTAGTCCTTGGATATTTTAAAATGGAAAATTATCAAATATTATCCTTGTACTATTAAAGTTTGTCAAGTTTGGTCCTTTTGATAACATTGGAAAAAGTTCAGTTTGGTCCCTCAAAGTTTCAGAAATTGCAAAATTGGTCCTTGTGATACTATTAAACCAACCGGACCCCTTTGTTATTTTTAACCCAAAACACAAACAAACCAAACCAAAGTCCAGCCCAACACACAAGCCCAAACCACACTTGGACCTTGGACCTTGAGCTCTTGACCCTTGACCCCAGTCCAAATCATTTTGATCCCTGTCATAACCAATTGTGAACCCCCGTTTATTATTAATACCGGGTCAACAAAGTCAAAACATGCCACTGTTCATCTTCCCTCACATAATCCCGCCAAACCAGATACCACCATGGTTTCCTTGATTTGCTCTATCAACCCTTTACACCTGTCTCACCACTTGTATACCAACCCCCTCCACTACCACAATCATCCAAGAAGCTTTAATTGATTGAAACCTGCTAGAGACTTTTGGCGCCAAAATTTACACATGGACGATTATGATGATTTTGACCAATCCAATGGTTGGAATGAAGTGGGATATGTTCAGAGATGTCGACAAGAGTGGAAAAGATCTATATAAAGGAGGAAGGAGCAATGTAGCAAACTATCTAGTGTAATTTTAGTTTTTATATGTCGTTTTAGTTAATTTTCCATTTCCAGTGTATTTCTTAGCTTTCAAGTACTTTCTTAAGTATTCTCAATGTATTTTAAATCCTTTTCAATAATAAATTTCAGTGTTCAAGTTTAAATTTCAGTTTATGCATTTTTCAAGTCAAAAATCTCATGTGAATTTAATGTTGTTATTAGTTGTTACTGTGGACTGAATAAGCCATATAAGCTCCTCAGAAAGCTTATTTAAGCTTTTAGAAACCTTTAAAATCAATCTAGTATCAAAAAGAGAAAAATCTAAAAAAATACTAAAAATAGTTGAAAAATCAAAAATCCATGGTGAAGGTTATCAAGAAGCTGGAGCAGGGTTGATTGTGGATGGCCTTGGTTTAGTGCTTCTTGGGAAGCTATAGGTTGTGTTTGTGTGTTTCTGTTCTCAGTTTTTGAGCTTGGAAGCCACTTGTAAGCCTTTTTGATCCATTTTGGTATTTCACTGTTTGAGGTGTTAAATTGCTTAAATCTTTGAGTTTCTATGTTTATTAGTTGTAGTTAAGTAAAGTTAAAGATTAAAAACAGTTGGTTGTTCTTTTTAATTCATAGTTGCTAAAAATCTTATTTTCACAGTTAAAATAGTATAAGTGTAATTTGTTAGTTTAATGTTGTTAGTATTATTGTTTAATGCTTATTTAGCTTTAATATATGATATTATAAGGTCTTTAATCCATAGCATGGTCTAAATCTGCCTTTTGCTTTGAAAAGTTTAAAATCAGTCTCATAAAGTGGTGTTTGGTTCACTGTGTTTGAGAGTGCTCTAGTCATTGTCCTTGTTTGGTGTTTGTTTAACTTGGTCATAATAGTTCAGAGAAGTAAAGAAAACCAGTCCTTATTTAAGCAAAAGTCAAAATCATCTTTGATCACACCTAGATAATTAACTGTTAGGATTAAAAGTGTAATAATCACCACAGTAGTTTAAAACTTGTTAGACTAGCTTGATTTCATCTTATCCTAGCTTAATACATCATATTTAGTAAGTAGTATTGATTTAAAGTTCATTTTAGTCAACCTTAGTGTTTTTCTTAAAAAGTCAAAATTTTCAATTTGGTCGTTTTTGAATAAAATAAATAATTTTAGTGTGTGTTTAATATTGAGATTTAGCTTATAAGCTTTTGGGTTATTAAATTTTAGCTGCTTAACTTAATTAGAAAAATATTAGTTCACTTCTATTTAGCTTATTAAGTGCTTATTACTTAGCTTCTTTTGAGCACCTTGTCTGAAATGATGCCCTGTGCACAGTTGAGCTAGTCACTTTCACAAGCTCACACAGAGCTCTTCTGTTAGCTTTAGCTTGTGAAATTTGGTTCTTTGGAAAGCCAACCAAGTCATCTTGAGGTCCCAAGCTTAATCTTGTACTTTGCAGCTTATTTACTAGGGCTGCAAATGGCTTTTAGATCTGTCCACTTATCAGTATAGCATAAGTGCTTATCTGCTTATTCATAGCTTAATAGTATGCTTCTTTGTGTCTTTTAGCTTCATTTGAGTAGCTTGTAGCTTGTTTCATCTTATTTCAGCTTTTGTTCCAGCTTGTAAGCTTGTTTGAGCTTAAAAACATCAAATAAGCTCATTAGCTTAACTGATTAGCTCATAAGCTCTTTAAATAGCTTATTTTTAGTTTGTAAAATTTTTGTTTTTATTAAAGTAGCTTAATATCAGTAGTTAACTAGTTTTCAAAAAGAAAATCCACAAAAACATCATTTTAAATATAGTGATAGCGTTTATTTAATAAAAATTAGCTTTTTGATTTTTCTTTTCAGCTTATTATTAAGCACTTTGTGTTTTTATATTTTTCTTAGTTTCCTGTCACCTTAAGATATTTTTAGAAAAAGTTTCATAATTTTCCTAACTTGTTTAGTATTTATTATAATTTTAAATAGTTAAAAGTATTAAATAATTAGTAATAAATAATTAAAAAGCAAAAAAAAAATATCTTTTCAGTTTTAAAATTAGTTTTATAATAATTTAGATTTTTCTAAGTTAAAATTTTATTTTTCCAGGTTAATTTTATATTTTCTTGTATTTAAGTGTATTTTAAATAGTAATTAATTAATAATAAATAGATAAAAAGTGTAAAAAAATATATTTTTAATTTTAAAATAAGTTTTATAATATTTTAGATTTTTATAAATCATAATTTTATTTTTCTAGCCTTATTTCATATTTTCTTTTATTTTAGAGTATTATTAAATAGTTAGAAATAGTTTTTAATTAATAATAATTAAATAAATAGTTGTAAAAATAATTTTCTTTTTCTAATAATTTTCTTTTATTTTTAGGATTCCAAAAATATCATTTTCATATTTGTAGGTCTTTTATTTCTTTAAGCTCACTTTTTATTTTGTACGTTTACTTAATTTTTAATATACGTATGTTTAAGTTTGTAATCTGATTGTTGTGTTTTACAATTCTGTATCCAAATATCATTCCAATCAATCAGTAGTGTAATTATCACTCCAAAATCCTTACTGATCACTATCCTTAGTGATCATTCTATCATCTGAAAAGTTTTTAAAAACACCATTGAGTCTCCGTGGGGCTTAACGACCCGGGAATCCACTATATTCTCCCGATCTTCATTGCATTGGTTTCTGAGCAGTTTTAAGTTTATTACGGTTAACCATTCACAAGTGGTTAGCTTGTGTGATTAAACTTGACGGTTCGGGAGCGAATCAAATTTTGGCGCCGCTGCCGGGGAGGCTTTAGCGTGTTTTTAGACATTCTCAGACCCGTACTTGCACATATACCCACTTTTGTAAACAGTTTTTTGTAAAGTTATCATAAATCAAAAAAGTTCATTAACACTTTTCCTAAAGTGTTAACAACACCAAAAAAATATAAAAACAACAAAACAATCGTAACGTTTTCTATCTTGTATTTTCTTTGAGGTGATTCTTAAAGAGATACAATTTGGTTAAACGAGACGATACCAAAAATATTTTACAAAAGTTTTTAAACCATCAGCACATATCCATACCTACGTCTTTTCAGTGGTACTTAAATACATAAAAATCAACCACCGCAAATCAAGGCAGTACACCTACCAACTGGAGGTGTGACCATTAATAAGTTCCCGAACAACAGATTTAAATTTTGCCTTTGTGTCCTTGTGATTTGGTATACCTTTTTCAAAGAAGCCATTTCATTTGTGATTATTGGTTAAGTTCACTTGTCGTTTTGCCTCGCATTTGTTTTGAAAACTGATTTTTATACTTAGTGCATGCGCACTCGTTCTTCCAGTTCTACAAGTCCACTTTATGAGCTTGCAAATATTCCTCGTAGACGTAGAGGACGTTCTGCTCCTTCAGCCGTGACTGAGGAACGTCTACCACCACCACCCCCTGTCGTAATGGCAGAAGATAAGCCTATGAATGAGCTTCTCCAAGCACCCATCGAGGGTTACGGAGATGCTATTGTTGTCCCAGCCATCGTGGCTGATACTTTTGAGCTCAAAACCGGGTTGCTTAATCTGGTTACCCAAAGCCAATTCTATGGTTTTGAGCGGGACGACCCTCATGCACACATTCGATGGTTTAACAAGATTGCATCTACCATCAAATACAAGAATGTCCCACATGAAGCAATTAAGCTTCTTCTGTTCCCATTTTCTCTAGAGGGACAAGCCCGGAATTGGCTTGAGAAACAACCCCCTCGTTCCATTGAGACATGGGAGGATCTAGTCACCAAGTTCGTTAACGAATTCTATCCTCCATCCCGAACTACAAGTCTTAAGAATGAGATAATGAAATTCTCTCAAAGATTTGATGAATCATTCGGGGAGGCATGGGATCGTTACAAAGAGTTGCTCCGCAAGTGTCCGCATCATGGTTTTACCGAGTTAATGCAAATGGATACTTTCTACAATGGTCTGAACCAGACTAATCAAGACTCTCTAAATGCCTCCGCGGGAGGTAATTTCCTGAGCAAGACCACAAAAGAAGCCTTACAAATCATTGAAAACAAGTCCCAGGTCCGCCCTTTCCGCACAAAGACATATCAATCTCAGTCTAATGTTGGACCTTCTACGTCATCTACCGTGAGTACATCTAGCACCGATGCTAAGATTGAAAAACTCACGGATATTGTTCAGGCTTTGGTTCTTGCTAACCAAAAGAAAGTGACTTTCACACAGACACCATCACATGGTGAAGTGAAGAAAGTCGAGGTTTGTGTTACTTGTGGTGGCCCTCATGCATACTACAACTGTACTGCCACCGATGGTAGTCCGTTTGAAGCCAATGCTCTAGCCGGTACCTCACATCAGGGAGGTAATCAATACCGTCCTCAAAATGAACCAAACTACCGTGCTAATACTTATCAGGCACCACCCGGTTTTAACCAGAATCCTAACCAGAATCAGAATCAACCTAGAATGAACCAAGGTTATCAAAACCAAGGTAATTTCTATTCCGGACCAAATCAAGGTTTCCAACATCAAGGAAACCTTAATCAAAACAATTTCATTCGAGGGAATCAATTTCATGGGAATATGAATCCTAATCAAGGAAATTTTCAAAATCAAGGCCCTATTCCTAACAATAGAGGCTAGAATTTTCCTAATCAAACTCAAGCCATTGTTCCAACTGGACCATCATCTGATGAGTTATTGAAGCAATTCATGAAATCCCAAGATGAAATGAAAAGGTTGTTGGTCAGTCAGATCGCTGATCTCAAGAAGTCTTTAAATGATCAATCCTCGGGCTCAGGAAAACTTCCGAGCAACACGATCGCTAACCCGAGGGGCGATGCTAAGGCGATCACAACCAGAAGTGGTGTTTCATACAATGGACCCGCTATTCCTACTACCTCTTCTTCTTCTCTCCCGAAGGTAGTGGAAAGTGAACCTGAGGCGACAAAGGACAAGGAACTTCCTACTAATAACGGAGGTACCAATGATGTCCAACCTCAAGTTGTCCAGAAACCCAAATCCAATCCAGGAGTTGTTTTTGACCCTCTAGTAGCTCCCGTTGAAAACCACAAATCCAAATCTTCTATTCCTTACCCATCACGTTTGAATGAGCAAAAGCTCCGCGAAAAAGCCAGTCATCAAATGGACAATTTTTTTCAAATTTTCCAAGAACTACACTTTGACATAAGCTTTGCGGATGCTATCATGCTGATGCCCAAGTTTGCATCAACTCTCAAACACATGTTAAGCAACAAGGAAAAGCTGTTTGAAATGGCTAAAACTCCTCTGAACGAGAACTGCTCTGCAGTTATCCTGAAGAAGCTTCCAGAAAAGCTTGGAGATCCTGGAAAATTTCTCTTACCTTGTGTATTTCCAGGAATGGTTGAATGCTTTGCCTTAGCCGATCTTGGTGCAAGCATCAATCTGATGCCTTATTAAGTATGGAAGAAACTTTCTCTTCCGGAACTTACTCCTACATGCATGACTCTCGAGCTTGCAGATCGTACAATATCCCGTCCTCTTGGCATTGCCGAGGACGTATTTGTGAAAGTAGGAAAGTTCCATTTTCCAGCTGACTTTGTGGTTGTTGATTTCGATGCCGATCATCGGGTTCCTCTCATTGTTGGACGAGGATTCCTGAGAACGGGCCGTGCTCTCATTGATGTATTTGAGCAAGAAATCACATTACGTGTTGGTAATGAAGCTGTCACCTTTAACCTTGATCAAACTTCGAGGTACTCCGTAAACTATGATTCTGAATCGGTTAACCGAATAGATATCATTGATGTTGCTTCTGAAGAGTACTCTCAAGAAGTTCTTGGTTATGATCATAATTCTTCGAGTGATAATCTCACTCATTCATCTCAACCCATCATTGCCAATTCTACTCCTTCTCTCACTCCTTTTGAGGAAAGTGACTTCATCTTGGAAGAGATTGAAGCATACTTGTCTAGTGATTCTGTTCCATGGGAAATTGATCACGCTCCCATCGACATCGAGGGGGATATTCTTCTCATTGAGAAGTTGCTTAATGATGATCCATCATCGCTCCCTCCCGTTGAACTTCATAACAAGGAAGTCAAGTCAGTTGAGAAAACTGAAGAATTTCCTGAAGTCGAACTTAAGGACTTACCACCTCATCTCGAGTATGCATTTCTTGAAGGTGATGATAAATTACTAGTCATTATTGCTCGAGATTTGAGTAAAGATGAAAAGTCTGCTCTCATAAAGGTCTTGAAGTCACACAAGCAAGCAATTGCTTGGAAACTCTCCGACATTAAGGGTATCAACCCTGAGTTTTGCACTCATAAAATCTTGATGGAGGATGACTTCAAACCAGCAGTTCAACATCAGAGAAGAGTAAATCCAAAAATCCATGATGTTATCAAATAGGAGGTTATCAAACTTCTTGATGCAGGATTGATTTACCCGATCTCAGATAGTCCTTGGGTTAGCCCAATTCACCGTGTTCCTAAAAAGGGTGGCATAACTGTTGTCACAAATGAAGATAACGAGTTAATTCCAACTCGGCTGGTAACGGGATGGCGTGTTTGCATTGACTATCGTAAGTTGAATGACGCCACCCATAAAGACCATTTTCCTCTACCCTTCATGGACCAAATGCTTGAGAGATTAGCAGGGAATGAATACTATTGTTTCCTTGATGGTTTCTCGGGTTATTTTCAGATTCCCATTGATCCACAGGATCAAGAGAAGACTACATTCACCTGCCCATACGGAACTTTTGCCTACAGACGTATGCCTTTTGGCCTATGTAATGCTCCTGGCACGTTCCAACGATGTATGATGGCCATTTTCCACGACATGATCGGGGAAACAATGGAGGTGTTTATGGATGACTTCTCGGTCATTGGGGATTCGTTTCAAACATGTCTCTCCCATTTAGATAAAATGCTAAAACGGTGTGAAGACACCAATCTTTGTCTAAATTGGGAGAAGAGCCACTTTATGGTCAAAGAAGGCATAGTCCTTGGCAATAAGATTTCAAAAAATGGGATTGAGGTAGATAGAGAAAAAGTCGATGTTATTGCTAAATTGCCTCATCCTACTACCGTCAAAGGTATTAGGAGTTTTTTAGGTCATGCCAGTTTTTATCGCAGATTCATACAAGATTTTTCTAAAATCGCTCGGCCTATGACCCATCTTCTTGAAAAAGATGCTCCTTTTATCTTCTCACCTGAGTGCATCGAAGCTTTTGAAACATTAAAGAAAAAGCTTACGGAAGCACCCATTCTAGTTGCCCCCGACTGGGATTTACCCTTTGAGCTCATGTGCGATGCAAGTGATTTTGCTATCGGTGCAGTCTTAGGGCAACGTAGATCCAAGCATTTTCAGCCTATCCATTACGCAAGTAAGACTATGACTGAAGCTCAAACTCATTACACCACCACAGAAAAAGAGCTATTAGCTGTGGTGTATGCGTTTGAGAAGTTTCGGCCATACCTAATCTTGACCAAATGCGTGGTGTATATGGATCACTCGGCTCTCAAATATCTCTTTGCAAAACAAGATGAAAGCCGAGATTGGTCCGTTGGGTTCTTCTCCTCCAGGAATTTGATATCATTATACGTTATAAAAAAGGAGCTGAGAACTTGGCTGCTGATCATCTGTCCCGTCTAGAAAACCCTCACCAAGATGTTTTCGAGAAAAAGGAAATAAATGAAACATTTCCTCTCGAGACACTCAATGCGGTTTCTTTTCGTGGAAACTCTACCACCCCATGGTTTGCTGACTTCGCAAATTACCATGCGGGTAACTTCATAGTGAAAGGGATGTCGACCCAACAGAAGAACAAATTCTTCAAGGATGTTAAACATTACTTCTGGGACGACCCCTACTTATTCAAAATCTGTGCGGATCAAGTCATCCGACGGTGTGTTTATGGACAGGAAGCTATTGACATTCTTAAAGCTTGCCATGTTGGACCCACTGGGGGCCATCATAGTCCAAATTACACCGCCAAAAAGGTGTTTGATTCCGGGTTTTATTGGCCCACTATCTATAAGGATGCCCACGAATTTGTCAAAACATGTGACGCTTGTCAACGTCACGGAAATATATCTCAAAGAAATGAAATGCCACAAAACGCCATTCAAGTTTGTGAGATCTTTGACATCTGGGGCATTGACTTTATGGGGCCATTTCCATCATCTCGAGGAAACAAATACATACTCGTGGCTGTTGACTATTTGTCAAAATGGGTTGAAGCGAAAGCTTTACCTACAAATGATGCCCGAGTTGTTGTGAAATTCTTAAAATCCCTTTTTGCTAGGTTTGGAACTCCGCGAGCTATAATCAGTGATCGTGGTACACATTTCTGCAATGACCAATTTGATCGTGTCATGCAAAAGTATGGTGTAACCCACCGTCTCTCTACTGCATACCACCCTCAAACAAGTGGGCAAGTGGAAGTCTTCAACCGTGGTATTAAAAGAATTTTAGAAAGGACAGTAGGCGAAAATCGTGCATCTTGGTCGGATAAACTGGATGACGCACTCTGGGCCTTCAGTACAGCTTACAAAACACCCATCGGGTGTACTCCATACAAGCTAGTGTACGGAAAGGCATGTCATCTTCCGATTGAGCTCGAGCACAAGGCATACTGGGCCTTGAAACATGCAAACTTCGATATTCAGACAGCCGGAGATCACAGAAAAGTTCAAATGAATGAACTAAATGAACTCCGTGATCAAGCATACGAGAACTCTTTGATCTACAAACAAAAGACAAAGAAGATTCATGACTCTAAAATCAAGAACCGCGTTTTCAACGTTGGTGATCGAGTCCTTCTTTTCAATTCAAGATTGAAGATATTCTCGGGAAAGCTCAAGTCCCGTTGGTCTGGTCCATTCACTATTGCTAAGGTTTATCCTTATGGTACCATTGAGTTATCTCAGCCCGATGGTCCAAATTTTAAAGTGAATGGTCATCGGTTGAAGCATTATTTTGGAGAGGACATTCCTCCTGTGGTTGTCCCAGATCTACAAACTTTCCCCATGAACCAATGAATGCGGGGATCGAGTCAAGCTAGCGACTCGATAATCAAAAACAGTAGCACACACCATATGGGTTTTCACCCATGTTTCTGTCTTCTTACCCTATTCTACCACCCTAGTGTGGGGGAGTTGCCCCCCGCTGTTGTATATAAGTTTTCTTCTCTAAAATAAAAAAAAAAAAAAAAAAAAATGTGTATATATCAAAAATAAAATAATGGCCGTAGTATTTCCCTTTTACGTTCTTTGTTTCGGCATAACCGCCGGTACTTTGAATATTGAGGGAAATATTCATTTCTAAGTGTGGGGGGGAATTCTCACGAATTTTATCATATGTATTATCCACCCAATTCCCCCATTTTTGGCCAAAATTTTTTTTTTGGAGTAAGTGTTTTTCACTTACTCAACAAATGGTAATCAGTCCGCCATGTCTAACACACATAAGGATTGGCTAATCCAGGAGCAAACGGCTCTTGGTAAAGATATATCAAATCCGTTTATGGCTTGCAATTTGCCCAAAATTGTATGGTGTTCAACTCACCATATCTTTAATTAGTGAAGAGTTGGCTAGCCCGCAAGTTTATGGCTTGTGGTAAAGGCAGTGGAAAAACCATAATTGGTAATCGGCTCACCAAAGATAATACTGATAATTTATCTAAGAGTTGGCTAGCCCAGAAGCAAACGGCTTCTGGTAAAGAAAAATCAAATCCGTTTACAGCTTATGATTTGCTCAAAATCATTTGGTTATCATTGTACCAAAGTTCTTACTTGAACTGAAACAATTGGCTACTCCAGAAGTGATGGCTTTTGGTAAAGAGTTCTTTAAAATCCATTAAAGTTTTAAAACATTGCTAGGGACTAGCAATATCTCAGTGTGGGGGATTGATGAGTGTCTAAATACTCATCATTTTTGTACCATCTAAACTGCAAAAACATCTGAAAACACTCAGAAATGCATCAAAATGATAAAAATATCACAAATAAGTGTTTTATGTGTTTTAAATGCAAAAATATCAAAATCAGATGAAAAACATATCAAGTTTGCAAAATTGGCAGTTTTAGTCCCCCAAGTTTCAAAAGTTGTCAAATCTAGTCCCTGGAATTCAAAATAAAGAAAAATATCATTCAAGGTCCCTGAAATATTCTAAATTGTCAAAAATGGTCATTGAATGAATTTTTGGTCAAATGGCGGAAAAGGTCCCTCAACTTTGAAAAATGGCAAAATTAGTCCTTGGATATTTTAAAATGGAAAATTATCAAATATTATCCTTGTACTATTAAAGTTTGTCAAGTTTGGTCCTTTTGATAACATTGGAAAAAGTTCAGTTTGGTCCCTCAAAGTTTCAGAAATTGCAAAATTGGTCCTTGTGATACTATTAAACCAACCGGACCCCTTTGTTATTTTTAACCCAAAACACAAACAAACCAAACCAAAGTCCAGCCCAACACACAAGCCCAAACCACACTTGGACCTTGGACCTTGAGCTCTTGACCCTTGACCCCAGTCCAAATCATTTTGATCCCTGTCATAACCAATTGTGAACCCCCGTTTATTATTAATACCGGGTCAACAAAGTCAAAACATGCCACTGTTCATCTTCCCTCACATAATCCCGCCAAACCAGATACCACCATGGTTTCCTTGATTTGCTCTATCAACCCTTTACACCTGTCTCACCACTTGTATACCAACCCCCCTCTACTACCACAATCAACCAAGAAGCTTTAATTGATTGAAACCTGCTAGAGACTTTTGGCGCCAAAATTTACACATGGACGATTATGATGATTTTGACCAATCCAATGGTTGGAATGAAGTGGGATATGTTCAGAGATGTCGACAAGAGTGGAAAAGATCTATATAAAGGAGGAAGGAGCAATGTAGCAAACTATCTAGTGTAATTTTAGTTTTTATATGTCGTTTTAGTTAATTTTCCATTTCCAGTGTATTTCTTAGCTTTCAAGTACTTTCTTAAGTATTCTCAGTGTATTTTAAATCCTTTTCAATAATAAATTTCAGTGTTCAAGTTTAAATTTCAGTTTATGCATTTTTCAAGTCAAAAATCTCATGTGAATTTAATGTTATTATTAGTTGTTACTGTGGACTGAATAAGCCATATAAGCTCCTCAGAAAGCTTATTTAAGCTTTTAGAAACCTTTAAAATCAATCTAGTATCAAAAAGAGAAAAATCTAAAAAAATACTAAAAATAGTTGAAAAATCAAAAATCCATGGTGAAGGTTATCAAGAAGCTGGAGCAGGGTTGATTGTGGATGGCCTTGGTTTAGTGCTTCTTGGGAAGCTATAGGTTGTGTTTGTGTGTTTCTGTTCTCAGTTTTTGAGCTTGGAAGCCACTTGTAAGCCTTTTTGATCCATTTTGGTATTTCACTGTTTGAGGTGTTAAATTGCTTAAATCTTTGAGTTTCTATGTTTATTAGTTGTAGTTAAGTAAAGTTAAAGATTAAAAACAGTTGGTTGTTCTTTTTAATTCATAGTTGCTAAAAATCTTATTTTCACAGTTAAAATAGTATAAGTGTAATTTGTTAGTTTAATGTTGTTAGTATTATTGTTTAATGCTTATTTAGCTTTAATATATGATATTATAAGGTCTTTAATCCATAGCATGGTCTAAATCTGCCTTTTGCTTTGAAAAGTTTAAAATCAGTCTCATAAAGTGGTGTTTGGTTCACTGTGTTTGAGAGTGCTCTAGTCATTGTCCTTGTTTGGTGTTTGTTTAACTTGGTCATAATAGTTCAGAGAAGTAAAGAAAACCAGTCCTTATTTAAGCAAAAGTCAAAATCATCTTTGATCACACCTAGATAATTAACTGTTAGGATTAAAAGTGTAATAATCACTACAGTAGTTTAAAACTTGTTAGACTAGCTTGATTTCATCTTATCCTAGCTTAATACATCATATTTAGTAAGTAGTATTGATTTAAAGTTCATTTTAGTCAACCTTAGTGTTTTTCTTAAAAAGACAAAATTTTCAATTTGGTCGTTTTTGAATAAAATAAATAATTGTAGTGTGTGTTTAATATTGAGATTTAGCTTATAAGCTTTTGGGTTATTAAATTTTAGCTGCTTAACTTAATTAGAAAAATATTAGTTCACTTCTATTTAGCTTATTAAGTGCTTATTACTTAGCTTCTTTTGAGCACCTTGTCTGAAATGATGCCCTGTGCACAGTTGAGCTAGTCACTTTCACAAGCTCACACAGAGCTCTTCTGTTAGCTTTAGCTTGTGAAATTTGGTTCTTTGGAAATCCAACCAAGTCATCTTGAGGTCCCAAGCTTAATCTTGTACTTTGCAGCTTATTTACTAGGGCTGCAAATGGCTTTTAGATCTGTCCACTTATCAGTATAGCATAAGTGCTTATCTGCTTATTCCTAGCTTAATAGTATGCTTCTTTGTGTCTTTTAGCTTCATTTGAGTAGCTTGTAGCTTGTTTCATCTTATTTCAGCTTTTGTTCCAGCTTGTAAGCTTGTTTGAGCTTAAAAACATCAAATAAGCTCATTAGCTTAACTGATTAGCTCATAAGCTCTTTAAATAGCTTATTTTTAGTTTGTAAAATTTTTGTTTTTATTAAAGTAGCTTAATATCAGTAGTTAACTAGTTTTCAAAAAGAAAATCCACAAAAACATCATTTTAAATATAGTGATAGCGTTTATTTAATAGAAATTAGCTTTTTGATTTTTCTTTTCAGCTTATTATTAAGCACTTTGTGTTTTTATATTTTTCTTAGTTTCCTGTCACCTTAAGATATTTTTAGAAAAAGTTTCATAATTTTCCTAACTTGTTTAGTATTTATTATAATTTTAAATAGTTAAAAGTATTAAATAATTAGTAATAAATAATTAAAAAGCAAAAAAAAAAAATCTTTTCAGTTTTAAAATTAGTTTTATAATAATTTAGATTTTTCTAAGTTAAAATTTTATTTTTCCAGGTTAATTTTATATTTTCTTGTATTTAAGTGTATTTTAAATAGTAATTAATTAATAATAAATAGATAAAAAGTGTAAAAAAATATATTTCCAATTTTAAAATAAGTTTTATAATATTTTAGATTTTTCTAAATCATAATTTTATTTTTCTAGCCTTATTTCATATTTTCTTTTATTTTAGAGTATTATTAAATAGTTAGAAATAGTTTTTAATTAATAATAATTAAATAAATAGTTGTAAAAATAATTTTATTTTTCTAATAATTTTCTTTTATTTTTAGGATTCCAAAAATGTCATTTTCATATTTGTAGGTCTTTTATTTCTTTAAGCTCACTTTTTATTTTGTACGTTTACGTAATTTTTAATATACGTACGTTTAAGTTTGTAATCTGATTGTTGTGTTTTACAATTCTGTATCCAAATATCATTCCAATCAATCAGTAGTGTAATTATCACTCCAAAAATCCTTACTGATCACTATCCTTAGTGATCATTCTATCATCTGAAAAGTTTTTAAAAACACCATTGAGTCTCCGTGGTACTTAACGACCCGGGAATCCACTATATTCTCCAGATCTTCATTGCATTGGTTTCTGAGCAGTTTTAAGTTTATTACGGTTAGCCATTCACAAGTGGTTAGCTTGTGTGATTAAACTTGACGGTTCGGGAGCGAATCAGTACTTTTGAGACTTCCGTAGGCAACACAAAGCCTAGAATTACTGTGAAGAAGCTTTAAGTAGACAATGAAAAGAGAAGCTAAGTAAATTAAGGTAACTTAAATGCAATGAAATAAAATAATCATACACGAGTACTCTCGTGTGATTCAAGGTTCTAGTAAATAGTATACCTTCGAAACCTTGTGAAGCCCGATCGCATTAGAATCAAAGTGGCCTAGAGCAACCTACATGAGTTTGTTTGACCCAAGAACAAATCTGAAACACCAAACACCAAAAAGAAAATAGAAAGACATTTATTAGTCATTTGTCATTGAAACTTGAGATTAAGTTAATAATAATACGTAAAATTATGATCAGACTTAAGCTAGTAGGAAGGATATATACTATACGTGGTAATCATTAGTCAACTACATACTACACATGTAGAAATAAGCAGTAAAGAAATATGGACAGGGACTACATTTAGCATAGTATTATTAGCCCAGGCAAGTGAAGCATTTTAACACATGATGGTTTCTAATATATGTGTCAAACTTTACACATGATTAGTAAATTTATTAGCTTATGTTTTTTAGCATGCACTACTCTACATTATAGTGAAAATCCAAGTTGCTAAATCATATCAAGTACATCTATCTTCCCAAATAACAAAATGCTGTATTGGTTATTGTTTTATTTGTGTTACTCGCAACTTATTTTGTGTCCGGTTCCCCAATATAGGAAAAGCTAAGCTCTTATTCAATGTGTACATTTTGCCTTTTAATATAAATTGATCAAATATTGCTCATTTAAAAAAGTTGCATGTTCGCCTCGTAAACTCATCAATCTTAAAGAACATATAGATGTAACTGTGTTAAGAGTTGAAAGTTGACAAAACTGTTTAGTTCAACTTGAGGTTGATCTTAAATTTAAGAAGAACAGTGGTTTGATATCTTCTGAAATTTATCATGTTTTTGCAATTCCGTTAAAACATTGGCTCGTAGAGAGTCATTTAATTCATATTAGGATTAGAAGAATTTATGGTAGAGAAAAAAGTCAACATATAGTTACTGACCTCGTCGTTGCTCCACACATAAAAAGCACCTTCCTTTTTCCTTGTAGGATTTTCAGGTTCAGCGCTATAAGCATCCTCATCAGAAAAGATCTCACTAATGGGTCCGCTAATGTCTCTCCTTAGATAATCAAGAATATCATGAACAACATTCTAGCAAACAACATCTTCTTTTATATAGAGAAATATCCAGATACACGTTGGCAAGTTGACTCTGATCCCGTATTACATCTTTTCAAAGTGTGGAACTGCCAAAAAAATGTCATAAATTAAAACCTTGAAAAAAACAGTAATACAAATATGGAGTGAGGTCGCAATTTTTACTATTTACTTTAAACTGGTCGATTTGGGTTATGTTTCATCTATAGGAGGTATAAATATGCTAAAAGGTAACTGCTCACATAAAGTTGATTAATAATGCATAAAACCTCCTAAATCATACGACTAAACTTATTTAAAATATAACTAAAGATATACTGTATAACAAAAGAAATACAGCTTTAGTAATCTTATTGGTAAGCTAATTGTTTACAAAATATAATTATGGGTCAACCCAACCAGTTTCGACCCGTACCAAAAAAGTTTATTTATTTTGACACATTTAGAATTGGGAATAACACACAAATAGTTTTATTAGGTTTTTGTCTATATATATGTAAGTTACTAACCGTGCCAACTTTCATCCACATTGTAACGGTGAAAATCACCACCAACATGATCGTGAACCACACCTCTTGCTATGCACTGCACAATGCAAACTAAACGTTATCTTTTTTAGATGTTATTCAGACCTAGTTTTTTTCCTAATTGTTCCAGTTTCTTTGACTGGTATATCAATAAGCAAGGCTCAGACTGGTGAGGCAACTTGGGGGAAGAACCAAAATTCACCGTATTTTAGATCATAACTTTCTGAAAGCTATGCATAGAAAGATAAAGAATAAATAAAATATGGTTGCTTGGGCATTTATGTTGCCTAAATGTGCAATTTCCCCTTCTTTTTTTCTTATTAATGAGTTTTTCAAATTTTGTATAGATAACCGGTCAAGCCATCAATAGTTTATTGGAAGTCACGGTTATGCAGCAAAATGTATTAATTATTAATTAAGCTACATGCAAACACACATATGATATCACAAGATCACTTTCAGAACACACATCCAAACATGAGCAAATGCTAACCTGCAAAAGCCGCAAAACAGGCTTTTGCCAAGTGTATGACAAAACACATGATTCTGTGAACTCTAGAAGTTTGGTTGATCAATCTTTGGATGTAATGACGAGTAATCCGAGAGCACCAGTAAAAGCATACTCTAGCATGTCAAACAATAACAAAAAAGTTACGCATGAGCTTAAATGGCAATTGATTCGACACAAAAACTTATTTTGAGTGTACCTTATATAATGGATGATCAGTCATGATGATTGTAACATAGCCAACATAAGGTAAAAATCTGCAAATTAAAATTAGTTTAGCGATCTGTGCAAATGTGTAACTGTGTTTTAATTTAACATTGTCGTCTCAATAGAGGGCGATTGTTAAATGGTTCCTTTGATGGTACAATATTTACTTTAATCTATGGTGAAAATACATCTATGCAGATACGATCTTAAAGCCAAATAGAGTTATGAAAACCTTTTTCGAAAATAAAATATCACTGAATATAAGACAGGTAAGGATGTCAATAGTCTTACTCCATGGCTCTACCCATGATATGGTAGTGCTCAAGCCATTGATCTATATAGAGCTCATTCATCCTTATCATTACTATCCCTTGAGAGGGAAGAATTGTCATATAAGAACTTTAAGTGAGAAATAGTCAACATTATACATAAGCAAATTGTATAAAAAGTAGTCATTCCTTTGTAAATGTAGTCTTGAACTACACACATGGCTTTCTTATTAGTCAAATATAAAAAGTTCTTGAAAATATAATGAAATATGAAAAGCTTTCAATCCCAGTCAATCCGAATACACCCACATAATGATCCGGATAAGACTTTCACAAAAAATTAACCGTGGTCAACGTATTAAATATTGCCTTTGAAGTCATCATACCACATATACTATCAGTCTCCATACTTTTGGCTTAACTAACATATATAATCCTTTTAGGCCTTTCATCAAACAATTGGCGGCCTATTTTCTCACATGTATATTTTATCATATTTAGAAGGAGATAGGTGAAGATCCATACCTTTACAAATGAAATTGTCACTTAGCTGGGAACTTAGGTGAAATCATCACATACTAATAACCAAGTACACTTCCCTGAAACATATATTAATGTAGAAATAAGAATATTAGCTACTTTTAATCGTTTTTTAAGACAAATATTTATATAAAATCATCAAGATAATATTATAAGAAGATTAAAAGAAGATTAAAAACAATGGTTACCTTATGTGATGATCAATTGTAGAGATGATGGATTGACCAAAAACCGACCCCATCTGTAACTTTTTGAAATTAGATTGAAGATGATGAGAGATTGTTAGGAATTAGAAAATTCCATAGTGAAGAGTCGGTCACCCCAAATATTATCTAGCATAAGTTAGCTCGTAGACTTGTCGTTATTTACATTATTATGTAGTTAATTAGTTAGTCAGTAGCGTAAAATAGTTTAGTGCAACACCGTGGAGGAAGGACGGGTCTTTACCCACTGTATCCCTGATCCACAGGCCGATAGGAGGTCGTATTTCATGTAACTATAAATACCCCTTCCATCCATGGAAGGGGTGGTGCTTCTCATAATCTAATATTCAACATTTGTGAACCAAGTCTCTAGCAAGAACACCCTCTCTATCTTTCTCTCTCTAAATATGGCAAACATGTATTTTGATCTCCCAAGACCACCCGAATCATCAACACAATAATATTAAGATCCTAACAATTGGTACCAGAGCCAAGGTTATTGTGTTGTGTTGATTTTTTATGGTTTTGATACATGTTTGTAAACTGTTTTGTGTACTTTTGTTGGTCGGATAATATGTTGTTGGGTAAACTGTTTGTGTCTTGAAATTTATGGTCTATTGGTCAAAACAAATTTAGATTGTCATGTGGTTATTTTTCTTGTCAACAGCTGCTGCTTTGTTTTTTTGTCCAAACTGTCAAGTTAATATCTTTATCCTTTTGTGACAATTTCTTGTATCAAAAGTAAAGCTCATGGGTTTTCTTGATACGGTCATTTTAGAGGTCAAAAAGGGTCAAAAACTGATGCAGTTTTCTAAGTTTTATGGGTAAAAAAAAAATTGAAAATAAACGGAATATGGTCGGAAAACTCGCCGGAATTTCATATTAGCGACTTGGCCTCATATTTGTCCAGATTCACTGGTTCACAGTAGCGACTTGGTTATACGTTGACTTTCTTGAAAGTCAATAGCGAGTTATGTATAAAGCTAAGTAGCGACTTGATACTGAAAATGACCTAGCGACTTGCTTTTGAGCATAGCGACTTGACTATTGAGTCAACAGTCGAAGCGACTTGATTTGAAAAATGGGTAGCGACTTGGTTTGAAAAATGTTGGCGACTTGGTGACCGTTTTGACTTTTGTGTCAAATTAAAAACCTAGCGAGTTGTTTTTGAAAACTTTGGTTAGCGACTTGCTTTTTATAAATGGCTAGCGACTTGACATGGACAGATACAGAAAGGTAGAAGGAGATATGACCATGACCACTTGACCAAAACCCATTTCACATCAATAACCCAACATCTTAACCAAGTACTACTGATACAAAAACAACTTCAATCAACAAAAACTACAACTATCCTAAACCATCAACAACAACCTCATTTACCTTATCTCACAAATCCCAACACCAAACATCAAACTATATACGGCATGGAATAAGGATTTACAAGATCTCACTGTGTTCAACTTTATTGAACAATATCCATCACAGATCTGTTTGAAGCTTACACCTCATATGAATATCCGAAACTTTTGATGAAAGTACAAAACCAAGTATAGTTTCACACATTCATCACATTCGGTTAATGGGAAAATACAAGAAACGTATACTAAATGAATCAAACGATCTCAGTCTCGGTCACTAATACTTCAAATCCTTCCATGATTTTTTTGTGTACCTCAAACATCATAGATCAATCAGTATTCCTCACTTGATATATGTTTGTTTTTCGAAAAACAAAAGTTAGATTAAAACATTTATGTTTTATCCACCTTTCTTTCGGTTTAAAATGAAAACAAAAGTAAAACAACTTTCTCTTGAACTGTTCGAATATGAAAACGTTTCTAACAATTTATGTTAAATCGTCTTTCATTTGTTCGAGTATTCTTAATAGTGAAATCATTTACAAACTTTACCTTTGTCCGTGGATCTATATCGTAACCATGTCAAGTCCTCGTGCCATCCCTGTGGGAAACTGAAGTACTCATAGCCATCCCTGTGGCCGAGTCTCATTCGGACTAGAGAGATAATGGGTGCTGGGAGGCGATTAGTTTGATGAGAGATCTTAGGGCTTGAGGAAGATTTTAGGAGGAGCGTAATTATGTGATGGGATGATTGCGTTTGTTTTTATGTTATGTTTGGAGGAATTTTAGGGTAAACCGTGTGATATAAGTGGTACTTTATACCCGGATATTTAGGTTTTCTTTTTTGGATTTGGGTCTTGATCGTGGGCCAACCTACATATGCTGCTATTATTCATGGGCCATGTATTGTTATGGGATGGTTATGATCTTATAAGTGGGATGAATGTATTTAGGTATATATCACATTTCGATATATGGGCCTGATAATCTTTATAATAAATGTCTTGATGAGACCGTATGGTATATTAATGGTATGTTATCTTAATGTACTGTATGATGTCTTAAGATGTTAGTAAACTTGGGTTGGACCATGAGTTGTATTGTGCATGGACCGGATAGTATTTTTATGGGCTCAAGTAAATTGGTTGTTAGATGTTGAGGTTGATAATGTTAGACCGGGTCGTTTGGTGCTAATTAGAATCTGGACGTTTTTATGTGGTAATTGGTGATGTTGGATATAGTTATTGTAAAACCTGAAAATCTAAAATCTGAATAAAGACTAAAATACCCTTGGAACTAAAATTCATAAAATACGTAAAATATGTTTATAACATTTAAAGAAATTGAAAGATTAACTTGTGAATACTTAAAAACCTAACTAAAAGATATTACGTAATTGATTTTGGTACGACGAAGATTTAATGTTTCGTGATTGATTTGGGTCGTGTTCTCTTATTTCGTATGGACTAGGGCCGAAGGCCATATGGTGCGTTTGGATTGAGATTCGGTTGGGCCAAAACCAAACCCAATTTCCTTTCCTAGTTTAACTCAAATACTACAACTATATATACCATACATAATCATAAGTTTGGAACCCTAGTTTTATTTGTCTCCCTTTTTCTTTTTCTCCCTATTCGGCCGAGCATAAACAAACACCCTTGGTGTCGAATTTTTGCTTCAACGAGTTAAGGTATAACATTTATTCGTCTTCCTTTAACGTACCTTGCATGTATATGTCAAGTTATATTTGTTTAGTCGTGTTTTGTTTTGTTTCTTTTGTGGCCGAGAGTGGTGAACCGAAAACAAGGAAAACCCTAATCAATTGAACTTGTAACTAATAAGAAACATGTAACGTAAGATGTAATATTGAATCGAGTCATGGTTGTGTTGATTTAATAAGGGCCGAAACATATGAATTAGGACCGAACCATGTTTAATTATCGAATAAGGTTTATAACTTAATAACTTGAATATGTGAAGTGTTTAGATGAGCTAAGACTAGCGTATAACCTAATATCCGAAAACCCTAATTTGAACCGAACCACATATGAGTTTTGAAGATGCATTAATTAAGTAAAGGTTATGTTAACGTAAACCCTAGTTTTGATATGATAATTTAATAAGTTATGCTAAACCCTAATAGAGTAAATGTGTAATTAATACGAGTAATAAGTAACTTATATGTCACATGAAATCATGAACGTGTATGGTGAAACATAAAAAGGAAAGATTATTTTGTGACGTGTTAGGTTAAGTAGCGAATCATTAAAAGATGTAACATGTAAGTTAATGTATATTAATGAGATATTAAAGAATGAAAAACCCTAAACTTTAATAAAAGACATATGAACCCTAATTTACGATATTAATATTAAAACCTTTAAGTCTCATTTAATTATAGAAACCCTAAAATATTAAAAGATCATTTTGACGATTATGGAATCATTAATAATATATACGACATTAATGTATATAGGTTCTGTGAAGAAGGAGTAATTCTTTGCTTTCCCATGTTTCTACTTTTGATCTTTTGCTTTGGAATAAGGTACGGATATTCTGTCTTACTTTAAGACACTTGCGTTATCGTACAAACATTCTGACCTTTTCAGTAAAGGTTTCGTATAATGTTTTCTTTTCATTTTCATATTAGGATTTCCTAAGCCTTTGCTATGAACCCTAATGTGTCTATTTGAGCTGTTGCTTATCTGAACTTTGATTTCTGAATTATAAAACATTTGATTTTGAACTATATGATATGAAGACTTTGATTTTGAAAACATGATTAAACGTTTGATAAAATATGATCTATGTCAGTTATGACATTCTTATTTGACCTCAGATAGTTTGACACCCGAGCCAATTATTAACTAGTCATGGGGGTTCCATGTCCGTGTCAGCAAATGCACTTCTGACATGACTCTAGGGCAGTAGAGTGAAGTTCTGCCACGTCCCTTATCTGTTATCTGTTATGAGCTCAGTTTGAATTATATTATTAAAGTATGTCTGTGGGGCGTATGGGTGCATCCTAGATCTGTTATATGCTATATATTATATGTTTATGCTATTTGTTATCTGATGATTGATGATGCGTGCATGCACGTCCTTCATAACTCTGGTAGGTCTCCCCTACAATTGTTGCCTTATGTGATTATGATATGTTTCTGATATGGCATATGTGTCTGGGCTCGATGTAGTTAGCTATAAAACTTATTCTTATATTCTGAACTATCTTTTGAAATGAATATGATTTCACTATCTTTCTTTCACTTTATTTGGTATTCGTTATCGTTTCGTATTCGTTTTGCTTGTATATCTGTTCACTGGGCTTTTGAAGCTCAGCCGCACTTTTCTTTTCTTCCGCGGCAGGTATCTAAGCATTGGAGCTGGGTATTGCTTTGGGATGAGTGCTGAGTGGACTTACCTTAGAGATTTTAGCTTTGATCTTATGATGCCATTTAGACTTTATATTCTAGACATTTCATTTGGAGTTATTTTCCGCTGGTACCTATGTATTGAAGTCATTTTGACTTGGATTATTTCAATATTTATGTTGAGATTTCTTTTGGTTTATATGTTTGCTTTGATATGACACCATTACTTGTGATTCCTTTACCCTTGTCGGGTCGGGGCGTTACAATTTATGGCATCAGAGCCCAGGTTTACGACTTGTAGTCAGGACCTGTGACATATGGAGCCTAGGTTTTGAGACCTTAGAGCTTAGGATTTGACCTGTGAGGATTTGGGTAGACTTTAGGATTCCTTCGTACTTCCATTTCGTATCTCACCTTTATTCATTTTGTTAATCGTTTAGATGATTCGAACTCGTACTACTGGTGGCGCGGATGGAGACGATGATGCTGTTAACATGGATGCTGCGATTGCGAATGCTCTCAACTCTCTTTTCCCTGGTTTGACTACACCTGAGATGATGGAACAGGTGATCAACAACATTCGTAATCAGAATGGTGCTTCGGATAGTGGTGGAGGAAATCAACCCGTCGGTATTCACACTTGGCTCGAGCGTTTCGGTAAGCTTAAGCCTCTTTCGTTTAGCACTGCTGTTACTCCTACTGAGGCCGAGGACTGGATCACTCATATTGAGAAGCTGTTTGAAGTACTGGGTTGTGGAGACGAGTTTAAGACTCGTTTGGCTTCATTCAAATTGGAAGGTGATGCTTTGAGTTGGTGGAAAGCGCTCAAACAAGCAAGAGGAGGAGACGCTTTTGCTGTGACTTGCACTTGGACTGAGTTTCGGACTATCTTCTATAACCGTTACTTCCCTGATGCTGAGCAGCAAAGGTATGAGAGGGATTATCAGGCGATTTACCAGTTTGATCATGAGAACTCTAATGAGTACATGAGTAGGTTTATGAGGTTGGTGAGTTTTGTTGGAGTGATTGCTGGAGATGGTAGGCGTCAAGCTAAGCACTTCAAGTGGGGACTGAAGAAGTGGGTGTTGGACCGATTGCTTAATATTGAGTATGAGAATGTGTCGGCCTGCAATGATGCAGCTCGTAACATTGAGATCTTTCATGAGGTTTCGGGTTCTAACAAGCGTAATCGCGATGGTGATCGGATTCAAGGTAGGACTCAAGGCAATGACTATAAGGGAAACTCTGGTAGGAGTTATGATTCGAGAGGTCAAGTGGATAGGAGTTATGATCAGCGGGGTCAGTCGGGAAGGAATGTTGACACTGGGCGCTCTGAGACGAGGGGTCAAGATAATAGAAATGCTGGTAGAAATGGAAGTGATCTTCAGAACCAAGGTAACAATAACCAGCGTTACAACAGGGATCAGCCAGCTCGAGGATCAAATCAGGGTCGTGCTTCAGGATCTTCTAGTCAGCAGAGGACAGCTGAGGTTTTGCCACCCCCACCTATTTGTACTACTTGTGGAAAGGCTCATCCGGGGCAGTGTTTCAAGGCCACTGGTGGATGTTTCTCTTGTGGTTCCACTACTCACAAGATTAAAGATTTCCCTAAGAAGAATCCGGCAGTTCCTGGAAACTACATCAAGCCGCCGACTACTACTGGACGTGTTTATGCTACTACTCGTAACCAGGCGGAGCGAACTTCAGGTACCATTACGGGTACTCTTTTCATTGATGATTTTGCTGTCTTCGTTTTATTTGATACTGGCACCACACACTCCATTATATCTATCACATCTGCTAAGAAACTTAATATGAAGCCCAAACCATTAACAAATCACTTATCGATTTCTACGCCTATGAAAAATCATGTGATCATTGATCATAAATACGTTAAGTACCCTCTTCGTTTTGATGATCGTATTCGCTTTGCAAATCTGTATCCTCTCAATATGGTCGACTTTGATATCATTCTAGGCATGGATTGGTTGGCTTACCATAGAGCTTCAATTGATTGCCATGCTAGAACGGTGATCTTTTGAGACGTAAAACATCCTGAATTCGTTTATCATGGTTCTCAACCTCTTAAATCTGTTAAGCTCATTTCCGCTATGAAGGCACGGATCATGATTGCTCATGGGTGCCAAGGTTTTCTAGCATCTGTTAAGGACACATCTTTGGAGAGTCCTAACATTGAAAATCTTTCGGTTGTTTGCGAATTTGCTGACGTTTTTCCCGATGAACTCCCTGGACTTCCCCCAGCTCGAGAAGTTGAGTTTAGCATTGAGTTAATTCCTGGTGCTGAACCAATTTCGAAGGCTCCGTATCGTATGGCACCCGTAGAACTGAAGGAGTTGAAGGAACAGCTGCAAGAGATGATAGAAAGTGGATTTATTCGCCCCAGTGTTTCTCCATGGGGTGCACCTGTCTTGTTTGTGAAAAAGAAGGATGGAAGCATGCGCCTATGTATCGACTATCGTGAACTCAATCGTATTACTATTCGTAACCGTTATCCTTTGCCGCGTATAGACGATTTGTTTGATCAACTGCAAGGAGCTAAGTTCTTTTCGAAGATTGACCTGACGTCTGGCTACCATCAGTTACGTGTGAAGGAGCAAGATGTTCCTAAGACCGCGTTTCGTACCAGATATGGTCATTACGAATTTCTCGTTATGCCTTTTGGTTTGACCAATGCGCCTGCTGTGTTTATGGACCTGATGAATCGTGTTTTCCATGAGTTTCTCGACAAGTTCGTTATTGTTTTCATCGACGACATTTTAGTTTACTCTAAGTCTGAAGAGGAGCATGAAGAACATCTTCGTATAGTTTTGGAGATTTTGAGGAAGAAGAAGTTGTACGCCAAATTTTCGAAGTGCGAATTTTGGTTGAGACAAGTTGCTTTCCTTGGTCATATCGTATCAGCTGATGGTATTACCATGGATCCGTCTAAAGTTGAGGCTATCACTAAATGGCCAAGACCTACGACAGTAACTGAGGTCAGGAGTTTTCTTGGACTTGCTGGTTACTATAGACGTTTTGTTGAAGGTTTCTCTCGCTTAGCTCTACCCCTAACCCAACTGATGAGGAAAGGTTTCAGTGAACATTTGTGTCTATTTAAGCTGTTGCTTATCTGAACTTTGATTTCTGAATTATAAAACATTTGATTTTGAACTATATGATATGAAGACTTTGATTTTGAAAACATGATTAAACGTTTGATAAAATATGATCTATGTCAGTTATGACATTCTTATTTGACCTCAGATAGTTTGACACCCGAGCCAATTATTAACTAGTCATGGGGGTTCCATGTCCGTGTCAGCAAATGCACTTCTGACATGACTCTAGGGCAGTAGAGTGAAGTTCTGCCACGTCCCTTATCTGTTATCTGTTATGAGCTCAGTTTGAATTATATTATTAAAGTATGTCTGTGGGGCGTATGGGTGCATCCTAGATCTGTTAAATGCTATATATTATATGTTTATGCTATTTGTTATCTGATGATTGATGCTGCGTGCATGCACGTCCTTCATAACTCTGGTAGGTCTCCCCTACAATTGTTGCCTTATGTGATTATGATATGTTTCTGATATGACATATGTGTCTGGGCTCGAGGTAGTTAGCTATAAAACTTATTCTTATATTCTGAACTATCTTTTGAAATGAATATGATTTCACTATCTTTCTTTCACTTTATTTGGTATTCGTTATCGTTTCGTATTCGTTTTGCTTGTATATCTGTTCACTGGGCTTTTGAAGCTCAGCCGCACTTTTCTTTTCTTCCGCGGCAGGTATCTAAGCATTGGAGCTGGGTATTGCTTTGGGATGAGTGCTGAGTGGACTTACCTTAGAGATTTTAGCTTTGATCTTATGATGCCATTTAGACTTTA
Organism: Chrysanthemum seticuspe; assembly: GCA_019973895.1. Classification (NCBI taxonomy): domain Eukaryota; kingdom Viridiplantae; phylum Streptophyta; class Magnoliopsida; order Asterales; family Asteraceae; genus Chrysanthemum; species Chrysanthemum seticuspe. Next base: position 192,719,579 of record BPTQ01000009.1, on the reverse strand, counting down.
TATTCTAGACATTTCATTTGGAGTTATTTTCCGCTGGGACCTATGTATTGAAGTCATTTTGACTTGGATTATTTCAATATTTATGTTGAGATTTCTTTTGGTTTATATGTTTGCTTTGATATGACACCATTACTTGTGATTCCTTTACCCTTGTCGGGTCGGGGCGTTACAGTTATGGTCCGGGCCTTCGTTGATATTGTCTCATGCTCGTGAATTTGAATTTATGGTGTATTTATGAGCTGAGAGCTGTAATTTGATGATGAGTTTTGATGATGAGATCTGTGTGTTTTTATTATGAGATGGGGTGATGTGATTTGTTGTGATTATGCGATTGAGTACTTTGGTTTATACACTCTCACGGAGAATATTGTCACGGCTTAAATTGGTTATTGAACAAAGTTGACTACGAGGCTGTCTGTTAGGTATTTCTTATTTGGATTTGAAGTGAGGTTTTCCGGGCGCGTCTGCTTATTTCGTCTTCTTTCTTTCTACCCTTCCCCGAAGATGACTTGTTTGGGCGTTTATAGAGGGTGATAAAGACTTGGCTATTTAATTACGTTTGTGATTCTTTCTCGTTTAACCCACAACATAACTATCACTTCGGTGTCTCACGCAGTTGAGGATATGTCAAGAGGTTTTGTACATTGTGTACACCGTTTCTTTTTCACGAGGATCAGTACAAGTTTAAGTAACACATCTTGGGGATTATACTTCATGATCAAGTTTGGTATATCAGGCTTACTTCACCAAATGGTCACTACAATAGTCGACAGAATGCGTGTGTGATGTGTTTACCAAAGTGTTTATTGGATGGATGATGTTGTTGATGTTGGTTATTGAACCGTTGATGAACCGCTGCATGTTCCCCTAAAACAAATGTTCACTGAAACCAAAAGTTGTCATTACACCTTCAAGCTAACATTGTTTACGGTTTTGTCTTGATTTTGTAAAATCCCGCGAAAGAACCTATTTCTCGGTTTAAATCATAGACTTGTAAAATCCCGTGACAGTGGAAACATCCTGGTAATTGTAAAGTGCATTTCCGGATCTATCTTACGGATTGTTCTTGGTTTTGTAAAATCCCGCGAAAGAAACTATTTCTCGGTTTAAACTATAGAATTGTAAAATCCCGTGATGATGGAACCATCTTGGAGAAAGGAAAGCGTATCTCGGGGTCTTCTGATACTGGTGTTACGGGTTCTGTTTCGAAGAAAGGATAAAAGGGTGTACTTCATGAATTGGATGTGTGTTTGGGTTGTCTTCATGGCAGTTTTGGTTATTACATGGTTTTACGGGGTTATGTGCTTTTAACCATGGTCGGGATGAAAACCATTATCAAAGTTCATTTAAATGTCAAAGAAGGCTAGATTTGAGCAGTTCGGAAGATGTGACAACGGCGTTAATTCAGTATTATTTATTTGAGGTTGAAGTGAAATATCACGGGCGAGTGTACTTAGTATCTGAAGGTATCGGGGATGGATGGATGAAGATTCTTCATGATCCTTGTTTGAGCTTATTATTCAAAACGAAGACTTGGAAATCTAGTTATTGTTGGGTGTCTTTTACCTTTTCTTTTACCACTTGGGGGAATTGGGCTCATACCACCACAAAATAACTATCACTTTAAGGAGTTACGTTGTAGTGCTCAGTGTCACATTCAATTGTGGATTTTCAAGAGGTAATGTACGTTTATTACTTGATGGTTGGTTGGTTGAAGAGTATAGAGTACTTAAGAGATTCAATGGAGCATGAATTCTCGGCACCGCTCTTTGTTACATATGTGCAAGTTTAAGTCACGAGTTCGGGTTAGTTTACTTCAGCTGTCACGACAAAGAGCCTACAGAATGATAATGGGGTTGATTACAAGTTTTGCTAAGAGAGTTGAAAAGAGAGAGATTATGACGTCTGTTCACATCAGTACAGGCCTCGTTCTCTAAAGAAAAGAAAAGTGTACGTTTCAGTGCGCTTTATCTTTGAAAGAAGAGAAATCTTCTAATGACGTATGAACAACTCAGTTCATGCCTCGTTCTCCAAAGAAAAGAAAAGTGTACGTGTAAGTGCGCTTTATCTTCTGAAGAAGAGAAATCTTCTCTATTATGACCATTCTCATCAACATGCTTCATACTTTTTCCATGCACTTCAGTCATCAAGTGAATCGGGCTACTGTTGATTGTTTTCTGATTCCACTTTCTCAACTATAATGACGATGGCGACATCCTGTGCTGATTTTGCAGGGGAGAAGTGTGAATAGACTACATTTGGATAATGTTCACTTATTTAATCAAGAATGGCATCTCCGTATGCAATTCTTGAGGGGGAGAAGAAGTGTGAATTTTTTGCATTGTTGATTGATATTAGAGATTATAAATGGTCATACGGCTCTAAACTCATGTAAGAACCGAGCTTCTTCTTATCGGGTCATCTTCACATGGAGTTTTTCTTTTCTAAGAGCCGTTGGTTGACATCTTCACTCGGATTGATGAGTTTATCGACAAAGTGCTTCCAGTTAATGCTTCACGTATACATCAACATGATGATTCCGAACAATCTCTCTGTTCTTGTTTGATGTGATTGGTAGTTTGGTGTTACCATCTTGTGTGTTCGTTGCGGCCTGATTGCTGATTTCCTTGATGAACATCTTTCTGTTCTTGTTTGATTGGGAGGGATTTTAGTTAAGGGGATTTGCAAGATGTAAGTTGATTGGGATGCTTTTTGGTGATGTTCTTGTTTTGGTGAGTTGAAGATGTTAACTATCTATTCCCCAACTGGACAATCTTGAAGAAGGTCGAGTCTACAGTCTATTCTACATTTTCTGCTACATGTTAGAAGACTAAAAGACGAGTTGCAGTTGATTATCAAAAGACTTCTTCTTAATCTTGTCATTCATCATACAGATTGTCAGTTTAGGGGAGAGCACTAATTAGGGGAGAGTGATATGTCGAATTTAAGCCCCAATTAGACTTGCTCGTATTCTTCAGCAAGTTGATTCCCACAAGAGTTCAAGTGTTCTTCTCAACAAATTTCTAGTATACGGGCTTACAAAGTGTTGCTGATTCTGAAGTATCAAAACTAGCAAGGGGGAAGGAGACCCGTAACTAAACGCGAGTAATCTTGATGAGCTTAATACTTCTAAGTGATTGAAGATATCCCGGGAAGACTATTGTCATTACCGCAGAGAAACTCAAGGTTTGACTCATGGCGTTTTGTGTTTATTTCAACTATGTGGGGGAAGAGATGTTAGAGAATGTTTCTGAAGATATAAGAGGTACATTGGTGTGTGATGATCTCGATGTTATCGCAATCATCAGGGGAGAGAGAATTGTGTACATTGGGGATGCTCAGCTGTTTTACTTGAGGGCTTAATCTGTGATTCAGAGATATAATCACTTATTCCGGTGTTGACATCCGCAGAGATTGTCACCCGCAGAGATAATCAGTGATTCGGCATGCTTCTTCAATGTTATCGGTTGTTCTCTCTTTGGGGAATGTGTGTACTTCGGGTCCTTGAGCTTCATACACGATCATCAGGGAAGAAAGCCATTGTTTACCACAAACATTGGGGAGGTGTTTTCCTTCCGGGCATGATGTGTATTCGGGAGAGTTCTTGGATATTGGTGTACTTCGGGTTCTTGAGCTTCATACACATTCATCAGGGACGAAAGATGTGAACATTGGGGAGTTGTTCTTCATTACCCTCATGATGTGTATTCGGGAGAGTTCTTGAGCATTATACAAAGAGACTGACTGCATCAATTCAACTACTAGGGGGAATTGTTCTCTTGACACCTTTTGGAATGGATCGCTTCAGACGTCAGTTGAAAAGGAAATTTGAGAAGATTGTTTTATGTGTGGGATGATACGATGCTGTTCTTCTTGTTGATGATATAACCTCGAACGAAGAATCACGGTGATTATTCTTGAAAGGAGCAGCGGGATTTATGATAATGGTGTGCTTCTCTGTGCACTTGGCTAAGGCAAGCTTGAAACAGAGCTTCGAATCTGCTCAGCTATAGGATTTTCGGTTTGGGGGGAAGCTGCCAAAGTCTCACTTTCAGATGGTTCAATTTCTTTCTTCAATGCAAGAGCCTCGAAAGCTTTGGTGGTGAAAGTTTTAGGGATGATGACTTCTATCTTCTACAACGGGGCTGCTTGATATCCTTATCTCGGTACTCGTATCATCATCTTCTTAAACTATATCATCTACTCTATCCTTGTAAATACTTATTCGAAAAACAAAATACAAAAATATAAAACCAACAAAAAGAAAATAGAAAAATATAAAACCAACAAAAATCCATAAAAATCAGTAAATTTGAAAAAGACAAAAAATATTGTTTTTCTAAGACATGTCTTCTGGTATCGATAACATCTACGGTCTTAGAAATGTCATTCAATAATGGCACGGGACCATAGATGAAGTTCGAGCAGGAGGTGTAAATATTCTTTTTCAAAACATGTCAAAAATTATGGCTTACAGTTATTTCAGACTGTAACCCGGGTTTCAAATGATGGCTTGCAGTTACTTCAGACTGTAACCCGTGCTTAAACAATGGCTTGCTATTATTTCTGATAGCAACCCGCTCTTTTAAAGAAAGGAAAGTGCTACGCTAAACAATTTTCAAATATTTCGTGCACTTATCCTAAAACAAAATTGAGGAAAGTATGTCGAAGGACTGCTGTTCCTACACAAATGTTTTTCCGTCTAAAATTCTTCAGAAAAATATTTGTTGTTTTTCAAAAATGGTGGTAAATGAGTTGCTTTAAATACAATCAGATTCAGAGTTTTTTGTGAAAATTGAAAACTCAATCAATGACTTCAGCGCTTTTAATCTTTTCAGAAAATAAGTCATTGATTGAGGGGGAAAATGTTTTCAAATTTATATCATCTAACGGACTTTCTTAATTATCCTACGTGCTTATCTGAAAAAATATAATTGCCTATGTTGAAGGACTAGGTTTCTAGGATATGATTGTTAGGTTTAGATGATTAGAGTTTGAGAAACACATTATACCCATACCTTACATGATCTGATTGATATGTTGGATTGACCTTTATTAGTCGATTGTTGTTTTGGTGTTGTCGACCACCATATATTTGTATGTGTGTTCACTAACATATGCAGGTATATTGGTATATAAGAATGTTCCCGATCCGGATCCCACTAATGAACATGATTGGATGCCGCAAGGAAAGGGTAACGATATCTTGGGTTGACAAATGAAGAAACGGAGCTTAATTGGACTTCTATGGAGAGTTGGCATAAATGCAACGTAAGAGGTCTCACTGCATCAGCAGATGGTTTTCTTCTAAGTGATTGAAGAAACGGAGCTTAATTGGACCTCAGTTGGCATTCAAAATGCAACATAAGAAGAAGTCTCACGGCATATGCAGACGGTTTTTCTTCAAAGCCCTACAGCAACAACAGAAGCTTCTCAACCACCTAACGAATCTTTGTGCATGATACCATTTTTAAACAATTTTTGAGTAAATTGAATTAAATTGTTTTGAAAATGGAAAAATGTTGTTTTGAAAATATATTGGACTAAATTTTGAAAATCACCGGACTTCATTTTATCAAAACCTGAGTCACTCAATTATCGACTACGGTCATGGATTGAGGGGGAGAGTGATTTAAAATAAAATATTTTCAAACGATATTTCTTCACAAAAGTTCCGCTTTGTACAATATAAGTGGTGATCTAAAGATTTAATGTTATGTCATGGTATGATTTTTTCTTTAGAATCAAGGTCTTTCAAAATGAAATTTTTTCTGTTCTTGTTTGATTGTGAAATTGTTTTATTTTACTAAAAGATCTCTTAAAAACTATCATACCTGACACTAACAATCTTTAATGTTTAAATCTGTTCCTATCTGTCATCTTTCAGAATTAAATCTTGCCACGTCTTTCCCCTAAAACTTTCTAAATAATTTAAATCTTTTGGGATTACAAATCTCAAATGGTTTGAAATTTTTGATCGCGGGAGAGATCGTGATTTAAATCTCAAATCTGTTTTAATGGAATTGGTTTTAGTCCTTCAAAGGCACTCCTGCCTCCATGTGCCAAACGATTTCAAATACACAATGCACATGTTGAGGAGGAGGATTTATCCAAAAACCAGATGAGTATTTAAACAAGGCCACATTTTCTCCCATGTTTTCTAAACCTAATTAAATCACTTGGGATCCAAAATCTCAAAGGATTTGATATTTTTGATCGGGGGAGAATTTGTGATTTAATAATGAAATTTGATAAAAGTTGATCGTTTTGATTCAGTTGTGCAGGCTGCTCTCTCATATGTGCTAAACGCTTTCGAATCTCGAAGCACATATTGAGGGGGAGCAAAACCATCGAGGTACAAAAGTTATTTAAAAGAGATTATAAAGTACCTTGATTGTGTTTTCAAATGGTTTTCTTAATGGATTTTGTGATTGTGGATGTGCTTCAAAAGAACTCTTGCCTCTATGTGATAAAAATGATTTCAAAAATCCTATGCACATATTGAGGGGGAGAATTTTACCAAGAAAATCAAATGGCTTTTTCGTATGAAAATTGTGATCAAAGAAAATATGTCAAAGTCCTCTTGCCTCTATGTGCCAAACAATTTCTAAATCACACGCACATGTTGAGGGGGAGGTTTTCTAAATGATCAAAACTATTAAGGTACAAAATGCTTTGATCTTGTATCACAAGTACCTTGATTGTTTTTCCAAATGATTTTTCAATTGGTTTCATGAAGGAAAGAACAATACCAAAAGACCGACCAACTTACTTTATGCATGGAGTTATAAGGATGGTTAGGTTAGGTATTCGTTCCCACGATCCGCCAAAACCGGAGGGATCTTCCCAGGGACAATCCACTAGATAGTGTAGAGTCCTTAGGAATATTAAAAAAGGGAGAAAAATGAGGAATGGGAAGAGTGCAGACTGAGACTGAGCTAGTACTGGAATAAACCCAACAAGGTTCTAGTTATGAAGTCTCGGTAAGCACTGAAGGGGTTGAAGAATGAAAAAGAAATGAATGATAAAAGGGTGAAAAGAAATAGCCCTCCATCAATTCAACCTTAGGGCAGAAACCGGGTTCAATTCATATGCTACTGGTGGTTACTAAGGTAACACTGGTATTGAAGACAAGACATCATGGACCCAGTGATGCACTGAACTAAAACTTCCCAAACCACTCAAGTTCCTCTTAAAAGGGCTTGTTTCATTCTCACGGGGAACCTACATAATCTATCGACTTTCTCTTAGAGATTGTTGATATTGAAGAAGGAGACCCTCTCCCTAGTCTCCGGCAAAGGAACCAAAAATGCACTATTGAGTCTAGAGCCAAGAGATCATCCACAATATCTCGTTAGGACACTAAATTCATGAAGACTTGCTGTTTCACATAATGTGGAAAGTAAGTATATATTAAGAGTCCTACGCATTATCCTTGTGGTATTGCCAGAACATCTGAGTGGTATGTAAAAGTATTCACGATGAAGATGGAAATCCTTCTAGAGCCAACATCAAACAAGCTCTTGGTGGGTGACATGTGAAATCTTGCAAAAGATCAAGCTTGTGACAGCTGGATAGAAACGATGGGGCGATTCATTATTGATTCAACCTTAGTCCAGGAATGGAATTGACGAATACTTTTGGAAAAACTGTTCGGTGTGCAAATCTTCTTTTCTCTAGCACATCGAATGTGTATTCATTCTCAAATTCAAAAAGTATCTCTGATTGAAAAATACTTTTAGAAAAACCGTTCGATGTGCGAATCTCTTCTTTTCGCTAGCACGTCGAATGTGTACTCATTCTCTAATACAAAAAGTATTTTGTTTGAAAATTGATCTTTCTCATAAAACCTTCGTCGTATTGCAAAACTCTTTCTTCAAGCAGTACGCGATTGTTTTTCAAATCATTTTTCATCAATCAGTGAATCTCAATTCGCTGGTTCACTCACTCCGTGTTGTCTTCTTTGAGACGTTCCGGTTTGAGAACAGCTAGAACAGCTGCGAAACCCTGTCAAGGAGATTCTTAGGAATCCTACCTGATCACAGGCAGTATTTATACTGATCAACGGGGAACCGTGGGCCGTGTACCTCAATTCAGCGAAAGTGATCAAGGACACTTTCATGTGTCTTATTGCTAACTGTTGTTTGCAGGTACATTTGGACGGTTGCAGCTGATCAGAATTGAGGAGTCAATCCAAAGCCGCATGCTCACAGCATCCACACTTAATTTGAAGAAATCATGACTGGTGCATATCTACATAACATGGCTCTGATATTTCATACTATGCTTATGATTCACTGCTGCAAATATCATGAACCAGTAAGGCTTCCGCTACTCTGATGGAAAGATGTCATGATTCAAAAGTGTGAGCATGTCGGTCCGAAAGTCACAACTTCACATGATGGCAACACAATAAAGGGTGATCCAGAGATTTACTGTGGCTGATGATCTCAATGAAAGCTCGAAGATCATCAAAGATGTGGATCAGTTGAAAGGCCTCCACTTAAAGTACAAAATATGCGGACTATGAGGTGTTACTGCTTAAGCACAAAGATTGCAGAATTGAAGAATTGAAGTCTACGAGCTCAAGAACATTGTCAAGAATAGAATGCTAGGATTCGAAATGTAAAACATGGGGTGACCTCCCTTAGGGGGAGATTTTTAGGAATTAGAAAATTCCATAGTGAAGAGTCGGTCACCCCAAATATTAACTAGCATAAGTTAGCTCGTAGACTTGTCATTAGTTACGTTATTTAGTAGTTTATTTATTAGTTTGTAGCGTAGTATAGTTTAGTGCAACACCGTGGAGGAAGGACGGGTCTTTACCCACTGTATCCCTGATCCACAGGCCGATAGGAGGTCGTTGAGTCTGTAAGTATAAATACCCCTTCCATCCATGGAAGGGGTGGTGCTTCATTTTAATCTAATCTTTCATTTGTGTAAACCTCTAGCAAGAACACCCTCTCTCTCTCTACTAACTATGGCAAACATGTATTTTGATCATCCAAGACCACCCGAATCATCAACACAATAAATATTACGATCCTACATACTGAAATGCAATTTACACAGATTTGATGATTTGAGATTAAGAACCAAAAACAGGTTTTCTAGCTACCTTGTGGCTAATGCAACTGCTTTTTGAACAAGCTTATGTGAGAAACAAGACTGGAGACTTCAAGTCAACCAGCTTAACTATCTATAAACCAAGACTCAGACCCCAAGGACCAACCCTGTGCAGGGTCTGCAAAGTGCCTGTTCACACTCAGCTAATACTGAGTGTGCACAGGGCACATAAGAGCTTATTGAGCTGCTTATTTGGACCTCAAAGAGCTTTTGGAAAAATTTGAAAAAATCATTTATGGAAAATAGACCAGCTTAAGTTTTTAAACCCAGAGTTGCAATGAAATTGACCCAATAATGAAGCTATGAAAAATCACTTTAGGTTGGGTTAAAACTGACTTTTCAAGTATATTTGATTTTTGACAGATTTTGAAAGGTTGACTATTGTGAACTTTGATTCCAATTTATGGACTGAATATGATGTTAAATGTTATACTAAATCTATATTAAGCTATTTTACTGTCATCTAAACACAAAACAAGCTTTTGACTTTGCAAAATTCCAACAGTGATGAGATTAGAACAGATTCAATATGATTTTGACTTTTGATGCTATGCAGATGTAATATTTTGACAGAAATGATTCAAATAGACTATATGGAGACTAAGTAGACAGATATCAAGCACAAACAAGAGCTTAAGATCAATCAAACCACTAATCCAAACACCATTTTTCTCAACTGTTTTGAACTTTAAACTGAGTAAACTACTGAACTAGTACAAACCAATGCTTAATATGACTTTAGTTACCCTAGTTACCACTATTTAAACAGGTTTAAACCATTAATGACCACAAATTTAAACACAAGCACAATATGTAAACTGTATTAGAAATGGAAAGTAAAATTCAAACTCACAACTGTCCAGCTTATTTTGCAGCTTAAACCAAACCCAATACCACTATTCTATTCCATTTCCAACCCATTCCAAGCTCTGCAATTACCAAATACCATTTCCATGCCCATCTTGCCTTCTCAGTTGACTTTTGTTGACCAACAATGAAACTTGATTGAAACTGTTTTCCAAGCTTACCAAAAGCTATTATGAGTTTAAATAAGCTTTTTTTAAGTTTAAATGAAGCTTATTGAAGCTTGGTTGTAACAGTTTGAAATTGAAATTTGAAACAGTAAACCATGAAACTTGAAATTTAAATGAAACTTTGATTTAAGGCTCAAAATGAATTACAATAACTAAACAACTTAGTTTTGATACAATAAAACTTAAAATTACAGTTTAAGACACTAATTGAGATAACTTTATAAAAAACGACATACAAGGAATTTAAAAAAACTAACTGCTGGTTCTTCTCTCCTTCTTCTTCCTCTTTTTATATGCAAACTGCTTTCCACGTGTCCTCTGATTGATTCCCACTCAGAATCTCAGCCATTGGATGTCTTGAAATGATTTTGGCCATTTGATCATTTTTTGGCGGGAAAGCTGTTTTTGACATGTGGGCTTCTGAATTTGCAGCTAGGGGGGGGTGGCATTAATTGTGGTGTGTTGTGATGATGAGGGGGGAGGTTTGAGGAGATAAAGTGATGGGAGAGGGCTTATTGTTGCAGGGCA
>BPTQ01000009.1:192670763-192706236 GCA_019973895.1 Chrysanthemum seticuspe | reverse complement strand
GTTTGTTGAGTTTATTACTATAATTTACTTTACGTAGGTAAACTGGTCAACCCTAGTGGTTGGGCCTACCTCCTCAGTGGGAGTTATCTAGATAAGTGAGTGGGATCCCAACTGGTCAAATGGATGCATTTCATTTAATATCATTATTTGAGTTGTTTGGCAAAACACTCTGTTGGGGCGAAAATCATGATCAGTCTAGCTTCGGTGTCATGTGCTTATAGCAATTGTAACATTTTTATGTGACATATTTGTCATACATGGCCTATACTTGTGGTAGTCGTATAAAACATTTTCATAAACTCTATGAACTCACTCAACCTTTGTGTTGACACTTTTAGCAATGTATTTTCAGCTATCTAAGGCATTTACATCATGGCACGCATAAGGACCCATCATAGAGTCGCGGTGACGACGCGTCTCACATGGAATTTATACATTTTTAAAACATCGTTTGACTTGTATCAAACTTATTTCCGTACATGTTGACTATCAATTGGGACCTATCTTTTGTAAACTCTGAATGTTTTATTATATCAAACGATGTATTTTTCAAACGACACTTTAGGTCGTTCAATATAACTGTAACTGTGATGCTATGACAGTCATCCCCCAGGTATTTCATTCCACTGCAAAACAGGTAATTTGGGGGTGTGACACATATACCTGATGTTGCAAAACATAATGCATCAGAAGGCAGTCATTGTCGCATGACTTTATATCCACCCATGGACCAAAAACTGTTTGCCTGAACAACCTTTCGCGATTTTCGTTCTTTGACAAACAGAGTTTAATATATGGCAGCAACTTCAATGTAGAACGAACTGCGATTTTACAATTATACAACTTTAATTTTGTCATACGGAATTATACTGTAAAATTAATTAGGGGTTAGAGGGTTCTGTGAATAAGATGTGGTTTGTGAGTGTGTGCGCGTGATGTAGAAGAAGAGGTTTAATTGTAGAAGCTGTTAAATTGTACAAGAAGTTGTTTGATTGTGTGTGTTCGCGCGTGATGTTGTGTGAGTACGTGTCTGAGTTATTATTATTAGTTTTATAATACAACCAGTGTAAAATGACCATATTATCCTCGTGTATAAATACAAGCTGCCCAATAATATATAGTTGCCTGAAAATACATTTTGGTTGCCCAAAAAACAATACCTTACAATACATGACAAATACTTTCAAAATATGTACTTCTGTCATACCTTTTTGGACACATGGCACCACATGGTTGGTTACAATAAAATTGTTGTGCAACTAGTCCATTTTCGTAACGCAAAAAAGCGTGGTCCGGAAAGTAATAAGTCTCAAGGTGCGCGGTCTATTTACCTTATTTTCCCAATTTATAATGGTGTTATGGCCTATTGAGTTCGCTAGTGATTAAGACATTTAACTTTCCATTCTATACGAAAATATTCATTTTATTTGTTGCTTTTATAACAATCACTAAAAAATCGATATACTCACTATAACTCCAACATCCCTTACCTAGTCACCACCTTCATCGCCATCTTACACTTAAAACTACCACAAATCCGTTTTCGTTCGCGTCCCTTCACCAGTGCCACAAATCTCTGACTATCACCATCAAAGACCTAATCGCAAGTATAACAAGTCTTAACCACCAATGTTTTGCTCGAAGCCACCCCAAATCCGACCATAGCCATCATTGTGTTCTCTTCCTTGCTCTAGCAATGAAAGATTCTGCTTGAGAAACATGTTGGAGAAAAAATATAGGATACTGAATAAAATATGCATGTTGAAGAAAAATATGTTGTACTTTTAGTTTATTATTCGTATTTATTAAATTGGCGTTTTTGTGTTTGAATAGTTTGTACAATATGTTTTATTATATGTATAGCATAATTTAAGTTTAAGAGATATCTTATGTAAGTTTAAGAGATACCTTAATGACATTTAATGGAGGAAAAGGAGTTCCTCCATTAAATGTAGTTAATATTAAAATTATTTATATTATTACTATTATTATTATTATTTTGTTAATATTAGTTTTCTTGAAAACCAAAGAAGTGTTTTGTAATTTGTATTTGAAATTTTGGATTATGTTAAGAATCTCATGTTTGAAAAACTTTATTTTGGCTCTTATCTAGTTAACGGTGCTTGGGTCAAGAAAGGGGATAACCAAGTTACTAAGGGTGTTTAAGGAGTAATGGTAATAAGGATGATTGATAATGTTTGATAAGTTATAATATATAATGGGTCATTACCCACTCAAATTTGGGGTTTATGAACTAATCCATCTTTCTCAGTCTTCCCTCCCCCACCCCTCACACATCTCTCCCACGTACATTTACTAACCTTCTTCTTTCTTTCTTTATATTCATTTATGTATTATTTTGAGTGAATTAATCGAAGGTAAACACTTAATTGCTACCGCATTCAAAGGAACTAAATAATTTGCTTAAGATATCCTGAAATATTGATATGAAAAGCCCATAACAGAAAAGATATGCATATTTTTTCATATACTAGTTTTAGATCCCTGTGCACGCATGGGGTTTTGAGATAGATTTTTGCTAAGGGTGTTTTTACCCCAAAAATATTTGTTTACAAAATCATTTTACCAATAGTAAAATATTTTGATACATTGATCCTCATTGATTATATACACATTCTTAGGTAAAAACATGTAAAACATATGATAAAACATAGATTTCAATAACACAAAATTATCAAACTAAGATTCTAAAACTACTAAATACAATGATTCAATAAAGAAGATTAACAAAACGAAGCAGCTAATTTTCAAAAGTTTTGTCAGTCACTGAATTTGGCTTTTCAGAGAGTTGTTGATGGCTTTGTCTAAAGTTGTTGATGGCTTTACAAAGTGTTGACGGCTTTGAAGAGAGTTTCTGATGGTTGTCAAAGAGTTGTTGATGTGGTCACTAAGTTGCTGATGGCTTTTCATGTAGTTGCTTATGACTTTCAGATATTTGCTGATGTTGGTCACTTATTTGCTGATGGTTTTCCATGTTGTTGCTGATGGCTTTCAGATAGTTGCTACTATCTGATGTTGGTGACTGAGTTGCTAATAAGTTTGCTGATGGTTTTTCGTAGAGTTGTTGATGGCTTTAAGAGAGTTTCTGATGGCATTTTCAAAGAGTTTCTGATGGCTTTCGGACGGCTTTTTTAGAGAGTTTACACGGAATTGCTGATGGCTTTCATAAGGTTATTGAAGGCTATAGAGTTTCCTAAGGTTGCTGAAGGCTAATGAGTCATAAGTGTAATTTGGTATGAATGGGGCCGGTGACCACTTTGTGTCCAGAGCTAAAAATTTTCATATTTGTAGACTTCATTACCTCCAAGTGTGTTGAAGCTACGAACTTATCCTTACATTGATCAAGCAAAAAATATTCAACTTTAATTTCACTTGAAAGTTCATATGACAATGTATTCACATGATCAATTTTTTATAGACTGAAAATATTTAACACAATAGTTGTCAAAATAAAGAGATTTTTTTGGTAAACCAGAAAATACTGATCTAATCTATTCCAATTTACCATGGCTTCTAAAGAGCATATGGAGGTTGCAACCGCCTCCATCACATCAATTGCTGAACAAATGGCATATGCCAAATTCTGAACATCCGCTTGTCAAAACAAAAATGTTATGTGCAACTTATTCCTAAAATTTTTACATTCCAAGACACATGATAAGAGTTTCAAGATTTTAGAATTAAAAATAGATACATTTATAAAGATTCAAACCTTTGCACCACATAAAACAGGAAGACAAAAAGAGGTAGACTCGAGAGCTTCAATTTCCCCAACTAAGGAAATGGAGTGCTCTGACACAATTACATCCAACGTGTCCAAATACGACATCTACATTTGTCAGATGAATAATATATTAATACATAAGATCAACAAAAGTAAGTGAACAACATAAATGCAATTAGCAAATAACACGTTACTTGAGGATAGTATGCAGAATCAAGTTCTGCTTCAGTGTATTTCTACTCGTTTGGATATGACAGAAATCCACAACTTCAAGATAGTCACGCATGCGTTATATACACTTTTCTGTAACAAACTGTAATATTCAGGTAACATATATGTAAAAAGTATTACCAGAAACTGAAGTCTTGGCCATAGTTATCATAAACAAAAATTTCATACAACTGTAATGTATTTTAGTCTTAACAATACTTGAGGTACGAACATTTATTTACACCATAAAGAAGGTATAACGCTTAGAAATGATCAAACTTATCATAACTTTAGATTTAAATTGTAACAATCCGTACTTTTTTATTTAACCAGTTAATTTTATTATTTATTTTAATTTCGTGAAAATTAACTTTTACGGC
Source organism: Chrysanthemum seticuspe (assembly GCA_019973895.1). Lineage (NCBI taxonomy): Eukaryota > Viridiplantae > Streptophyta > Magnoliopsida > Asterales > Asteraceae > Chrysanthemum > Chrysanthemum seticuspe. Next base: position 192,701,901 of record BPTQ01000009.1, on the reverse strand, counting down.
TAAGGGAATAGGTTTACTCGTGTACGTCATTAAATGCATCTATGAGCTACGTTTTTAGCCCTACGTGAACCCAACCATAGACTATGTTCAGTCTACACATTTTTAAATATTTTAACCTATTTTCATGTTTACAAGTGAGTTTTTTATTTTTCGCGTCATTTTTAAGTGTACGTCAATTTTTTAAAAACCAGTGTCAAAAAGCGCATCTTTGAGCTACGTTTTTAGCCCTAACGTCTTTTAAACATACTGTTATACCCATATAACATTATAAATAGAAAAGTTATGTATTTCTGATAACTTATGACATTTTCATAAATTTTGGATTTTTACGCTTTCTAATTTTATATTTTACGCGTTTTTAAGATTTCACGTTTGAAGTTTTATCATCAAAAAACTAGATTATACATATTATTACACTAACTAACTAATATTACTTAGCCTAGTTATTTAGTGCCTAGTCACATGATAAGAACAATATACATAATATCTTAGTAGAACATTTCAAACTTTGCTACCATTTCATTAAACACTTATCAAATAAATCAACCTCTTTCATTTGTTTCTTTTTTTTTTCTCAATATCAATGACCTAATACAAAATAAAACACCCTCTATGATCTTGTTCTTGCTTCTATAATCCATTACAAGTTAATCTCTTAGTTTCTTGATGATCCATAGTTCATTTCAACCATAAAAACACCATAAACACAACCAAAAACTCATCCATTTTTAAAGAGATTTTAATGAAATTTTGACAAGATAAATTTTATTAGGGTAGATCAAGGGTTTTTAAGAAGGGTTATTAATGTGGAAGCTTGGTGTTGGTTGGAAATTTTTTGAAGATTAGTTAGTGATCTTGATTTGGTTTTGTTTTGATCTTGTTATTATTCTTGTGTTTTTAACCATAGAACCCTTGTAAGGAATTTATGTTTCATCTTTCTCAATACCATTTTAGGTATATTTTCATGGATTATATTCTTGATTTTACCTTGTACGTGATTTAAAATACTAGAAAACATGTTTATACTCATTAGTTTCTAAGTTGGTCATGGATCTGTTGAAAAATCGGATTTGTTGATAAACATTAGTCGAATTTGAGACTTAGTAAAAAACATAAGATTCTAGAACTATGTGTTACGGTCATTTTGTAATGAGGCCCATCTCATAACTCATCCTAATGAGTAAATGAGAGCCAAAATGGTAAAAGGTGTCAAAAACTGCACATCAGATTTCTAATGTTAAAAGCTCACTGTTTTGTTCATTTATAGTACTTGGTATGGTTTAATGAAATATATCTAACACTTACACTTGCACGTAGCCACAAGCCTCATGTCCAATGGAGTGGTAGAACTCAACTTATCATTGTTTTCGCGGGACTGTTTTGGGCTGTCCAAAATCAAACTTGGGTACTTAAGGGTAAAATGGTAATTTTATATAGGTTATGAAAATTTTAAGATAGTTGGGTCCACATATATGATAAATAGAGTCAATAACCTTTCTGTGGACATGAAAAACAAGTCGTAACCATTTGCAGTTTAGGAGAAATGAATTTATTAAGTCGGGTAAAGTATTAAAAAATTCTAACAGCACCTATAGTTAAACTTAATAAACTTTACGAGCTCGTCAACAATAGTTTTTACATTATAAAAACTTCATAAAGACTATGTACAACGGTATAATCAATATATAGACTTTATAACACTCATATGAATTCATACGTTTATTATTTATGAACATAAACGCAATGCTATATTCTAGGTTTCTATCTAGAGTTTTGCTCGGCTTTTCGACATCTTATATACACTCTCTTTATCACTTTGCTTTAAGATGAGTTCATGGCCCCTAATTTTACTCATTTTGAACTATTTTTGGAGTGAGAATACATGCTTGTTTCACTTACTTGCTTTACTAAAACACTGCACTCATTTACTGAAATACTATACTTATTTGTCTGAAGCACTTAAACTATTTATCGAAAAACTTGAACTATTTACTGAAATACTTAAAGCATTTATTGAAACACTTGAACTATTTACTGAAATACTTGAACTAGTTACTGAAACACTATACTCATTTATCGAAACGCATTACTTGTTTTACATAAATACATGACTTGTATTTACTACGGACACAAGTACTTAAACATTTTCGTATTGCCTAAGTCTTGCTTTTCCATTATGTCCCCACTTTACATGAACCATTAATTACTCTTCTGTGAGTAGCGCGCATGTCATGAATAGATCTATTGGGATTGAACTTCTCCATCCGGGTAGGTAACAACGTACTACCATGTTCAAACATATGCATTTCATTTGAGGAACCTTGGGCTGTCTTTGAGGAGGAACACCTACCGGGTGGATAATGTCGTACTATCAGTCACTTTGGATAGCCTTTTAAGAGGAACACCTACTGGGTGAATAATGTCGTACTATCAGTCACTTTGGGTAGTCTTTGTAGAGGAACACCTATCGGGTGGATAACGTCGTACTATCAGTCACTTTGGGTAGCCTTTAAGGAGGAACACCAACCGAGTGGATAACGTCGTACTACCAGTCACTTTAGGTAGCCTTTGAGGAGGATCACCTACCGGGTAGATAGCAACGTACTACCAGTCTAGGATAACAAACACCATTACTTAAGGTTTCGGTTTCATGGGCTTATGGCAAGACACTACAGATATCAGTAGTCACCACTTACTTTTCATGAAATTTTAGATAATAGTAGTCACCTAAAATCTTGTGTTTCGCACTTAATTTTTACATATATATTTATCATTATGAATTTATATGTGGACCTAAGATGTTACAAGTCTTTTATGAGCGGGACTTGTAACAAGATTAGGTTGACATATATTTATTATGTGAACTTACTTGAATGAACTTTATTTGCGATAACTTTTCAAAAAAAGTAATACAATCAAGTGTTTCTGCTTTGACTCTAGTACTTTGACTCTTTCTACTTATGGAATTATGTGATGTAATTTATAAAGGTTTCATCTTATTTACATTAAATCTATGAACTCACCAACCTTTGTGTTGACACTTTTTAGCATGTTTTATCTCAGGTCCGTAAGGCGATAGCTTGCATTTGGAGCATATAGTCTTTTGGCATATTTTGAATACTCAATCATTCGATATTACTTTTAAAACATTATTGTAAGTTATACTTGGGACCTCTTATTGTAACTCTGATTTATTTATCAAATGGTAACTTTAAAAATGTCTCATTCCGAGGTCGTTTTCTATTACTATCTTTTGTTATTATGAAGTAGCACCCCACTGACACTATCTTCCGCTGCGACATTTTTGGGGTGTTACATACACTATACCAAAAATTGTAATATTAGTACTCTGTACCCACATTTGGGGACTAAATTATTCAAAGTTCTTAAATTCTTAAGAAATTAGCCATTTTTTAAATCAAGATTGGTTGCTACATGAGCATTTGCTCGCTGAACCTTCATGGCAGTGTCCAATCTACCATTTGAAAACTGCCATTGAGATTTTTGTTATGTAACACTCTCAACACATGTACGTCAGCAAGCTTCTTCTCTCCCGCCATTTTTTTTCTTAGAATCAAATGAAAAATTAAGAACCGAAGGTGAGTTACCCAGAGTAATATTGGACCCCACTCCATTAGATATCATAGATGAAGATATCAAGATTCCTCTATTGTTAGGTGGGGAAACTTTCTTGTAGGATCGTAATATTATGTTGTTAGATGATTCGGGTGGTCTTGGATGATGAAAATACAAGTTTGCCATGTTTAGAGAGAGAAAGAATGAGAGGGTGTTTCTTGCTAGAGACTTGCTTTGTAAATTATGAAAGGTTAGATTAGAAAGCACCACCCTTTTCAAGGATGGAAGGGGTATTTATACTTACAGACTACACGACCTCCTATCGGCCTGTGGATCAGGCAACCAGTGGGTAAAAACCCGTCCTTCCTGCACGGTGTTCCACTAAACTATACTACGCTACAAACTAACTAATTAACTACTAAATAACGTAACTAACGACAAGTCTACGAGCTAACTTATGCTAGACTATAATTGGGGTGACCGACACTTTAATATGGAATTTCCAATTCCTAACAATCTCCACCTAAGGGAGGTTACCACATGAAATACATTTTGCATCCTAGCATTCTATTCTTGACTTTGTTCTTGAGCTCGTAGACTTCAATTCTTCAATTCCGCAATCTTTGTGCTTTAGTAGAGATTCTTCAAAGTCCGCATTGATTTGTACTTTTAGTGGAGGCCTTTAACTGATCCACATCTTTGATGATCTTCGAGCTTTCATTGAGATCATCAGCCACAGTAAATCTCTGGATCACCCTTTATTGTGTTGCCATCATGTGAAGTTGTGACTTTCGGACCGACATGCTCACACTTTCTGGATCATGACATCTTTCCATCAGAGTAGCGGAAGCTTTACTGGTTCATGATATTTGCAGCAGCGTAGCAGAAGCATAGTATAAAAATATCATAACCAGGTTATGTAGATATGCACCAGTCATGATTTCTTCAATTAAGTGTGGATACTGTGAGCATGCGGCTTTGGATTGACTCCTCAATTCTGATCAGCTGCAACCGTCCAAATGTACTTGCAAACAACAGTTAGCAATAAAACACACAAAAGTGTCTTTGATCACTTTCGTTGAATTGAGGTGCACGGCCCACGGTTCCCTGTTGATCAGTACAAGTACTGCCTGTGATCAGGTAGGATTCCTAAGAATCTCCTTGACAGGGTTTCGCAGATGTTCTAGCTGTTCTCAAACCGGAACGTCTCAAAGAAGACAACATGGAGTGAGTGAACCAGCGAATTGAGATTCACTGATTGATGACAAATTGATTTGAAAAACAATCGCGTATTGCTTAGAAGAAAGAGTTTTGCAATACGACGAAGGTTTTATGAGAGAGATCAATTTTAAATCATAAATACTTTTTGTATTTGAAAAGAGTACACATTCGATGTGCTAGAGAAAAGAAGAGATTCGCACATCGAACGGTTTTTCCAAAAGTATTTTTTTCAATCTCAGATACTTTTTGTGTTTGAAAACATGAATACACATTCGATGTGCTAGAGAAAAGAAGATTTGCACATCGAACGGTTTTTCTAAAAGTATTCGTCAATTCATTTCCTGGACCAAGGTTAATTCAAGATTGAATCTCCCCATCGTTTCTATCCAGTTGTCACAAGTTTGATCTTACGAGAAGATCTCACATGTCACCCACCAAGAGCTTGTTTGATGTTGGCTCTAGAAGGATCTCAATCTTCATCGTGAATATTTTTACATATCACTTGGATGTTCTGGCAATACCACAAGGATAATGCGTAGGACTCTTAATATATTCTTACTCTCCACATTGTGTGAAACAGCAAGTCTTCATTAACTTTGTGTCCTAATAAGATATTGTTGATGATCTCTTGGCTCTAGACTCAATTGTGCACATTTGGTTTCCTATGCCGGAGACTAGGGAGAGGGTCTCCTTCTTCAATATCATCAATCTCTAAGAGAAAGTCGATAGATTATGTCGGTTCCCCGTGAGAATGAAACAAGCCCTTTTAAGAGGAACTTGAGTAGCTTGGGAAGATTAGGGCAGTGCGTCACTGGGTCCATGACGTCTTGTCTTCAATACCGGTGTTATCTTAGTATCAACCAGTAGCATATGTATTGAACCCGGTTTCTGCCCTAAGGCTGAATTATTGGAGGGCTATTTCATTTCACCGTTTTCACATTCAATTCTTTTTCATTCTTCAACCCCTTCAGTGCTTACCGAGACTTCATTACTAGAACCTTGTTGGGTTTATTCCAGTTCTAGCTCTATCTCAGTCGGCACTCTTCCCATTTCTCACTTTTCTCCTTTTTTCATCATACCTAAGGACTCTACACTATCTAGTGGATTGTCCCTGGGTAGATCCCTTCGGCCCTGGCGGGATCGTGGGAACGAATACCTAACCTAACCATCCTTATAACACCATGCATAAAGTAAATTTGTCGGTCTTTTGGTATTGTTCTTTCCTTCTCGAAACCAATTGAAAAATCATTTGGAAAAACAATCAAGGTACTTGTGATATAAAATCAAAGCATTTTGTACCTTAATTGTTTTGATCATTTAGAAAAGCTCCCCCTCAACATGTGCATATGATTTTGAAATTGTTTAGCACATGGAAGCAAGAGTTCTTTGAAATATTTTCTTTGATCACAATTTTCATAGAAAAAGCCATTTTATTTTCTTGGTAAAATTCTCCCCCTCAATATGTGCGTAGGATATTTGAAATAATTTTATCACATAGAGGAAAGAGTTCTTTTTGAAGCACATCCATGAACACAAAAGCCATTAAGAAACCTTTTAGAAAATCAATCAAGGTACATTATGTTGAAACATAGAAATCTTTGTACCTTGAAAGTTTGTTTTCTTTTGAAATGCTCCCGCTCAATATGTGCTTCGAGATTCGAAAGTGTTTAGCACATATGAGAGATCAGCCTGCACAATTGAATCAAAAAGATCACCTTTTATCAAATTTCATTATTAAATCACAAATTCTCCCCCGATCAAAAATATCAAACCCTTTGAGATTTTGGATCCCAAGTGATTTAATAAGGTTTAGAAAACATGGGAGAATATGTGGCCTAGTTTAAATACTCATCTGGTTTATGGTTAAATGCTCCTCCATAATCATGTGCATTATGTATTAGAAATCATTTGGCACATGAAGGAAGGAGTGCTTTTGAAACAATCACCTTTTTAAAACCGATTTGAGATTTAAATCACGATCTCTCCCCCATCAAAAATTTCAAACCAATTGAGATTTTGGATCCCGATTGATTTAAATCATTTAAAAAAATTTAGGGGAAGACATGGAAAAATTTAATTTTGAAAAATGATTAATAACAAACAGTTTTTCGACATTAAAGATTGTTAGTGTCAGGTATGATAGTTTTAAGAGATCTTTAAGTAAAATAAAACAATTTCACAATCAAACAAGAACATAAAAAATTTCATTTTGACAGATCTTTGAGTTTTAAAGAAAATCATGCCAAGACATAACATTAAATCTTTAGATCACCACATTATAACGTACAAACGGACCTTTATGAAGAAATATCGTTTGAAAATATTTTATTTTAAATCACTCTCCCCCTCAATCGATGACAGTAGTCGATGATTGAGTGACTTAAGTTTTGATAACATGAAGTCCGGTGATTTTATAAATTAAGTCCAAGTAATTTTCAACACAATATTTTCTATTTTCAAAACAATTTAATCAATTTTTTTCAAAATTGTTTAAAAATGGTATACTGCACAAAGATACGTTAGGTGGTTGAACTGCTTTTGTTGTTGTTGTTGTAGGTATGGAAGAAAACCATATGCAGAAGCAGTGAGACTTCATACATTGCATTTTAATGCCAACTGAGGTCAAGTTAGGCTTCGTTTCTTCATTTGCTGATGAAGAAAACCATCTGCTGATGCAGTGAGACCTCTTACGTTGCATTATTCCATGCCAACTCTCCATAGAATTCCAATTAAGCTTCGTTTCTTCATTTGTCAACCCAAGATATAGTTACCATTTCCTTTCGGAATCCAATCATCTTTAATTGTGGGATCCGAATCGGGAACATTCTTTTAAACCATGTTATCTGCATACGTTAGTGAACACAGATAGACATATATGGTGGTCGACAACACCCAAACAGCAATCGACTAATAAAAGTCAATTCAACATATCAATCAGATCATAAAAGGTATGGGAATAATGTGTTCATCAATCTATAATCATCTAATCCTAACAATCACATCCTAGAAACCTAGTCCCTCAATCAATGACTCTTTCTTTGAAAAGTTTAAAAGTGTTGAAGTCATTGATTGAGTTTTCCATTTTTACGAAAACTCTGAATCTGATTGATTTTTTAAGAAACTCATTTACCACCAATTTTTGAATACACCAAATATTTTTCTGAAGAATTTTAGACGGAAAAACATTTGTGTAGGAACAGCAGTCCTTTGACATACTTTCCTCATTTTTTTTAGGATAAGTGCACGAATTTTGAAAATCGTTTAAGCGTAGCACTTTCATTCTTTGAAAAACGGGTTGCTATCAGAAATAATAGCAAGCCATGGTTTTGAAGAACGGGTTACAGTCTGAAGTAAATGCAAGGCTTTTTTTTGTGTGGACATGTTTAGAAAAGAATATGTACACCTCCTGTTCAAACTTCATCTATGGTCCCGTGCCATTATTGAATGACATTTCTAAGACCGTAGATGTTATCGATACCAGAAGACATGTCTTTAGAAAACATATTTTTGGTATTTTTTCAATTTTCTGATTTTTATGGGTTTTTGTTGGTTTTATATTTTTCTATTTTCTTTTTGTTGGTTTTCTATTTTTGTATTTTGCTTTTTGTTAGATATATACACAGATAGAGTAGATGATATAGTTTAAGAAGATGATGATATGAGTACCGAGATAAGGATATCGAGCAGCCCCGTTGTAGAAGATAGAAGTCATCATCCCTAAAACTTTCACCACCAAAGCTTCCGAGGCTCTTGCATTTGAATAAAGAAATTGAACCATCTGAAAGTGAGACTTTGGCAGCTTCCCCCCAAACCGAAAATCCTTTAGCTGAGCAGATTCAAAGCTTTCTTTCAAGCTTCTCTTAGCCAGGTGCACAAAGAAGCACACCATTATCATCGAACTTGCTGCTCCTTTTAAGAATAATCATCGTGATTCATCGTTCGGGGTTTTACCATCCAATAGAAGAACAACAACGTATCATCCCACTCTTAAATAATCTTCTCAAATTTCATAACCACTGAAGTCTGAAGCGATCCATACCAAAAGTTTTCAAGAGAACACTTCCCCCAAGTAGATGAATTGATCCAGTCAGTCTCTTAGACTAGAGCTCACGAACCCGAATACACATATACCCGAAGACAGAAACTTATACCATTGAAGTAGCAGATTAAGTCCAATAGCCAAAGGATAACCCCGGTGTATACTTTTCTCTCCCCCTGAAGAAAGTGTATGAAGCTCAAGAACCCAAAGTACCCGAATGCCCAAAGAGAGAATAACCGATAACATTGAAGAAGCAGGCCGAATCACTGATTATCTCTGCGGATGACTATATCTGCGGATGTCAACTCCAGAATAAGTGATTATATCTCTGAATCACTGATTAAGCACTCAAGTGAAACAGCTGAGCGCCCCCAATGTACACAATTCTCTCTCCCCTGATGATTGCGATAACATCGAAATCATCACACACTTGTGTAACTCTTTTTATCTACAGAAACTAACTCTTCCCTCTCTTCCCCCACATAGTTGGAATAAGAACACTAAACGCCATGAGTCAAACTTTGAGTTTCTCTGCGGTAATGACCTTTGTCTTCCCGGGATTTCTTCAATCACTTAGAAGTATTAAGCTCATCAATTTTACTCGCGTTTAGATGCGTGTCTCCTTCCACCTTGATCATTTCGATACTTCAGAATCAGCAAGTCTTTGTAAGCTCAAATACTTGAAATCTTTTTGAGAAGAACACTTGAACTCTTGTGAGAATCAACTTGTTGTAGAATGTGTGAGCAAGTCTAATTGGGGATTAAATCTGGCTTTTCACTTTCTCCCAATTAGTACTCTCCCCTAAACCGAAAATCTTTATGATGAATGCTTGAATTGAGAAGAAGTCTATAGATCGTTAAATGCAACTCATCTTTAGTCTTCTAACATGTAGCAGAAAATGTAGAACTGACTGTAGACTCGACCTTCTTTAAAATTGTCTGTTTGGGAAATAGAAAGTCAACATCTTCAACTCACCAAATTCATTCCTGTTAACTTGTATATAGCAAATCCCCTTAACTCAAATCCTTCCCAATCAAACAAGAACAGAAAGACGTTCATCAAAAAAATCCGCCTCGCAACTGGAAGCACTTTGTCATTAATCAAAATCAGCCCGTGTGAAGATGTTAACCAACGGCTCTTTAGAAGAAAACTCTATGTGAAGATGACCCGATATGAAGAAGCTCGGTTCTTTCATGAGTTTGGAGCCGTTTGACCATTTATTCTCATATAATATCAACCATGCAGTAATTTCACACTTCTTCTCCCCCTCAAGAATTGCATACGGAGTTGCCATTCTTGATTGAATAAGTGAATATCATTCAAATGTTCTATTCACACTTCTCCCCCGCAAAATTAGCATGTGATGTCCCCATCTTCATTATAATCGAGCAAGTGGAATGAGAAAACAATCAATGGTAGCCCGGTTCACTTGATAATTAAAAGCGCATGGAAAAAGCATGAAGCATGTTGATGAGAATGGTCATAAGTGAGAAGATTTCTCTTCTTTTGAAGATAAATCGCACTGAAACGTACACTTTTCTTTTCTTTAGAGTACGAGGCATGAACTGTTGTGTTCATACGTCATTGTCTCTCCCTTTTCAGCTTTCTTGGCAAAACATGTAATCAACCCCATTATCATTCAATAGGCTCTTTGTTGTGACAGCTGATGGAGAAAACCCAATATGATGAATTTGACCCTGAAGTATACTAACCCGAACTCGTGACTTAAACTTGCACATATGTAACAAAGAGCGGTGCCGAGACTTCATCCTCCATTGAATCTCTAAGTACTCTATACTCTTCATCCAACCAACCATCAAGTAATAGACGTACATTACCTCTTGAAAATCCATAATTGAATGTGACACTGAGCACTACAACGTAACTCCTTAAAGTGATAGTTATTTTGAGGTGATAAGAGCCCAATTCCCCCAAGTGGTAAAAGAAAAGGAAAAAAGTCACCCAACAATAACTAGATTTCCAAGTCTTCGTTTTTGGTAAAAAGTTCGAACAAGGATCATGAAGAATCTTCATCCAACCATTCCCGATACCTTCAGATACTAAGTACACTCGCCCGTGATATTTCACTTCAACCTCAAATAAATAATAGTGAATTAACTCCGTTGTCACATCTTCTTGGTTAAAAGCTCAAATCAAGCCTCCTTTGACATTTTAAGTGAACTATGATAGTGGTTTTCATCCCGACCATGGTTAGTAGCACATAACCCCGTAAAACCAAGTAATAACCAAACTACCATGAAGACAACCCAAACACACACCCAATTCATGAAGTACACCCTTTTATCCCTTCTTTTAAGCAGAAATCGTAGCACCAGCATCAGATCAGATCCAAAATTACACTTTCCTTTCTCCAGGATGGTTTCATCATTACGAGATTTTACAATTCCATGGTTTAAACCGAGAAATAGATTCTTTCGCAGGATTTTACAAAACCAAGAATAAACCGTAAGATAGATCCAGAAATGCACTTTACTATTACCAGGATGTTTCCATTGTCACGGGATTTTACAAGTGTATGATTTAAACCAAGAAATAGGTTCTTTCGCGGGATTTTGCAAAATCAAGACAAAACCGTAAACAATGTCAGCTTGAATGTTTTATGATAACTTTTGGTTTTGGTGAATATCAGTTTTAGGGTAACATACACCGGTTTATCAATGGTTCATAATCCAACAACAACATCATCAACCATCCAATAGACACTTTGGTAAACACATCATTCACACATTCTGCCGGCTAATGTTGTGACCTCCTGGAGAAGTAAACCCGATATACCAAACTTGATCAGGAAGTATAATTCCCCAGATTTGTTACTTCAACTTGTACTAAACCTTGTGAAGAAGAAACGGTGTACCCAATGTACAAAACCTCTTGAAATTCTCAACTGAGTGAGACACCGAAGTGATAGTTACGTTGTGGGTTAATCAAGAAAGAATCACAAACGTAACTAAATAGCCAAGCCTTTATCACACTCTATAAACGCCCAAACAAGTCATCTTCACGGAAGGGTAGAAAGCAAGAAGATGAAATAAGTAAATGTGCCCGGAAAACCTCACTTCAAATTCAAATAAGAAATATCGACCAAATAACCCCGTAGTCAACTTAGTTCAAATTAACAATTTCAAGCCATGATGAAATACTATCCATGAAAATGTATATACCAAAGTACCAAACCTCATAATCAAAATGAATCATAGCATCATAACTCATCATTAAATCTCACCGTCAAATTAAATCACATCATCAAGTATGTTCAAAAAATCTCATAATCAAATCTCATCATCAACCGCAATAACTCATACATCACCAGTCTGCAAACTCGGCTTATTGAGACAAGTGTTTCACCTGTTCCAACTACAATATTAAACCCGATCCATTAAACATTTTCATCAGTTTTACATGGTTTCGTTAGTTTTTACACATATTTGCATGTTTTCATCTGGTTTTACATATTTTTGCCCGTTTTTACACGTTTTCGTTCGTTTTTACACGTTTACGTCCGTTTTCGGGAAACATATATGAAGATGCTTATGAACACGTTCAAAATGTCTTGTACATCACAAGCCTTTTCAACATACCTGGTGTTTCTCATGACGCAATTATGCTCTGACCTTTCCTCATAACACTTACTGGGGCACCAAGAAGATGGATCGATAGATTGCCCGCTGGGGCAGTTGATACATGGGCTCTCCTAAAGAAACATTTCATTCAAAGATATTGTCCTCTTTCGAAGATATCTAATCAACTCATGGAGATCCAAAATTTTAAGCAAGAAGATGACAAAACGTTGTATCAAGCTTTGGGTGGATATAACGATCTACTTTACAAGTGTCGTACTCATGACCTAAATAGCCAGCAAAAAGTCAATATCTTCTACAAAGGTATCAATATTGCTACAAGAAAAATGCTGGACTACCAAGGACCTATTCCAGGGATGACCCCTACTCTTGCCATTGAAGCCATTAAAAAAATGGCCGATCATTCTCAAAAATGGTAAGATGGAGGAAACAAAAGAAACCTAGGCGAAAATCTTGATGATATTGCCGCCATTACAAGCAAGCTTGAAAATCTTGGTCGTAACATGCTTAAGCTCAAGGAATGTGTTCATGCCATCTAAGTAGGATGTGAAAACTGCGGTGGAGGACATCTCACCAATAATTGTCCTCATATTGACTATGATAGTAAAGTCGAAGAAGTGAAGTATGGTGAAAATAGACCGTTTCAAGGGGCTAATGGAAACGGGAATGGTTATCGTGGATGACCTCCCACATATTACAACCGTGGGACTTTCGGGGAAAGAAGATCTAATCTGGAGGGCACGATCAGCAAATACCTCGAAGACTCAACTAAGAGACAAAAAGAGCAGGAAGAATGGTTAAGGAATTTCCAAGAAAATAAAAACAAGAGCCTTTTTAGTCATGACGAATCGCTAAAAACTCGGAAACCATGATTGGTAAACTTAGCGATGAGGTAAAGAGAAGGAATGAAGAACAAAAGAGCAAACCAATAGCATGAGAAGCCGTATTTTCTAAAAAATGACAAATTCGACGATAGATCTAGCATGGTGCAGGAAAAGGAAACTGGAATTGCTGACAGAAGCCAATTACGCCGTAACCCCACTTCCGAATTACGGCGTAACTGGGGTACTTGGTCTGACAGATTTCTCTAATTGGATGAATCAGGAAAACATGTCATTAATGGATGGTCCAGTGATACAAACATGATCCCAAAATCCCCATCCAAGAGGAAGAATCACTGGTGCAAGGCGATACTAGCAGATAATGATAAGTTGTACGATCTTTGGGCCTCGTGCAACCCTCATAATGACATTTGTGACGGAGGAGAAGGCAAAGAGAGGGTTAAAATAACAAGTATATGTAGTCTACAACTAACGATGATGAAAGGTTGGAAAAATTCTCAATCGAAGATATTGATGAACCTCCTATTAAGGACTGTTGAAAACCAATAATTATCATGGAAGATGAATCTACACGAGCATGGCTTACATGCAATCCATTTCGTGAGTATTGTAACGGGGGTGGTGATATGAATGGTGAAGAATGGACATGCCCCCATGATCTAGAAAGACACGACGTCAAGTTCGAAGATCTATCATTTCATGATTGGTATTTGATAAGATTCGGGGATGCTATTATTAATGCGGGTCTACTAAGGAAGCTCAAGCTCGACTACGAAGAACATTGTCTCCAACAAAGAGAGTCCATGAATGAAAGGCTAATCAAAGATGATACTTCCTGCAAGGATGATCCTTCAAGCAACACCAACAACAAGACAGTTCAGAAGCATTGGTGTGAGAAGATAAAAACCTTTGGTAAAGTCTTTTAGGCTTCTTGTAACCCGTTTGAAGATGACTGTAACGGGGGGAGTAGCATAGCTAGAGTCGGGGATGACAAATTTTTGTGGACCTCAACCAATGTGATGAGAGAACGGAGTTTATTTGGTTGGATAAGTTGGGATTTGATGATTGGGTTAAAATCAAGTATGGTAAAGTAGATGATTCCACTAAGCAGAAAACTTGGAAGGGATGCATGAGTGAAGAAGACCCTAGTGAAGAGATTCCCAACGATACTAGTGAAGTGATGAATGAGGATAGCAAAGATACACGGGGTGATGAAAAAGAAGAATGCAAGCGTGTGCTTGTTGAAGCTTTACTAGATGACAAGTGGTTTAAGGGAACTGAGTCCGATGATGATGACATTGAGGGAATTATGGACTACCTTGAACTACAAGGTGAAGACGGGTTCACTGACCCAGTTGATGAGGCATACGAACAACGGAGGTGAAAACTTCTCGGCATTCCGTACAAAAGGCCACCACCAATATTAGCTAAAAAATATGAGTTTACAAGATACCACTTGGGGCCGGACAAAAAGTTTTTGCAAGATTCGGAAGATTGAGACAAAGGAGTATCTTCGCACCGTTACTAATGTTGCTTGGGTCAGGAAAAATTTGATGAAAGATATGGAAGAAGTTGGCCAAGATCGAAGGCCACCATAAAGCCCCATGGCTTTGAGTCTAACTTAAAGACTCGGTAATAAAGAAAAGTGTTCTTTTGGGAGACAACCCGATATGGAAGAAGTTGGCCAAGTTCGAAGGCCAAGTTCGAAGGCCACCATAAAGCCCCATTTCTTTAATTTCTATTTTTGTTGGGTTTTGCGTTTTTAACATTTTTTGCAGGAATTGGAGATGAATTCACAAGTGTCTAAAACGGGGAATAGTTTTGTCCAACATTTACGGCGTAACTCATCCCCATGGTTACGCCGTAACATATCATCAGTAGCGATTCTCTCCAAGGAATTAACCATTACGGCGTAATCCAATTCTATGGTTACGCCGTAGCTATTCTCTAGTAGCGATTGCCAGGTTTTACCATAATTATGGCGTAACTCCTTTATTGGGTTACGACATAATTACCCTGCAGCCCTAATTTATCCTATATTAACACAATAACCTTGTATTAGTTTTTAAATGAACTTTGTGGGTATGTTCCCTGTAAGCCCTCACGAGACTACACTCGTTCACTTGGGACACCAAGTGGTTTAAAAGTCTTGTTGCATATGCTAAAGTCAACTGTGATTCCAAGGAAAGTGAGTTAGATTTCTCTTTGTTTTTCTTTTTCTTTTTAGAATTATGCTTGTTGGTTAGTGTGATTTCAGGGAATGAAGTTTGCTCGTGGATGCTTAAGCAAAGGCAAGATTCTCTTCGTGGGCCTTCTTTCTTTTTAAGGAGCAAACTTCAAGGAAGTTCTCGCTCTAATTCTACTTTCTTCTCACCTTTATTTAAATTTTAGTACAAAAGGTACTTTGTACATTTCAAGTGGGGGGACGGGAGTAGAATTATTTCTTAAATTTTATTGTCCTCATTTTTCTAGTTTATTTTGAGAAATTATGCCATTTTTAAAATTTTGACATGTTTTTCTTAACCTAACTAGATTAGACCTTATCCGAGCACATTATAACCCTTGATATTTCATGGTGAGATTAGTCTTACCCGTTTCCAACTATTTACCCAAATCCACCAAATTATGAGTGTGCCGGTAGCTTGTAAACTTTAGAACTTGGCCTTTGCATCATTTCGAAATCATAGACGAGGTTTGTTGAGTTTGCTTAATGTATATGGAGTAATCAGTTTGAGAAGGCAATATTTTAGGATTATCACCCAAATAGCCTATCCTTGTGTGTCTATCTATTAGTCACCTCGACTTTGGACCCCCATGTTAAACCCGTTTGTTGCACTTACCCTTAGTACAAGTTACCCCTAGAAACATCCGTCTAAGCCATTCCTTTCATTTTGTTCACCCAATATATATTGTTTCGTTACACCCTTTCGCCTTAGCCTACCGTGTAGTCTTAATTTGTGATCGCGAAGTCATTGTTTTCCTATGTTCAAGGTTCAAGTAGAGAGGTTTGGAAATCACGATTTCGTCAAAGACTTATATTTGAAGATCATTGAAGACCCCCCAGATTTTCATATTATGTTCGTCTCAAGTGGGGGGATGTTATGTTATGTTGATGTATAAAAAAATAGTATTAGTTTATTCTTTATTGTAAAGTGCAATGTTATAAGCACTATGATTGGAGCTCATCAAAAGATTTAGCATCGAGGAGGCCACCTCGGTCACATTTGAAGAATTGAGTTGGTAATTATTGCGCCAACAGTTGAAGAACAGGTAATGTGCCCATCATGACGTCCGCTAATGACACATCTACTTGAATTGACCATGTCTGGTTTCTTCACCTTAAACCTTGAACTTTGTATGAACGGTAAGCGGTGATAACTTGATTATAGGTTAAGACTATTTGCTTTGTTATTTTAATTTGAACCCAATTATTTCCCATGTCTTATCCAACCCTTTAGTCATGAAGCGTGTCTAGGTGATGAAGCGAGCAATCTTTGGTATCTTGGCCATGGATTTGGTCATGTATCATTGATTTTGTCCACTTTGATGTGACATGTTAGTAATGACATTGCACCCTTAACCATTGTTGTGTCTACCCATATTGCCTTCAATAATTGTTTAGTCCTTAACTCTAGTATTGGATATTTGTGTAACCGCCAAGCTTATGATAGAATACATGCTATGACTGTGCTTTGAGTGATCACCCCGAAATTGACACTTAGACTAGTTGAGAGAATTTAAGTGTTTTGTTCCCATTTTGTGAGGTGTTCGGCTTTACTTTATTCTAGCATAAGGGATTTTTAAACTTATATTTTCTAGGTAATGGGAGATATCTTTTTCTAATAAGGTCTACTTGAGGGCAAGTAGAGTTCAAGTAGGAGGATATTTGATAACATCAAATAGTCCTAAATTTTAAGTGTCAATTTCCCCCGATAATGTTCATATTTCATATCAGTTATATGGATTTACGCTTGTATTCCTTTAAATTTCACTTTCAGGTAAATTAGGAGCATTGGAGCGTACGAGACGCAGATTTGGAGATTTTCTGAAAGATTTATGATAGTATGCAAACTATGAAGGAGCTACGGCATAACTCGATCTCTCACATTACGCCGTAGCTAGTGCGTTGACTCAGAAGACCAACTTAATGGCGAGTCCGGCATAACTCCTAACTTAGGTTACGCCGTAATCAATTAGGTCAAGATATGGTTTGTGCCTCCATTAGCTATGCTGTAATTCCCCAAAAGGATTACGGCGTAATCTTAGCAAAAGTAACATGTGTTGAAGATACGGTGTAACCTCTTCCAAGTGTTACGCCATAACCTACTTAACGAGAGCATCATTTCAAGATTTATTGAAGTTACGGCATAACTCTCAACTCAAGTTACGCCGTAACCAGATCGTGCCTATAAATACCAGCCCTAATTTATGTATTTCACATCATCCACTTACAACCAAAAAGTAGAGAACGTGAAGAGGGTTCCAAAGGCATATCTTTTGGAGCATACGGAGCCATCTCCAAAGGAGAAATTACTCCCTAACGATAAGCATTAGCTATTATTTTATCTTTTACTTTCGATTCATGTATTTCATTATGTTAAACATTGAATCTTTTGTGTCGTTTAATATGATCGACTAAGAACCTTTGGTGCTAGCCTAGTTATGATTCCTTGAAATGTTTTGTTTATGTTTTCATGCTTCTGTATAATTGTTTCTAGTATATGCATGCATAGTTCGTTGGTAGCTACCCTAGCTTCGGTAGTTTGGAATGGCGTTCATATCTAGTTGCTTAGGAGAATTGACCAACTGACCCTAAGTAGTTAGGTGGAGTTGGGGAGGGTAAGAATTGACCAACTGACGACCCTTCCTCGCTTATGTGAACTGACCAAATGATCAGCGGTCGTTTGGATGAACTTAAGAAGTTAGGGATACGTGTCTAAGATGCTAGCGCCCGGGCATTCATTGTTACGAATCTTGCGTGTAGGGTACTTAATGACTTCGCTTAGGGGACTAAAAACAACTCGACTTTCAAGGGTAGTAGCTTGATCTCGGGTAGAAGCCTTTGCCGATAGGTTAGGACGAATTGACCAAATGTTGTCCTAGCGACTTAAACCCCCACGTGAACCAATTGGAAGTAGTAAAACGTAAGCATTACATGTTAGCCTTAATAGTTTTTATTAGAAGTGATGGTCATTCACGTTTAGGAACTTTGTAACGTGTGTTAGATATATTGCTAGAATAGTCAAAGGGCTCGTGGATTGGGCTAAGCTAAATGGCTAGAAGTTATGTTAAGCTAGCCTTGTATAAGTTCTTGTAACCCAATCAAATTCAAGTCCACCACGAGGCCCATGGAAAGCCCATTAGGGCGTCTAGAATAAGGAGTATAAATACCCCTCAAATGGTCATTTGAGGGGTGTGCTTGAGTGTGTGTGTGTGTGTGTTTTCTTTCAAGTAATACAAGTTTCCTTTCATCTTGTTTTTCTCTCTACATACACGAGTTACATCTTAAGTCACCATCTTCCTTTCTTGCTTCTTCATCTTTTACGCATATAGTTTGAGTTTACTTCGTCTGTTCATCTTGTGATAAGGTGGTATACGCGTAAGGTTGGTGTAAAAACGAGGTCCTACAATTGGTATCAATCGCCTAACAATGGTTTAGGAGTGTTTTGGTTGAAGTTTTTTTGTGTTGTTACGCGTAGTTTCGTTCTCACTATTGTCACGCTTAAAACTTTAATTTTTGCACTAAAAACTTCAAGATTCTTATGGTTTGAGGTTCTTATAGTGTTAAAGATTCTAGTTTTTGGAAAAAGTTCGAAGCTTTACGTGCTTTTCTTTAGTTTTAAACTCGTATGTATCGGGTTGTTCGTTTCTACGCATAAGCAGAAAAAGCTCTTTGGGTGACAAAGGTCAAATCTTTCTGGGTATTTGAGTGTTTTGGAAACTGTTTGTGCATCTGAAATCGTCTGAAAATCTAGGAATTTTTTACGCGTAAGAACAGATAGTAAAAACCCTCTTTTTACGCGTAAGAAAAAGTCAAAACCCTATTTTTACGCATAAGGTTTTACGCATAAGCATTTGGTTAAGAATCTTCGTGCAACAACGGTGACTTAGTGCTTCCCTCACTTGGATAAGTTTGTGGAACACTTCGACTTGGGAAATCTCACTAGCTTGGATAAGTTAGAGAGATATGATTCGTGTTTTACGTGTAAGCGAGTTTTTACGCCTAAGATTTAAATCTTACGCTTAAGACTGTATTTTACGCATAAGCATTAATACTTACGAGTAAGATATTGTTTACGCCTAAGAGTAACATCTTACGCGTAAGAATATTTCTATGCATAAGCATTAATTATTACGCGTAAGGTCACTATCTACGCCTAAGGTTCAACTCTTACGCCTAAGGAACAAAACTTACGCCTAAGCAACCAAAGCTTACGCATAAGCTTAAGGATTACGAGTAAAAACTTCAAACGGCTATAACTTTTGAACCGTAACTCCGTTTTTAGCGTTCTACCCATCAAAACGACCGTGAGAACAAGGAGATTGGCACGCCGAATGAACTAAAGGTCAACTTTCAAGTCCTAAAAATGCTCCGAAAAGAAGTTATTGAGGTTTTTAAGTTTTTAGACCAAATGTTCACTACAACAACCAAGCTTAATCTTCATCAAACACAACTCCTTTATCGTTGAATCGATCCTACATCAACTTTATCATATCATACCTTCATCAATGGCAACTCAACAAGACATTCATGCAGCCGGTGCCGAAAACCGTCCTCCTATGTTGGAAAAAGGTGGTTATCTTCAATGGACACGCCGTATTCTTCTTTACATTAAGACCAAACCTAATGGAAAATTGATGATTCAATCCATTACAAATGGACCCTTCATACCTCGACAAGTCCAAGACCCTGGAAATGCTGATGCAACACCTCCCGTCCCACCATCTTTTCGTGTTCAAAAGGAATCAGAATACACTGAAAAGGATCAGAAACAAGTCGAAGTAGATGACATGGCAATTCATATTGTCCAACTGGGTTTACCAAGAGACATCTTTGCTGCTGTAGACAGTTGTGAAACTGCTTTCGATATGTGGGAACGTGTTAGACGTCTTTGTCATGGAACATAAATTGGTCAACAAGATACGGAGAACAAGCTGCTAACTGCATGGGAGAAGTTTGCATCTACTCCCAGAGAATCCATTGAATCCTACTATGGAAGGTTCTGCATTTTAATGAATGAGCTGATCAGAAACATGTTGACACCCAAAACTATCGTGAGCAACATCAAGTTCCTGAACAATCTACCAGAATAATGGGGACGATATGTCACTATTGTCAACCAAATAAAAGACTTACATCAAGTAAAATTTGATAAACTCAACGATTTTCTGAAACAAAACCAAAATGAAGTGAATGAAGTCAGGAAAGAAAGATTAGCAAAGAATCATGATCCATTGGCACTCATTGGAAAGACTCAAACTCCAGTGAATACACAGCAACAAGCTTCATCATCTTCCACTAACAACAACTTGCAGCAATACATTCCACAACCACAAGCTATTATCCCTCAACAACAATTCTATCCACAAGAACAACAAGTCATTCAACAACAACAGTCTCAGCAATACCAGGAACAAGAAATCACTTATCTTGAAATTGAACAAGAACAAGCTTTGTCAACTGCATTTGCTTTTTTGACTAAAGCATTCAGAGGTCGCTATTCCACACCAACTAACAACAACCAAAGGATTTCATCAAACACTCGCAACAGGCAAATTGCACAGCCGGGTGTGAATATGGGTCATCAAGGACAAATGGTTGGAGTTATTGGGAATCAGCAGGGATATGCTACTGGATTTCACATGGGTAATCAGGCGGTTTCGTATCAGGGTAATCAGTTGGGTCAGAATGTTGGAAATCAGATGGGTCAGAATGTTGGGAATAGAGCAGTAGGTAATCAGAATGGGAATGTTGCAGCCCCAGTCGTTGGGAATTATGGAAATGTGAATCAGGGTAATCAGGTTAAGTGCTACAACTGTCAAGGAGTGGGTCACATGGCAAGGAACTGTCCCACTAAGCCGTAAAAGAAGAATGCTGAGTATCTTCGGAAAGCTATGCTGTTAGCACAGAATTCAGATGTAGGGATGCAGTTGAGTGCTGAGGAAAATGATTTTTTCGCTATTATGGATGATTTGGAAGACCTCGAGGAAATCAATGCGAACTGCATCTTCATGGCAAATCTTCAGGAGACTAAGTACGACACTGATTCTGACGCACGTCCTGTCTATGACACCAATGCAGTATATGAGGTACCAATCACTGATGCATGCTATAACAATGTCATATTTGATGTGTTTACTCATGACGAACAGCATTCTGTGACATCAACACCTACTTATGGTACATACCTGGACAATCCGAGTTGTAGCAATACTAACTCTGAGACTCCAGATGTGGATCCTTGTGGAGACTGTGTGGCACAAAATAATGAGACTGATGAGGAAACACGTGCTTATTTTGAATTATTAATCAATAACTGTGGCATTGAAATCGAGAAAGTTCGAACGGTCAATCGCGAAGTTAAGGCCGCGAATGCTAAATTGACCGTTGAGCTTGAGAGTTAGAAGGAGAATGCAAAAGCCTTTGAATTTCATAAAAACAAAGAATCAGAATTGGAAATTGGTTATCGAAATTTGGTTTCTAAAGAACAACTATTGCAAATCAAGTATAACACACTTGATGTGAATTTCAACTTGAAAATTAAATCTTTAAACAAGGAAATTTCTGATTTAAATGACCAACTTTCTAAACAAAAAGAAATGCTTTTTGATCTTGAAAAAGAGAAGAAGCAGTTGATTACTGATTTTTTAAACGATAAGATTCTCTTCTTGATGAAATTCTTGATAAAAATGAAAAAATCCAAACTTTGGAAAATTTGCTTCTTAAAATGGGTCATTCTGCTCAAACAAACAAGATGCTTTCTAATCAAGTAAATCCGCGTTTTCATACTAATCATAGAATGGCACTTGGTAACGACCCTTCTTCGTTCCTCAAGAAAGCTCAGAAACATCAGAATGTGTTAAACAATGGAAATGTTTTACATGAACCCATTATTGTTCGTGATTCTCTTGAAACGTTAGAACTATCTAAGGAGAGTAGAGAAAGAATAAAACAAAAATATCCGGAAATCAAACCAATCGACTAAAACAAATGGAACAAAATTTCTGGAATTACTTTTGTTAATCAAAAAGAAAAGTCAAAGTTTTCCATCACACCAAGTGTTTCAAACAAAGAGTCAACACCTGTTTCAAAATCTGTTTCAAAACCAATTGTTGTCTCAAATTCTCTTTCGAACATTGAACAAATATCTTCAAACAATCCTTTTAACACAAGTGATGCGAGAAGTATTTTAGTAAATGTGAAAACTAGAATTTTGGATCTTCAAGACACTGTTAAAACTAAAACCAATATTACAACAAACATCTGGTGTAATAGTTTTGATAATGAAAATAAAAAGTATTTTGAAACTCAAATTGCCCCTCAGCTGAATAACATCAACTCAAGGGTAATTCATTTTGAACAAGCGTTTTTGAAAGAAACAGCTGACTTTGTCAAGGACCATAAATCCCTGGTAAAGCAAACTAATGACTGTGTCGAACACATCAAATTTTTGGAAAATTTAAATGACTCTCTCTTCGAAGATGTTCTGACTACTGATATTGTGTCCATTATTTTACAAACATATTCTGTTGAAGATCATGAAAGACTCCAGTCTGAGACCTCCAAAATTGTTTCAAAATATGAAAAAGCAGTTGAGAAACTTGAAAAAGAAAATGTCTCATATTTTAAACAACTTGATAGAAAAACTGAGGAATGCAAGTATGACAAATTGTCGTATGAGCGTGCCTACAATGACATGGAAGCGAAAAATGATATTTTGAGGGCTCAGCTGGAATGTCAAAAAGGAAAGGTAGTGGATACTAAGATTTCAAAACCATTGACTGAGGAGAAAGCAAATGTTCCCAAACCGGTTTTAAAACAAAAAATATCTGTTTCTATGCCTCCTCCAAAAGTCAATGAGAAAAATGATTTATCCAAACCAGTCAATCCACCTGCCTTGCCTAAACAAAATGTTGAAAAAGGAAAAGCGGTTATCGAGAAACCAAAAGTTTTAGCACCTGGCCTTTTTAAGATGAGTACCACTAATGCGTCTGCCTCCACATCTAAACCATATGGAACAAACGACATAAGTTTAGAAAAGCACTCCAATGAGACTAGTAAAGCTGAAACCACTTCTCTAGATAAAAATTAGAATCCTAATGAGTGTGCCTTACCTTCTGCAGGACTAGGAAGCACCTCTAGGAGCAGCAGACTAAAGCCAAAGAGGAATACAAGGAACAATAGAGTCTCGCTTGCCTCTAAGAGTAGTCGCTTGAATAAAGAGAAGAAAGTAGAAGAACACCCTAAGAATTTACCGCTTATTAATAAGAAAGACATTTTATCTGAATGTACTGAACCTATGACACTTGCTAAGTCTAATGAACGTGTTGAATCCCTTTGTTTAACTTGCAAGAAATCTTTAAATAATATTCATGATGAGTGTGTTTCTAAGAATGAGATTGTTAAGCTTGTTAAGAAGAACGTTCCCAAAAGAACTTATGCTAAACGAATAGGAAGACTAGTGGCAAGACTTAGGCTTTACACTACTGATAAGAAGCATAATGTTTACTTTAGGGGTGACATTTGGAAACCCACGGGTAGAACTTTCACACTTCAGAATGGTAGAATGAGTGATGAACCTGTCTTACCAATAGATAACTTCTGTGAGTTTGATCAGGATTTTACCTCTTATTAATAAGAAAGACATTTTATCTGAATGTACTGAACCTATGACACTTGCTAAGTCTAATGAATGTGTTGAATCCCTTTGTTTAACTTGCAAGAAATCTTTAAATAATGTTCATGATGATTGTGTTTCTAAGAATGAGATTGTTGATCTGGTCCGAACCGTCAAATCTAATCACACAAGCTGGCCACTTGTGAATGGCCAACCGTAAAAGGCTTAAAACAGTTCAGACACAAATACAATGAAGTCCTGGAGAATAGAATGAATTCCCGGGTCGTTATGTCCCACGGAGACTCAATGGTGTGTAGAACACTTGATCAGACGATAGAATGATCACTAAGGATAGTGATCGGAAAGGATTTGGATTGAATATTACACTACTGAAAAAAAAGTTTATAAATTAAAGCGACTTAAATACAAATTAAGAAGATTAAAAAGATAAAATATATTAAATAAACGCTATCACAATATTTAAAATGATGAACGTTTAAAACTTAAAACGTACGTTTAAATAAAATTACGTAAACGTACAAAATAAAACGTGAAAATAAAGAAGGAAAATACCTACGGATATGAAAAATACATTTTTACAATCCTAAATATAAAAGAAAATTTATAGAAAAAGAAAATTATTTTTATAACTATTTAATTAATTATTATTAATTAAAAACTATTTATTAAGTATTTAAAATGCACTAAAATATAAGAAAATACAAAATTAACCTAGAAAAATGAAATTATAACTTGGAAAAATCTAAAATATGATAAAACTTATTTTAAAACTGAAAATATATTTTTTTAGACTTTTTATGTATTTATTACTAATTTAAAACTATTTAAAACTAATTTAAATTGTGAAAAATACCAAATAAAAGGGAAAAAATAAGGAAAAATCTGTTTTATGCTTTTTATATTTATCTTAATCTATTAAAATTGAAAAATTAATTTTTGGAACTTTTTCTCAATTAATTGCAATTAAAGCTAATTTAAAATGATTAAAAACTATTTTAATCAAGAAAAATAGTAAACAGTAACTAAAAATTATGAAAAACTCAGGAAAATTCTAAAATATTATTCTAGATCTGTGAAAAATATAAAAACTGATGCTTATGTGGAAGAATATAGAGCTGATATGTAAATGGATATGAAATAAGCTATTAAAAATAAGCAAATAAGCTATAAAATGCACCAACTGATAACATAAGCTAGATAATTCTAAAACTACTCTAAGGCAACTAATTAAAGCTACTCCTAAGTGCTAAACAGTGATCTACCAATGATTAAGCCAACTGCTACATAAGCCAAAACAGGCTAACTGACCCTAAGTTTGAGCTGATGAAACTGCTTATCTAAAAAGCTACAGAGAGAACTAAAAGTGTGGTCCTCAAGACCACCAACCAGAGATCATTTGTACCAATTTTCAGCTTATAAGGACTTAAGGTGAAGAAGCTATAGATCAAAACAAAAGTGGCTAAATTGTGACAGTGGGCTGCATATACAGAAACAGTAAACTGGTACCCTAGTTTGAGCTTATGCAACTACTTATCCAATAAGCCAAAATGAAAACCAAAAGTTGACATAAGTAGACCACCTAGCAGACTGCTTATAGACCAAAAATGAGACCATGAAAAGCTGTATTGAACCTTGTGCATTTGCTGCAAGTTCTGCACAAAATGGCTCTTTGACAAAGTTTGACTTCTAAAAACAGTTAAGCAAGTTGACTTTCTTGAGATTCAAATGCAAATGAAAGACTGAAATGGATGAATAATGATGAAATGAAACTTTAACAACCTTATTTAACAAGTTCTAAACCTATGTGGATTGATTACTGTGACTGATTTCAACAGTTGTGAGAACAAGAACAGTTTTAGAAGGAAATTGACTTAGAAGGGACATGGATGCAAAACAAGGACTGACATGGATCCAATAAACAATAGCAGACCTAAACCTACTGATCTACTTCATTATGTTAACCTCTAGCTCATTTTTAGTACCAATCCAAACACTCCTTTAACAATTCCAAAATGCATGAAAACTTAAAACCTTGATGAATCCTAACATAAACTGAAATGATTCACTCAAACAAACAATAAACTCAACTCATTAACTCAAGAGAATCATCAATCACTCTAAAAAAACTGGTTTGACTACTGATTTTGACTACAGTTGACTTTCGTTGACCATTGACCAAAAGTGCTTGATTCTTATTTAAAGCTTATCAAAAGCTATTAGAAGCTTTAATAAACTAGATTGAGCTTAAAAATAAGCTAATAGAAGTTTATACATAAGAAAATGAAACGAAACATTTCAACAGTAAACTTGAATTTTTGAAACTTATATGAAAGCTTAGATTGATAATTAAAAACACATTACAAGGATGTTATGACTTAAATGTAATACATAAAACTTAAAATTACAACCTTTTGCACTGAACTAAGACAATAATAAAAAAAACGACATTGAAGAAAAAAAAACTTTAAACTAACTACTTCCTTTGCTTCCTTCTTTCTTCCTCTTTTATAGCTCCAAGCACATTCTCTCTACTTTCTGACCAAATCCCACTTTCTTTCATGTCCATTGGATGATTTAAAGTCATCTTGGCCCTTGATTGGTTTTTGGCGGGAATTTGGTTTTGACAGTTGGAGGGGTTGAGTAAAGGGAAGAGAGATGCATTAATTATATCTTGGATTGTGTGTGGAGGTGGGGGGACATGGAGAGGATAAGGTGAGGAGGGGGAATGGGGTAGCCTGAGTTGCAGACAAGCAAGTGGAGAGGGAAGAAAAAAATGGCGCGCTTGGCTTGTTTGACTGCCATTTGACCAAGGCAGTATTAATAATAGGGGGTCCAAAATGGTTAGTGATAGGGGTCCAATGTGGTTATGACCAGGCCAAAATGGGTTTAAGGGTTTTAATTCATAAGGACCTTTGTGTAATTTTCTGAAAATGTAAGGACCATTTCTGCCAATTCATCAAAGTTGATCCAAGGGTTAAAAGTGACAAGTTTCAATAATGCAAGGACCAATCTTGACACTTTCCAATTTTCCAGGGACCATTTATGTCATTTTTCAAACTTGAGGGACCAAAGTTGTAATTTTGCAAATTTTAAACTTTGAAGGGTTTGTTTTAACAACTTTTGAATCCCATGGACCTTAAATGACATTTTTCTTTATTTTGATTTACCAGGGACTGTTTTTGACAACTTTTGAAACTTGGGGGACTAAAACTGCCAATTTTGCAAACTTGATACGTTTTTCATCTGATTTTGATCTTTTTGCATTTAAAACATATAAAACACTGATTTGTGATATTTTCATCATTTTGATGCATTTTTGAGTGTTTTCAGATGTTTTTGCAGTTTATATTGTACAAAAATGATGAGTATTTAGACACTCATCAATCCCCCACACTAAACTATTGCTAGTCCCTAGCAATGATTTGAAGCTTTAATGGATTTTAAAAACTCTTTACCAAAAGCCATCACTTCTGGAGTAGCCAAATGTTTCAGTTCAAGTAAGAACCATGGTACACCGATAACCATGTGATTTTGAGCAAACCACCAGCTTTCAACGGATTTGGTTTGTCTTTACCAGAAGCCGTTTGCTCTGGACTAGCCAACTCTTAGATAAATTATCAATATTATCTTTGGTGAGCTGATTACCAATTATGGTTTTTCCACTGCCTTTACCACAAGCCATAATCTTGCGGGCTAGGCAACTCTTCACTTTTTAGGATATGGTGAGCTGAATACCATACAATTTTGGGCAAATTGCAAGCCGTAAACGGATTTGATATATCTTTACCAAGAGCCGTTTGCTCCTGGATTAGCCAATCCTTTTGTCTTACAGACATGGCGGACTGATAACCAAGCTGAGTAAGTGTAGAACACTTACTCCAAAAAAAATTTTTGGCCAAAAATGGGGGAATTGGGTAGATAATATATGAAATTCGTGAGAATTCCCCCCCACACTTAGAAATGAATATTGCCCTCAATATTCAAAGTACCGGCGGTTATGCCGAAACAAAGAACGTAAAAGGGAAATACTACGGCCATTATTTAGAAAGATTTTTTTTTTTTTTTTTTTTTTTTTTTTTTTTTTTTAGAGAGATATATATATATATAACATGTGGGGCATCACCCCCACACTTAGGTGGTAGAAAGGGGTAAGAAGTCAGAAATATGGGTGAAAACCCATATGGTGTGTGCTACTGTTTTTGGTTACCGAGTCGCTAGCTTGACTCGACCCCGAATTCATTGGTTCATGGGGAAGTAAGTGGAAGAGAGAATCTCCATCGGACTTTCATTCAAAATGTTTGTATAAACATTGAAGTACGTGAAAGTTCCTCACCGATGAGATATACATAGAACCGGCTCAAAAATGATAAATGAAAATGCCAGGGTCAAAGATAGTGTCTTCATTCCCGAAGGAGTGAAGAAGAGAGGAAGTCACATCATATGTGAGGAATGGAAGAAAGATGTTTATAACAATTAGGATCCATTCTTCATCCTCAAATGTAGACATATCGGGAGGAAGGGTGAAGGTAGTATCATCAATAAGCAAACTCTTATGATAGAGTACACCTTCCTCCGAGCCAATATCATCCTCAAGATCAAAATAGAAATGATCATATTCCGGAGGAGATATGTCATGAGAGAGTTCACCGGAGAACTCTTCATGAAGAGAATCATTGGAAAAAGCCTCAAGCTCAGGCTTGTCCAATGTAGAGTCACTATCCACAACGGGGATAGGAGCTGAAGCTGACTTAGCACAAAATGATTCGATCTTAGAAACGAGGAGATTTATATTGAACAATTGTTCACGAAGTATCTCGTCCTCAATTTCCAGATCATCAGAATTTCTCACCTCTTCTAAGCTAACTAGCTCAGAAGGTAGCTCCTCGACATAATCGATGTCTCCATAGGATAAAGAATCGTCAAACAAAGTACAATCGTTATCAGAATCGGAGAACATCTTGACATGATCATATGGAATGTCAAGAGGAGGAGAAGAATCATCATTAAGAGGCTCATCACACATATTACCGGAGATAACCTCGGACTCACTTGGGATTGGAACAAGGCTCTCAACACTAGACGATTCCATTTCTGGAATAGTGCTAGAAGGCTCGTCCCCCATTATGAGAGAGTCTTTGGAAGCAATAAAAGGTAAGATAGGTGTGATAGCAATAGACTGAGGGAGTTGAGAAATGATATCTTTCAAAGGAATAACACTCTCCTCGTCGTCCTCATAATATTCCCTCATTTGAATACTATCCTCATCATCATCGTCATCATATCGGATTCTTATGTTCATCTGCTGAAGCTTACATACCATTCTTTTCATTTGTAGTTTCTTTCGAATGCGTATTTCTTCAGAACTTTGAGGAAGATTGCATTCCTCGTAATCATTGAAATGCTGTGAAGGCTTGGAAGTCTGATGACTGATGTGATACTGTGGGGGTTGGAAGTTGTCAAAACCGGGAGAATTGGAATTTTGAAAATTTTGATTCATCGGTTGACATTCAAAAGTCGCATGAGGACCCCCGTAATTCTCACAACAGAGATAATTGGGAAAATAACTTTCACCAAAGTTCTGATTGTAACATGGTTCCGGCTCATAGACAAGCGGAACCCGTGGTGGACAATCAAAACCGTAATGAGAATCATTCCCACAAAACTCGCATGAGTAGGATTCGTATTGGGGCTGTGGAGGTAGGGAGGAAAAATCGGGTGTTTCATTATTTGAAATGGGATCGGGATTACCGACAAACTGGTCTCCGAAACTCACATTGGTACATCGCCGACAATTTCCACCGTTAAATGCACCTCCACACCAGGAACATGTCGAAAACCATGACATGAAGAATTAAACGGATAAGAGGGATAAGAGATGAAGAATTAAACGGTTATAGAAGATAAGGAATGGAGAATTAAACAGATTAGAGGGTAAGGGAAATGTAGAATTAAAAGATGCGAGAGGGTAAAGATGGATATTTTTGGATTTTTTTTTTTTTGAAAAACAGGCTATAAAAACAAAGAATGAAAATATTTTTGGTGTTGATAACACTTCAGGAAAAGTGTTAATGAACTTTTTGGATTTTCTGATAACTTTACAAAAAACTTTTTACAAAAGATGGAATATGTGCAAGAATGGGTCTGAAAAAGGCTAAACACACGCTAAAGCCTCCCCGGCAGCGGCGCCAAAATTTGATCTGGTCCGAACCGTCAAGTCTAATCACACAAGCTGGCCACTTGTGAATGGCCAACCGTAACAGGCTTAAAACAGTTCAGACACAAATACAATGAAGTCCTGGAGAATAGAATGAATTCCCGGGTCGTTAGGTCCCACGGAGACTCAATGGTGTGTAGAACACTTGATCAGACGATAGAATGATCACTAAGGATAGTGATCGGAAAGGATTTGGATTGAATATTACACTACTGAAAAAAAAGTTTATAAATTAAAGCGACTTAAATACAAATTAAGAAGATTAAAAAGATAAAATATATTAAATAAACGCTATCACTATATTTAAAATGATGAACGTTTAAAACTTAAAACGTACGTTTAAATAAAATTACGTAAACGTACAAAATAAAACGTGAAAATAAAGAAGGAAAATACCTACGGATATGAAAAATACATTTTTACAATCCTAAATATAAAAGAAAATTTATAGAAAAAGAAAATTATTTTTATAACTATTTAATTAATTATTATTAATTAAAAACTATTTATTAAGTATTTAAAATGCACTAAAATATAAGAAAATACAAAATTAACCTAGAAAAATGAAATTATAACTTGGAAAAATCTAAAATATGATAAAACTTATTTTAAAACTGAAAATATATTTTTTTAATTAAATATTTGAAAAAAAAGTCATCACATTATAAGTTAGGTTTAGGAAAGGCTAGTGATAGGAATCACTAGTAAGATAGCAGACTAGTTCACAAGATGTGTGGTAACTCAGAGGCACCCTGGATTGCTGGGCCCTTAAGTAAGATAAGAGGTC
>BPTQ01000009.1:192602986-192670753 GCA_019973895.1 Chrysanthemum seticuspe | reverse complement strand
CTCAATTACTCAACTCAAATAACAAACAAACTCACTTAGCAAAGTCAAATACAATCCTAAGTAGTTCCAAAATTCAAAAGTACGTAAAACCTTAACAATTTCCTCACAAACCTAACAATGATTTTTACTCGATCTCCAATTGTATTACTTCATCTAGTCATCCAAATCCAGACGATAACAAATAACCTAGGTACAGTCAGGAACAAAACGTAGGTACAGGGAAGATTCAGTTAAAGGAAGATTTTGACAAGAACAAGAGTGTTGACAACTTTAGTCAGTGTCATTAGTTAGGTGTATCCAAATCTTGAACAATTTATTCCAACAATTTCAAAGTAAAGTAGTAATAAGTAGGTAAAGTCAGAAAGTAAACGTAAACTTAGAGTTCTTTCAGTTGAACGAATTGACAAAAATCTTCAGTTTGAAACAGTTTCTCGGTAAAACACGTCTTGAACGTCGTTTACGTGTTCCAAGTTATGTCGAAAAGTACCAGAGTAAAAACCAGATATTCGTCAGACGATCCACCAGATGAATACAGTTGAAAACCAAAAGTAAAACCGAATAACCTATTCATCAACGTATTCGAGTTTGATCCCATGGACAAATGACAAAGACATATACGTCGGGTGACAGTGTTAAATCGGTGAAAACAAAACTAGATATCGAAGAAGTGGAATTCAGGAATATTCGATTTTTAACCATGTTTACTAGAGACCAACCACCAGAACTCCTGGTGTGAAAATCAAGAGAGACATCGAAAAATCTATTCGTCAAAGTAGTCGAGTTTGAATCCCACTCAATCGGACAAAACCGAATACATCGTTAACCGAATTAGTAACCATCTAGTGATAAATCGTCAATCCTCATCGAAATTAATCAACGGAATCTCATCAAAATCTTAATAGATCGAATACAATAGTCAACCACGTAAAATATCGAATAAACGAATAAAAGATATCGAATAAAGTATAGGTAAATGTATAGTCGAGCTATAAGAAGGTGTATTCGTAGTCAAAAATATAAAAAGTGTCTAGATCTTATTATAAAATCTTAAAAGGACTCAAAAAGTATTAAAAATCAATGACAAATGATAAAAAGAACTAATTTTATCAAAAATTAGTAAAATTTAATCGAAATTAACGTTAATTAACTCTTTTTCAAGGTTTTTAATTAAAAAGTTAAAATTATCTAATTCTATTTATATTTTTCGTATTTTGTCTAAAAAGGAATAAAAAAGGGAAAATAAACCATAAAAAGTGTTAAATTTAATCAAAATTTATCAAAATTTAATCATTATTTATGTATTTTTCATATTTTTTTATATAAAAGTCAAAATTTTATTCAAAATAGTATAAAATCTAAAAAGGTTCAATATTAAAGTAAAAAGATCCAATTAAAACATAAAAGAATATAAAATCACGTAAAATTTATGAATTATTTATCAAAAATTAATTATTATTAATTAATTTATCAATATTTTTATTAAAAGAAAAAGATATTTAAAAGAAAATATAAATCCTAACATTTTTACATAAAAAGTATAGGCATCCATAAAAGGAAGAAATAAAAGTGCAAAATAAAACATGCAAATGCATTAAAATAAATTTGCATGCAAAATTCAAAAGACCACCTAGCAGACTGCTTATAGACCAAAAATGAGACCATGAAAAGCTGTATTGAACCTTGTGCATTTGCTGCAAGTTCTGCACAAAATGGCTCTTTGACAAAGTTTGACTTCTAAAAACAGTTAAGCAAGTTGACTTTCTTGAGATTCAAATGCAAATGAAAGACTGAAATGGATGAATAATGATGAAATGAAACTTTAACAACCTTATTTAACAAGTTCTAAACCTATGTGGATTGATTACTGTGACTGATTTCAACAGTTGTGAGAACAAGAACAGTTTTAGAAGGAAATTGACTTAGAAGGGACATGGATGCAAAACAAGGACTGACATGGATCCAATAAACAATAGCAGACCTAAACCTACTGATCTACTTCATTATGTTAACCTCTAGCTCATTTTTAGTAACAATCCAAACACTCCTTTAACAATTCCAAAATGCATGAAAACTTAAAACCTTGATGAATCCTAACATAAACTGAAACGATTCACTCAAACAAACAATAAACTCAACTCATTAACTCAAGAGAATCATCAATCACTCTAAAAAAACTGGTTTGACTACTGATTTTGACTACAGTTGACTTTCGTTGACCATTGACCAAAAGTGCTTGATTCTTATTTAAAGCTTATCAAAAGCTATTAGAAGCTTTAATAAACTAGATTGAGCTTAAAAATAAGCTAATAGAAGTTTATACATAAGAAAATGAAACTAAACATTTCAACAGTAAACTTGAATTTTTGAAACTTATATGAAAGCTTAGATTGATAATTAAAAAACACATTACAAGGATGTTATGACTTAAATGTAATACATAAAACTTAAAATTACAACCTTTTGCACTGAACTAAGACAATAATAAAAAAAACAACATTGAAGAAAAAAAACTTAAAACTAACTACTTCCTTTGCTTCCTTCTTTCTTCCTCTTTTATAGCTCCAAGCACCTTCTCTCTACTTTCTGACCAAATCCCACTTTCTTTCATGTCCATTGGATGATTTAAAGTCATCTTGGCCCTTGATTGGTTTTTGGCGGGAATTTGGTTTTGACAGTTGGAGGGGTTGAGTAAAGGGAAGGGAGATGCATTAATTATATCTTGGATTGTGTGTGGAGGTGGGGGGACATGGAGAGGATAAGGTGAGGAGGGGGAGTGGGGTAGCCTGAGTTGCAGAGAAGCAAGTGGAGAGGGAAGAAAAAAATGGCGCGCTTGGCTTGTTTGACTGCCATTTGACCAAGGCAGTATTAATAATAGGGGGTCCAAAATGGTTAGTGACAGGGGTCCAATGTGGTTATGACCAGGCCAAAATGGGTTTAAGGGTTTTAATTCATAAAGACCTTTGTGTAATTTTCTGAAAATGTAAGGACCATTTCTGCCAATTCATCAAAGTTGATCCAAGGGTTAAAAGTGACAAGTTTCAATAATGCAAGGACCAATCTTGACACTTTCCAATTTTCCACGGACCATTTATGTCATTTTTCAAACTTGAGGGACCAAAGTTGTAATTTTGCAAATTTTAAACTTTGAAGGGTTTGTTTTAACAACTTTTGAATCCCATGGACCTTAAATGACATTTTTCTTTATTTTGATTTACCAGGGACTGTTTTTGACAACTTTTGAAACTTGGGGGACTAAAACTGCCAATTTTGCAAACTTGATACGTTTTTCATCTGATTTTGATCTTTTTGCATTTAAAACATATAAAACACTGATTTGTGATATTTTCATCATTTTGATGCATTTTTGAGTGTTTTCAGATGTTTTTGCAGTTTATATTGTACAAAATTGATGAGTATTTAGACACTCATCAATTGTTAAGCTTGTTAAGAAGAACGTTCCCAAAAGAACTTATGCTAAACAAATAGGAAGACTAGTGGCAAGACTTAGGCTTTACACTACTGATAAGAAGCATAGTGTTTACTTTAGGAGTTCAGATTCCAGATCTAAGTCCATTTTCCAGATCTGCCTTTAAGTATAGTGGAAAATGGACTTATATAAGTGCCTTTAAGTAGTTCAGATTCCAGATCTGTCAATCCTATGAAAGAGAACTCAAGTGTGCCTTCTAGGAGTACAAATCCCAGCACTTCTAGTTTTAAGAAAGTGAACCTTAGTGTCCCTGCATGTAGTTCAGATCCCAGCACATCTAAACAGGTGATGCAAAGAATAGTAAAACCAACTAATGTTCCCATTCCCTCTACAGGAGTAATCAGTGACATTAAAGGGAGCAGGTCAAAGTCTCAAGACAATACAAGGAATGATAGGACCTCGCAAGCTAAGAATGTGCACTGGAAAAGAGTAGAAGAGCAATCTAGGAACTTTAAGTTTGAACCGAATAAAACGAATCGTGTTGATTCTAGTATTAGCCATAGGCGTACTGTAATTAATTCAAATTCTGATACTATTTGCAAACCTTGTATTGATGTCTGCTTGAATTCTGTTTCTAATCATGAATGTGGTGTTAATGTTTTGCCTCATTATGTTAATTTTCCAGTTAATATTGTTAATACCAAAATTCATGCTAAGAAGGCTAAAAGGCAAAAACGTAAGAAAGTTAGAAAATAGTGGAAACCCAC
The DNA here is from genome assembly GCA_019973895.1 of Chrysanthemum seticuspe. Classification (NCBI taxonomy): domain Eukaryota; kingdom Viridiplantae; phylum Streptophyta; class Magnoliopsida; order Asterales; family Asteraceae; genus Chrysanthemum; species Chrysanthemum seticuspe. The sequence goes on along the minus strand of BPTQ01000009.1, from coordinate 192,666,559 downwards.
AGGAAGAACATTTAGTAATATAGGCTATTATTGGATACCTGTTGGTCATAAGACTAATCAGACAATGCCTACTAGAAAATGGATACCTACTGGTAGAACTATTCCCTTAAGAAGTGAGCACACTGTGAACAGGGGTAATACAGACACTAGAAATGCATCTATTCACAATGATTCCATTGCCTTATTTTCTTATATGAATGCTTCTATTTCTGATGTGGGTGTTCCAACCATTGTTACTAACCAAATGGAACCCATTCTTGCATGGGGATCCCAATTATCCAGTTATCTATTCTTGTCTGTGTTCAACTGCAGATCGTTCAAATCGTTCTGTGGTACCTGGACTCAGGCTGTTCCAAGCATATGACTGGCGACCGGTCACGGCTCATGAACTTCGTGAGCAAATTCATCGGGAAAGTTAGATTCGGGAATGATCATTTCGATGCTATTATGGGTTATGGAGACTATGTTGTTGGCAAAAGTGTTATCCCCAGGGTTTACTATGTAGAAGGTCTTGGTCACAACTTGTTCTCTGTTGGTCAATTCTGCGATTCTGATCTAGAAGTAGCCTTCAGAAAACATACCTGCTTCGTTAGAGAACTTGATGGTAAGGAACTCTTAAGAGGTTCACGTTGTTCAAATCTATACACCATCTCTATCGAAGATATGATGAAGTCTTCTCCAATTTGCTTGCTGTCAAAAGCTTCTAAAACAAAGTCATGGTTATGGCATCGTTGTCTCAATCACCTGAACTTCGGCACCATCAATGGTCTCACCAGAAAGGACTTAGTTATAGGTTTACCTAGACTCAAGTACGAAAAGGATCATCTTTGTTCAGCATGTCAATTGGGAAAAATCAAGAAGTATGCCCATAAACCCAAACCTACTAACTCTGTCACAAAAGTTCTTCATATGATTCATATGGATTTATGTGGACCAATGAGGGTGCAGAATATCTTTGGGAAGAAATATGTGTTAGTTGTGGTTGATGATTACTCTAGATTCACCTGGGTCAAGTTCTTAAGGACAAAGGATGAAACTCCTGATATCATCATCAAACTCATCAAACAGCTGCAGGTTCGACTTAACAAAACCGTCAGAATTATCAGAACAGACAATGGAACTGAGTTTGTCAACAAACAACTTAGTGAATTTTATGAAAGCGTTGGAATCAGTCATCAAAGAAGTGTTCCACGAACTCCTCAACAGAACGGTGTAGTTGAAAGACGAAATCGAACTCTTGTAGAAGCCGCTAGAACAATGCTGATTTACTCAAAGGTTCCAATGTTTCTCTGGGCTGAAGCTATTGCCACTGCATGCTACACACAAAATCGTTCCCTGATTCACACTGTTCATGGAAAAACTCCATATGAACTTGTCCACAACAGAAAACCTAATCTCTCTTTCCTTCGTGTGTTTGGTGCATTGTGTTATCCAACTAATGAGGGTCAAGACTTAGGCAAACTTAGAGCTAAAGCAGACATTGGAGTATTTGTAGGGTATGCACCAAACAAAAAGGGATACCGAATCTACAACAAAAGAACCCGAAATATCATGGAAACAATTCACGTTACGTTTGATGAGCTGACCGGTCAAATGGCTCCTGGACAAACCAGTTCAGGACCCGCACTTCAAAACAGTCCCATTGGTTCATCCCTTGTTCCAAACTCTTCTCAAGAAACTCCATATGTACCTCCATCTGAAGATGATTTAAAGAAATTGTTTGATCCTATGTTTGATGAACTTTATGATCCAAGTACTAATGAGGTGTTGATTCCTACTACAGAGGCTGCTCATATTCCTGTGAATGAAGTCAATCCCTCAGTCTCAACATCTTTAAGTCAAGAAGCGCCTGCTGCTGATCCTTCAGTCTCATCAACAAATCATCATTCTTCAAATGTACATCATGGAAATGTTTCTGGCATCAATGATGAAGTTAATCCCTTTGCTACTCCTTAAGATGCTCCATTTGAAAACATATTTGCTCCTGAATCTTCATCAGAACCATCTTCTTCAGGAGACATCGACTCTGCTACTTCAGTCCCTCAACAACTACCACATGAACATCTCAGAAAATGGACTCACGATCATCCATTAGACAACATCATAGGAAATCCTTCTCGTCCGGTATCCACTCGTAAACAGCTTGCTACTGATGCCTTATGGTACTTCTTTAACTCTATACTCTCAAAGATCGAACCTAAAGATGTTAAAACTGCTATTATTGAAGACAGCTGGTTCAATGCCATGCAAGATGAAATTCATGAGTTTGATCGATTAGATGTATGGGAATTAGTACCAGCTCCAGATTGTGCTATGATCATTGCTCTTAAGTGGATCTTCAAAGTGAAGCTTGATGAGCATGGTGATGTTTTGAAAAATAAGGCTAGGTTAGTAGCTAAAGGTTATCGTCAAGAAGAAGGTATTGACTTTGAAGAATCTTTTGCTCCAGTTGCTCGAATCGAGGCAATCAGAATCTTTTTGGCTAATGCTGCTAGTAAGAACATGGTTGTCTATCAGATGGATGTGAAGACGGCATTTCTGAACGGAGACCTTAAAGAAGTCGTCTACGTCAGCCAACCTGAAGGATTTGTAAATCAAGAGCATCCTACTCACGTTTATCGTTTGAAGAAGGCTCTTTACGGTTTAAAGCAAGCTCCAAGGGCATGGTATGATACGCTGTCAAAGTTTCTTCTATCAACCGGATTTAGCAAAGGAGCAGTTGATCCAACAATGTTTACCAGGAAGTCAGGCAAACATTTAATTCATGTTCAAATTTATGTTGATGATATTATTTTTGCCTCGACAGACCCAATGGAATGTGATCGTTTTTCAAATGAAATGAGTTCAAAATTTCAAATGTCAATGATGGGACAAATGTCATTTTTCTTGGGATTACAAATTTCACAAAGTCCCGGAGGCATTTTCATAAATCAATCTAAATATGCAACTGAGATCTTAAAGAAATTTGGATTTGATTCAAGTGACCCTGTTGACACTCCCATGATTGATCGAAGCAAACTAGATGAGGACCACTCAGGGATCATGATTGACCAAACAAAATATCGTAGTATGATTGGATCCCTGATGTACCTCACAACTAGTAGACCAGACATCTTGTTCGCTGTTTGCATGTGTGCTAGATACCAGGCTAAGCCTACTAAAAAGCACCTTGAAGCAGTTAAACGGGTCTTTCGGTATCTCCAAGGAACCATCAATATGGGTCTTTGGTACCCGAAGGACACCGGCATGTCACTAACAGCCTATGCAGATGCTGATTATGCAGGGTGTCAGGATACTCGTCGAAGTACATCTGGAGGTGCTCAGTTTTTGGGTGATAAGCTTGTGAGCTGGTCTTCAAAGAAGCAAATGAGTACTTCTATTTCCTCTCCAGAGGCTGAATACATAGCCACGTCATCTTGTTGTGCTCAAATCTTATGGATGAGATCTCAATTATCTGACTATGGCTTTGAATTCAACAAAATCCCTCTGTACTGTGATAATAAAAGTGCTATTGCTCTCTCATGCAACAACGTTCAACACTTAAGAGCAAAGCATATCGACATTCGACATCATTTCATCAGGGAACAAGTGGAAAAAGGTTTTCCCGCCTGTCACGCGGGTGACCCGGGTTCGATCCCCGGCAGCGGCGCCAAAATTTGATTCGTCAATAAAAGGCTTAGGGGTATGTGTGTATGGATAAAACCTCAATATCGATATCAAAAACAATCACGAAGATAGATTCAAAATTCCTTTAGGAAAAAGAATATTAAATCAAATCCCGTGTGTGATCGTTGATACGGATTAGTCAACCCGAATCGTTTCCCAACGAGGCGTGAATTGCCAACGTCGTTATTGGTTTGGAATTTAATGCTCGATGTTTTGGATTAATGATTTGATTTTATTAAACTACGAGAATAGGGAAAGTAATTAAGGGAAATCTAATCTACGGGAAATCCGAAGTGCAAAATTAACTAAAACGTAATAAACGAAACGTAATTAAAATGCAACTACGTCTAATCTATATCCTAAAAATGCCTAAAATTACTTTTACTCTAGAAATGCAAGTTGAAAACTATTTATGAATTAAAACTATTTTTTTGGATTTTTCTGGAATTTATTAAAATTAAAAACTAATTTTTAACTTTTAAATCTAAGTTAAAATACTAGAAATTATGAAAATTAAGGGGAAAAATATGAAACTATTTTTATAAAATCTAAAATATCCTAAGAGAATTTTCAAAACTAATTTTATATTTTTCTGATTATTTTTCTATTTTCTATAAATTTAAAACTATTTAAATCTAATTAATTGGCTAAAAATTACAAAATAAGCTAGGAAAAATCTAGAAAAATTATTTTTTTGCTTTTTGTATTTATCTTAATCTATGAAAATTGAAAATTTATTTTTTGGAACTTTTTCTGAATTAATTGCAATAAAAGCTATTTAAAAATGACTAAAAACTGTTTTAAATTGTGAAAAATACCAAACAGTGACTAAAAATTATGAAAAACTCAGGAAAATTCTAAAATATTATTCTAAATCTATGAAAAATATAAAACACTATGCTTATGTGTAAGAAATGAGAGCTGTAGTGTAACTGTATTCAAAATAAGCTACTAGAATAAGCTAAAGGACACTATAAGCTACCAAATGAGTACAGAAGCTAACTTAAGCTGAAACAAGCCAATTCGAACTGATTCCACCTAATCCTAACAAGCTACAAGCTCAGTCTTAAGATTTATGTTAATTGGCTAGTTAATCCAAACAGCTCTTGACCCCTACTTTTAAGCTGTTGCACAGGCTTATTCAATAAGCTAATGTGCAAACCAGGTCTGTGGTTCTCAAGACCACCAACCAAAGAGTGATTATGCCAAATTTCAGATCAAGACAAGTTCAAATGAAGCTAATACTAAGCCTAGACAGTTTGATGAAAACTGGTTTTGACAGTTTTGACTTTTGAAAATAGTTATGAAATGTTGACCAAAATGAGATTAGAATCAAAGTGGTGAACTGGTTATGATATAATATGATGAAATGAAAACAATGCAAGCTCACTTATCAAATTCTACACCTATGTGAAAGATTTCAATAACTGATTCAAAACAGATTTGAGATTCAAAGCAGTTAATCTGTGATTTTGACTTTATGAGTGTTTGGATGCAATAATAGGACTGATATGAATTAACTAAACCTTAACAAGCTTAAAGCAACAAAACTTATCCAATGAATAACCCTCTATCGCAGAAAACTGATTAAATCCAAACACTCCTTTATGACAGAAATGCAATCTACTCTAACTAAATTACAATGACAAACTTATTCTAACATCAAAACAGATTCAGTGCACCTCAACAAAGCTAAATGACAGCAATTATAACAGATCTACTAGAAACAATTACTGCTACTCAATTTAAGCAAATTATGAGATTAAGTCTAAACTTACAAGATGTCCAGCCACTATGGCTTGCAAATCAGCAAAAGTACCACTAATCCTAAACCATTTAACATCAAATCAACCCAGATCCATCACTAGTTCAGCAATTCAGATCCACTTCTGCAGCTTTGACTTTTATTGACCAATGAGAATTTTAAGTTTGAAACAAAAGTAAGCTCACTATAAGCTATATTAAGCTTAAATGAACCTTGTGAAACAGTAGCTGAGTGTGGATCAATCCACAAAACAGATTTGATATGTTTTTTATTTTTCAATTATTTTATCTGATTTTTTTGTATTTTTGAGTTAATGAAGAAATAAGCTAAAAACAGATTTAGATTAATGAAATAAGCATTAAACAAGGAGAATAAGCAGATTTAAAAACATAAACAACTGAACAATTACTTGAGAATAGAAAACTGAATTTTATTAATCTATGAAATTTGAGTACAAAGAGTAAATTACAAAAGCTAAACAATATTAAAATGACATTATATCTAAAACTAAGCTACTGAAAATTGAAAGAAAGAGATGCTCATTGTGAACGAATGAAGGGCCTTATATAGGCGAGCTTGATGTCTTGAGGCTCTTGGAAAGATCTAGAAATCCCACTTTGTGCTTCTTTGAGAGGATAACAGCCCTTTGATCAAATCCCAAATGCATCCAATCCATTTCCACCTTAGGATCAAATATACCACGTAGCTTCGACCAATGAGAGAGTAGAGATTGGAATAGAGCACACGGATAGCTGACCTGGCAGTGCGCACATGTCAGGGGTGTCAGAGTAAAGTACGGTATTGCCCTTAATTGTGGTAATTTTGACCAATTGACCGAATAGTAATTTAGGGTTCATGAGGTGCTGGGTAAAAGGGGAAAAAGGGGCGCGGGTAAATGGTTTTTATATTATTGTTTGATAATTGTTGACTGGTTTTTAGGTGGGTTTGACCAGGGTAATAAACCGGGTATACGGGTATAGGATTAGAACCGGGTATAAAGAGTATATTGGACCGGGTGTGAGTTTTGGTTTGGGCTTTTGATATTGTTTGGTTGGGCCAAGGTTTTAATATAGGATTAAGGATGAAAATAGGACCCAATTAATATTTTAAGGACCAAAAGTGCATATGCTGAAAATCCAGGGACCAAACTTGAAAATCCGAAAACATCTTCCAAGGGCCATTGTTGTCATTCTTCAATAAACCAAGGGCTGATTTTGCAACTTTTGAAACTTGAAGGATCACTTTTGCCAAAAGCTCAAAGTTCAGGGACTAATCTTGACAATTCCTCAAACTTGATTATATCTTCTAAAAATCATCCTCAGAGAATAAAATCTTCCAAAATGCACAATCTCGACCTTCCGGCTCAGCTCAAACTCTCTTAATCTCTCGTGCTCGGATTTACGTCTGATTTGGTTCCTTTTTATGTGTTTTTACATATCCGTACCTGCACAAGCACAAACTCAAGAAAACCACAAATATTAGCAATAAACGGCTCTTTCTTGGTTATTTTGGGTTTTATTTGATAAAGAAATGATATGTGTTTTAGCACATATCAGTGGAACTCTATTTTGTGAGGTCTGAATATCAGTTAGCAGACATCTTCACCAAAGCTCTTCCAAGAGAACGTTTTGAGTTTATTCTTCCACGTCTTGGCTTGAAAAGCCTTCAACCAGAAACACTCAAACGTCTTCAGGAGGAAGACGAGGAGTAAAGGTCTATCTTCATCTATCTCTTGTATATATCTATTCGAAAAACAAAATACAAAATTATAAAACCTTCAAAAATCAAATAGAAAAATATAAAACCTTCAAAATCCATAAAAATTTGAAAATCTTGAAAAAATTCCAAAAATATTGTCCTTTTGTCATGTTTTCCTCGATTCGATAATATCTACGGTCTTTGAGATGTCAATCAAAGAATGACACGGGACTTTAGATGTTGTTCGAATGTTTTAAAATTATTTTTGGGAGAAAGAGAAACAATGGTTTATTGTCATTTCAGGCAGTAACCCGCTTTTCAAAGAAAGAACAGAGCCATGCTTTACCATGTTTTCAAATTCCATGCTCTGATTCTATAAACATTTATCTGCTGAAAACTAACTGCTTTGAAAAATAACTCAGTCTCTATTTTTGATAATCATCTGGACTTATTTGTCAAAATATCAATCTCTCAATCAACAACCTATGTCATTGATTGAGGGGGAGAATGATTTCAATTAAATTAAAAAGTTATTTGGCATTCAATTGTTTTCAAAAGATATTCATGCATGTTTTACCAATGGAGTTTTAAAGTCTTAAAATCCGATCCTTATCAGTTAAAACGCTTTCATAATCAAGTCACAATTCTCCTCAAAAGATTTCAAAATCAATTTAAATCTATAAGAGATCACAAATCTCAAATGATTTGATAATTGTGATCGGGGGAGAATTTGTGATTTAAATTGGACTTAAACTGAGGATTCGGTAAATGGTTTTACAAGGATGTACATGTTATCCTCCCCGCATGTGACAAACGATTTCAAATTTTCCATTCACATGTTGAGGGGGAGCATCTATCTTAAACCTATGATTTGAAACGTGATCACTTATCTCAATGTGCAGGTTCCCTCTAGTATGTGCAAAACTCTTTTCAAACCTAGAAGTACATATTGAGGGGGAGCAAAATCATGAAAATCTCATCCTTCCACAAAATGCTTTATCTACTTGATTCAATTTGGGAAGTGATGTTGATATCTTTTAGAAAATGGTAATCAAAGAAGTTAATTCTTCCTCTTGCCTTCGTGTGCAAAACGATTTCAAACATTTGATGCACATGTTGAGGGGGAGTTCTCATTCTAAAAATATCAAAAACAATTTAGGTACAAAATGCTTTGATAATACATCTTAAGTATCTGGATTGATTTTCAAATGGTTTTCAATTGGTTCCAATGGCAGATGAACAATACCAAATAGACCGACCAACTTTACTTTATGTACGGTGATATAAGGATGATAAGGTTAGGTATTGGTTCCCATGATCCGCCAGAACCGGAGGGATCTACCCAAGGACAATCCACTAGTTAGTGTAGAAGTCCTTAGGTATGATGATTAAAGGAGAAAAGTGAGATATGGGAAGAGTGCGGACTGAGGCAGATCAAGTACTGGAACAAACCCAACAAGGTTCTTGCAATGAAGTCTCGGTAAGCACTGAAGGGGTTGAAGAATTAAAAAGAATTGAATGAGAAAAGGGTGAAAACAAATAGCCCTCCATTTATTCAACCTTAGGGCAGAAACCGGGTTCAATTCATATGCTACTGATGGTAATATCGGTATTGAAGACAAGACGTCATGGACCCAGTGACGCACTGCACTTCAACTTTCCAAACAACTCAAGATCCTCTTAAAAGGACTTGTTTCATTCTCACGGGGAACCGACATTATATATCGACTTTCTCTTAGAGATTGTTGATATTGAAGAAGGAGACCCTCTCCCTAGTCTCCGGCACAGGATCCAAATATGCACATACTTAGTCTAGAGCCACGAGATCATCAATAAATCTCATTAGGACACTTTCAATGAAGACTCTCTGTTTCACACAATGTGGAAAGAGAGATTATATCTTGAGTCCTACGCATTATCCTTGTGGTTTTGTGATAAGGTTTTAAAAGGTACCATTTTGAGGGGTCGTTTAAGTCCTTATTTGATCACTTTTGTATCCGTTATTGCTTAATATCGTTCCTTTTCACTTTTTAGGTCTCTTGAAGGCAAAATGCTGGAATGGCACTTATTTGGACGAAAAGGCGCGAATATATGAAGAAAATGGCCAAAGTCAAAATCGAGACACTCACAGCTGCTGAAAATAGAAGGCGACGGCGTCAGGTGCTAATTGCGACGCCGTCCGAGGATTTTTGTGACGGTTCAGAACCCAAAACTCGTATTTTCAAGTGACGACGTCCAGTTGTAAAAGATTAGGCCGTCGCTACTCAGACGGCCTAGATGCAATCCAGACGACGTCAGAAGATGAAGAGGACGGCGTCACGGTCATAAGGTGACGCCGTCGCAAGGTTAACGTGGCCAAGACGAAACCCTAATGACGGCGACACGACGGCGTCACGAAACATAAGGTGACGCCGTCGCATATGTAATCTTATATATAGAATCCGAATTTTTCAGTTTTATAGAGAGTCTTTTGGAGTGAAAACCTAAAACCGAACCTAAGGTGTCTTGTACAGTATTTTAGGGTTTTAAACCCTATCTTACATCAAGATAAGTATTTACTTCATTAATTCAATTATGTCTTTGATTATTTGTGTGTATGCTTGCATGTTCTCCATGTCCGGCTAATTTATTTGTGTGTTTGCTTAGGAAGTATGAAACTTAATTATTGAATATTGATTGGTTGTTTCTTATCTTAGTTGATTAATGATCTAGTAATGCGATAGGTCATTCATTGTGTACTTAATGCTTGATTCATCTTTGTGAACCTTAGAATATAATTACCTAAGTAGTTGTAAGCTAAACCATCCAAAGAGTGCCTTAGAGTAAGAGTTTATTATCCCTAGTGGGTTTTGTAGACGAGACCCTTTGGTAAGTTCAAAGAGTTAGGGAGAAACGCATACCCTACAACTTTAGACACACAACGCAACTAAGAATAAGGACGTGACAACTCAACCATCAATAGGAGATAATTAAGGAGTAGTACAACCTAAGTAAACACATCTTTAAACTATCATACGAGCACACATTAATTAGACATAGACTCCCACAACCTTAGTTTAGATAATTAGATAATAGTAGAGTAATCGGTAGAAATACCAAACCCCCCCAATCCAATACCCGAGATTCGTACCTTTCTATTTCATAAAATAAAAAAATACAAAAAATAATCTTCCTCAACCTTAACCTTAGCGTAGTAACTTCTTACTAGCATTCCTATTCCCCTAGAGAACGATATCAATACCCGTGGCTTACCCTAATTACTACACTACAACGATTAGGTTCACTGCCTAGGGTGTTATAAAACTTGTTCGAAGAAAAGGAAGTTTCCTTGACCCCGAACGACGCGTGTAGCGTTATCATTTTGCCAGAACATCCGAGTGATATGTGAACATATTCACAGTGAAGATGGAAAACCTTCTGGAGCCAACATCAAACAAGCTCCTGGTAGGTGGCATGTGAGACCTATTATATAGATCAACCATGTGACAACTGAACAGAAACAATGGGGCGATTCAATCTCTTGAATCAATCCTGGTTCAGGTTACGGATTGACGGATACCTTTGAAAAACTGGTCTTTGTGCTTAAAAACTCTTTTCTTTAGCAAATCGACCGTGTACGGATATTTCAAATCAAAAGGTGTTTTATGATTGATAATTGATGTTCATTAAAAACCTTCGTTGAATTGCAAAAAACAATTTCTATTGAGCAATACACGATTGTTTTTCAAATCTCTTTTCATCAATCAGTGGACTTAAATTCGCTGGTTCACTCACTCCGTGTTGTCTTCTTTGAGATGTTCCGGTTTGAGAACAGCTAGAGCAGCTGCGAAACCCTGTCAAGGAAATTCTTCGGAATTATACCTGATCACAGGCAGTACTTGTACTGATCAACGGGGAACCGTGGGCCGTGTACCTCAATTCAACGAAAGTGATCAAAGACACTTTCGTGTGCTTCATTGCTAACTATTTTATGCAGGTACATCCGACGTTTGCAGCTGATCAGAATGAAGCGGTCAATCCATAGCCGCATGCTCACACAATACATTCATCTCTCAAGAAATCATGATAAGTGCATCAATGACTCTAATATTTTCACTCCATGCTTCTGCTACGCTGCTGCCAATATCATGAATCAACGAAAGCTTCCGTTACTCTGATGAGAAGATATCATGATCCAGAATGTGAGCATGTCGGTCCGAATGTCACAACATCACAAAATTCCAACACGACAATGAATGTCTCAGAGATTTTTGATAGCTGATGATCTCAAAAGCTGGCTCAAAATTATTATCACGTGGATCAGTAAAAGACCTCCACTTGGATTAACCAAACATGCAATGAGAAGAATCAATGTCTACGAGCTTCGGAGCAAAGTACTACATCAAGAATGCAAGAACAATTTTTAATGTAATATCTGTTTGTATTCAATGTAATTTTAGTACATGATTGAGGTGACCTCCCTTAGGGGGAGATTGTTAGGAATTAGAAATTCCAGGTATTAAAGAGTCGGTCACCTCAAGTATATGTAATCGTTAGAAAGCTCGTAGTCGTATTTATTTTAAGCTAAGTAGTATTTAGTTAAGTAACACCGTGGAGGACGGACGGGTCTTTACCCACTGTATGCCTGATCCACAGCCCGTTGTGTGGCGTTTTATGTAAGACTATAAATACTCTCTACCTTGCAAGGTAGAGAGTTGGAGCTCATAATAATATCTTTCACTTTCTCTCACTAAGTTCCCTAAACCTCTAACTTTCTCTCTCTAGAATTCCACTTATACGCCTACTTTGTGTTATGGTTTGATGTGTATGCGAAATTAAATATCCTACAGGGTGACATTTGGAAACCCACGGGTAGAACTTTCACACTTCAGAATGGTAGAATGAGTGATGAACCTGTCTTACCAATAGATAACTTCTATGAGTGTGATCAGGATTTTACCTCTAACCCAAAGGAACCAAAATCAAAACGGTTTCCAAAATCTTCTTCTTCTGTTATTGGCAGGTTATTGAAATATGTCTTTGGATCGTCGACGCGGGTTGCTCCAAGCACATGACCAGGAATCTGAAGCTGCTAATCAATTTCGTCTGGCAATTCATGGGAATCGTAAGTTTCAGAAATGATCATGTAGCAGCTATCATGGGTTATGGAGATCTACCTTTTGGAAATTATTTGATCACTTGGGTTTACTATGTCGAAGGGTTGGGACACAATTTGTTTTCAGTCGGGCAGTTCTGTGATGCAGATTTAGAGGTTGCTTTTAGGAAAAATGCTTTCTTCGTTAGAAACTTTAATGGCACTGATCTCTTAACTGGGAATCGTGATACAAACTTGTATGCTATCGACATCAACCAAATGGCCTCTTCATCACCAATATGTCTTATGACACGAGCATCTAGAACAAAAACCTGGTTGTGGCACAGACGGTTATCCCATCTCAATTTCGACACCATCAACAAACTGGCCAAAGACAACATCGTCAATGGACATCCAAAGTTCAAATACACCAAGGATCACTTATGTCCATCATGCGAACAAGGAAAAAGCAAAAGAGCATCATATAAGCCCAAACCCGTACCTAGTTTGGAAGCAAGGTTGCATATGTTGCACATGGACTTATGTGGCCCAATGAGATGATTATTTAAGATATACATGAGTTAGGTGTTTGAGATCAAAAGACGAAGCACCATGCATCATCATCACCTTCCTGAAACGTATTCAAGTACTTCTTCAAGCTCCTGTAAGAGTTGTAAGAACAAACAACAGCACTGAATTCACAAATCAGGAGTTAAGAGCTTATTTTGAAGATGTTGGAATAACTCATCAGACATCAGTTGTTAGAACTCCACAGCAGAATGGGGTAGTTGAAAGAAGAAATCGAACTCTTGTGGAAGCTGCTCGCACAATGCTAATTTATTCCAGTGCACCGTTATTTCTATGGGCTGATGCTGTTGCCACTGCTTGTTTCACTCAGAACCGATCCTTAATCCATCCAAGATTCAATAAAACCCCATATAAAATAGTTAACAATAGAAAACCTGATATCTCTTACTTTCACGTGTTTGGCGCTTTGTGCTATCCGACAAACGACAGAGAAGATCTAGGGAAACTGAAAGCTAAAGGTGATATTGGAATCTTCATTAGATATTCAGATAGCTCGAGGGCATTCAGGGTGTATAACCAGAGAACTAGGTGGATCATGGAGACGATGAATGTGAACTTTGATGAACTTTCAAAAATGGCTTCTGATAGACTCGCTCTAGAACCCGCACCAAACCTGCAGACTTCTGGACACATCAGTTCAGGACTCGTACATCAACGAGCTCCATCAACTTTTGCTGCCACACCTCATAAACAAGAATGGGAGAATTTCTTTGAGTTAATGTTCGATGAATACTATGGTGGAACTTCGACAAATGCATCAAACCATCATTCCGCTGCACCCACTCAAAATCCTCCACCACCACCAACAGAAGATGCATCTACAACGGTCAAAACCAATGCACCAACTCCATCAACGTCATCTACATCGACTTCTGCAAATCCCATCCTTACAACAGTTTTACCAGAAGTTGATGAGCAAAACCATAACATATCATTTCAAGAAGAACGTACTCAAAACCAGAATGATGCAACGTTAGATGAAGACTTATTTGAAAGCCCGTTTGCTACGGAATCAGCTGAATCATCTTCAAGCTTACGAGAACCATCTAACTCGCATACGTATAACATACGGTATCCTTCTACTCTGAAGTGGACAAAAGACCATCCAATTGAACAAGTTATTGGTGAACCTTCAAGGCCAATTCAGACGAGACGCCAACTTGCCACTGATTGCGACTTATGCCTTTACCTTTGCTCAATTAGCAATGTAGAGCCAAAGAACATTCGCGAGGCAATGGCAGAACCCGCATGGATAGAAGCAATGCAGGAGGAACTTCTCCAATACCGTCTACATGACTCTTGGGATATGGTTCCAAGACCAATTGACATTCGAGTCATTGATCTCAAATGGTTATGGAAGAACAAAAGGGATGAAGGGATGACTGTAATTCGCAATAAAGCTCATCTTGTGGCCAAAGGATACATACAGGAAGAAGGAATAGACTTTGAAGAGTCATTCGCGCCGGTAGCTAGACTTGAGGCAGTAAGGGTTTTCTTAGCCTATGCAGCTCACAAAAACATCACAGTTTATCAGATGGACATTAAGACCGCATTCTTGAATGGAACTCTGAAAGAAGAAGTGTACGTGAGTCAGCCAGAAGGCTTCATAGACATGGAACATCCAGACTACGTCTACAAACTCAAAAAGGCTATCTATGGTTTAAAGCAAGCTCCGAGAGCATGGTATGAAGAACTGTCCTCTTTCCTTATCCTAAACAATTTCACCAAAGGAACGGTCTATCCTACCTTGTTTACACAAAATTGTAAAAACGACATTTTGATTGTTCAGATTTATGTGGATGACATCATTTTTGGGTCCACTAATCCGAATCTTTCAAAACATTTTGAAAATCTAATGAAAAGCAAATTTGAAATGTCCATGATGGGGGAAATAAAGTTTTTTCTTGGTTTAAAAATACATCAGTTCCCACGAGGAATTTTTATTAAACAAGCGAAATATACAACTGAGATTTTGAAAAATCATGGTATGGATAATTGTGACTCTGTTGGCACACCAATGGTAACTTCACCAAAGTTTGGAGCCAATTTTTTTGGGAAACCTATCGATCCGAAGAAATATCGGATCATGATTGGTTCTCTCATGTACCTTACTGCTAGTCGACCCGATATTCATTTTGATGTTTGCTTATTAGCACGGTTTCAGGCAAAGCCTACCGAACTGCACCTCAAAGAGGTTAAAAGGATCTTTCGGTACCTGAAGACATCTATTCACAAGGGTCTTTGGTATCCGAAGGAATCCGGATTTGATCTAATTGCCTTTTCAGATGCGGACTACGCAGGTGACCAAGTTACAGCAAAAAGTACATCCGGAGGAGCACAATTTGTGCGTGAAAAGTTAGTAAGCTGGTCTTCAAAGAAACAAGATTGCACTGCACTTTCAACCGCTGAAGCCGAGTATGTGTCTCTATCTGCGTGTTGTGCTCAAGTTCTATGGATGAGAACACAACTCACCGATTATGGCTTTACTTTCGATAAAATACATATGTATTGTGACTCGAAAAGTGCCATAGCCATCTCATGCAATCCTGTTCATCACTCAAAGACTAAGCATATCAGAGTCCGCTACCACTTCATAAAAGAACATGTGGAAGAAGGTACTGTTGAATTATTTTTCGTGAAGACAGATTACCAACTCGCCGATCTATTTACTAAAGCCCTTCCAAAAGAACGGTTTAACGATTTAGTTCGACGAATTGGAATGCGAAGCCTAACCCCTGAGGAGTTAGAACGTCTTCTCGAATCTTCTTGAAAATGATTTTCCAAAAAGCTTCGCTGTAAATATTTTTGAAAAACAAAATACAAAATTTGAAAAACCAATAAAAGCAAAATATAAAAATATAAAACTTTCAAAAATACAAAAACAATAGAAAATCAAAAATACAAAAATATTCTTCTCACGACATGTCTCTCGTATAATCGATATTCTGTACGTTTCTAGAAATGTCATTCAACAATGATACGGGCATGTACAGATGCTTGAGCGAGAGTTCTTTAAATGTTTTCCAAAACATGTCGTTTCTCAAAATTTCTTCAAAAATTGCTTTCGTATACTTCAGTACGAAACCCGGACAAAAATGATGACTTTTGATTATTTCAAATCAAAACTCGTGTTTTTAAAGAAAAATCTAGTGTACGCTTCAGTGCAATACATCTAAAACTGGTGAGAAATCATCATCATCTTGAGCACCTTTTCAAGATTGATCAAAAAGATTTTCAAAATCTTTCAAAATACTTTGTGCTCAAGATAACTCCCTCTAAAACCCTTTAATTGATTATGCTTTATTAAAGGGGGAGTATAAAACAAAAATGTTCCAAATTCATGCTTAAATCAAATCCGTTTGTCTCTCCAAAAGATTCTAAAATGTTGTTTAATCCGATGATATCAAAAGATCACAAATATGCTATTTTTTAGGGGGAGGAGACGTGATTAAAATGTGATCAAAAAGTTTAATGTTCGTTGTTTGAATCTCAAAAGAGCTCGATTCAGTTGAAACCAATGAATTGACGAGGAATAATGTACCATCTCGAGAAACTTTCTCTGGACTTGACCAGGACGGGTAATAATTTCAAGCTAGTTCTCTAGTGATGTAAAAGTGTCTCGAATCAGTCTTGTTCATTTAAAGTTAATCAATTCAAAAAGTGCGAACTCTACCCTCTATGTGCAGATTTCTGTCAAAACTTATAAGCACAAGTGAAGGGAGAGTGCTTCTGAAAATATAAAACTCTCGAAGTATTCAAAACATGTTTTCTATCAAAAACACTTTGAGAGATTTTCAAGAAAAATGGTTTTATGGCAACAATAGGACAGTCATGGAGTTATAAGGTGACTAAGGATAGGTAAATCTGTCCTATGATCCGCCAGAGCCGGAGGGATCTACCCAAGGACATCACAAATAGTTAGTATTAGAAGTCCTTAGGAATGATTGAAAAAAGGAGTAATGTGAGAAAGGATAAAGAAGGGGTTGAAGAATTAAAAAGAAAAGTAATGAAAAAGGCTGAAAAGAAATATCCCTCCATAATCACCCTTAGTGCAGAAACCGGGTTCAATTCATCTGCTACTGGTTGTCACTAAGATGACACTGGTATTGAAGACAAAGACGTCATGGACCCAGTGACGCACTGCACTAAACCTTCTAGCCACTCAATTCCTCTTAAAAGGATTTGTTTCATTCTCACTGAGAACCCTACATAATCTATCGACTTTCTCTTAGAGATTGTTGGTATTGAAGAAGGAGACCCTCTCCCTAGTCTTCGCTCAAGAAAACCAAAATGCACTGTTGAGTCTAGAGCCACGAGATTCATCAAAAAGATCTCATAGGAACACTTGACATGACATCACTTGTTGTTCATCAATAAGGGCACAAGTGATATATTCAAGAGTCCTACGCAGATCTTAGCTATCTGCCAGAACATTTATGAGAAGATTCACATCTGTGATCTTCAATGATTGAATGGAAACTCCTGCCAGGGTCAACATCAAGCAGCCCTGAAAGCAGGTCACTTCGGTAACTCCCCGTGTATTACGCTTAGTGTGTCTCAAACGGTCTACAGTCGTGGGGTGATGCTTTGGTGTACCTCAGTGACTCATCTGAACTGTAGGTGTACCTCGGTACATCGCATTATCTCACTTGTGGGACTCCAGTTCAGGAACGGCCTTTGTAAGAATTAGATATGTGTTTTCACACTATGCTGTTACACACCCTCGAAATTCAAACTTGTAAGTGCTGGAATCCGCTTATTACTAACCTGTTTTTATGTTTTTCTTCTTATGGAAGCTCCAGAGTGGATTGATCGTGTAGATTCTCCACATGCTCATACCAACAACACATGAAAGTTCTCATCAAAATCAAAGGCAACACAAAGTTAAAGATGATTCTTCGTCAATGTCAAAGAATCTACAAAGTATAAAAACTCGAGAACTACATCAATGGTAATTAAAAGTCAAATAGAAGTGTAAGCATGGTGGAGAATGACATGGAGACACCTAACCAACGAAGTTGACAACGGCAGACAACCACATTAATTGATCACAAAGCATGAAGGAACAATGAAACAAGACTATTCTATATCTACTCACAAAGTTCAAGCTCGAGAAAAGTAAAGACCTAATCAAGTGGAGCATCTTTTGAATGACCCCCCCTTAGGGGGAGATTGTTAGCCTTAATAGTTTTTATTAGAAGTGATGGTCATTCACGTTTAGAAACTTTGTAACATGTGTTAGATATATTGCTAGAATACTCAAAGGGCTCGTGGATTGGGCTAAGCTAAATGGCTAGAAGTTATGTTAAGCTAGCCTTGTATAAGTTCTTGTAACCCAATCCAATCCAAGTCCACCACGAGGCCCATGGAAAGCGCATTAGGGCGTCTAGAATAAGGAGTATAAATACCCCTCAAATGGTCATATGAGGGGTATGCTTGAGTGTGTGTGTGTGTGTTTTCTTTCAAGTAATACAAGTTTCCTTTCATCTTGTTTTTCTCTCTACATACACGAGTTACATCTTAAGTCACCATCTTCCTTTCTTGCTTCTTCATCTTTTACGCATATAGTTAGAGTTTAGTTCGTGTGTTCATCTTGTGATAAGGTGGTATACGCGTAAGGTTGGTGTAAAAACGAGGTCCTACATTACATGATAGGATGAGTAATTAGGTTAGCACACTTTACCTCTATTGATCACATCTCTATTTATTTTTTGCATTTATTTCTTATTATTAGTTTAATAATCATTTCAATCTTAAAACCAGTTAAAACCAGTGACACCTAGACGTAATTAGAATCCGCTCACATAGCTCTTGGGACGACCTCGGTTTTACCGATTACTGCACTACGCAGGACCGGGTACACAGCCCGTGAGTGAATAAGGTGGACCATAGGTAAACGAGACTTTGTAAATATTAAAACATGGTCAGAAAACCCGCATCAACCGCCTTATATAGTTTCTAAGAATATCATTGATGTACCTATAACACCATCATCACCTCCTAGGAAGAGAATATCACCTGGTGCATTCACTAAGAGCAAAGCACAAACTAGTTGGACTTGGCAAAGATGGTTACAAAATACACCTAGATTTAAATGGTTACCCAAAATTATTAACATGTGTGTTTCATCTGTAACTGTATCGGAACCCTCTAACTCTTCGGGTTTCAACTCTACTTATATTCCCCCTGTGTCTTCTGAGTGTATTGCAGGTGATACAAATCATTCTCTGGATTGTTGATAATGGTTGTTCCCTGCACATGACAGGCAACCTCAAACTTCTATCAAAATTTGTTTCAAAGTTCATTGTTACTGTCAGGTTCAGGAATGATCACTTCGCAACTATCATGGGCTACGAAGATTACATGGATGGGAACATCGAAATTAGTGAAGTTTATTATGTGGAAGGTCTTGGACACAATCTTTTCTTAGTCGGTCAATTTTGTTATGGTAATTTGGAAGTTTCTTTTAGGGAGAAAACTTGTTTCATCCGAGATCTACAAGGAAACGATCTCATGTCAGGATCCCGCTCATCAAGCCTTTCCACAATTTCAATGCAATACATGATCGCCTCACCTCCCGTATGTCTCCTCTCCAAAGAAACATCTACAAAATCATGGCTGTGGCATAGAAGACTTTCACATTTAAACTTCCAAATCATAACTAATCTTGCACGACACAAACTAGTTGAAGGTCTTCCAAGGTTTAGGTATTCAAAAGACCACTTATGCTTAGCTTGTGAACAAGGGAAAAGAACTCGTGCTCATTTTCCTTCAATGGTTTAAGACAACACTCAACATGTTCTTCATCTTCTTCACATGGATTTGTGTGGCCCGATGCGTATGCAGACGATTAATGGCAAACGCTACATTCTCGTAATGGTTGATGACTACTCCAGATGGACTTGGGTTTACTTTCTACGAAGTAAAGATCAAGCTCCACCAATGATCATCATATTTCTCACAAAAATTCAAGTTTAGCTCCAGAACACGGTCAGACAAGTTAGAACAGACAGAGGAACTGAATTTGTAAACCAAATCTTTGAGAATATTGTGAGAAAGTTGGAATTGAGAATCAGACATCAATTGCAAGAACACCATAACAAATTGGAGTTGTCTAAAGACAAAACCGTACGTTAGTGAAAGCTGCAAGAACGATGTTGATAAATGCAAAACTTCTACATTACTTATGGGCAGAATCCGTGTCAACTGCATGCTACACTCACAACTGTTCTATGATAACCAAACGCCATAAGAAAATGTCTTGTGAGCTTATTCATAATATAAAACCGAATCTAAAACACTATCATGTACTAGGGGCTCTCTGTTATCCGAATAATGATCGTGATGACTTTTGAAAGCTCAAGGCTAAAACTGATATTGGAGTCTTCCTTGGATACTGTTAAAACTCAAAAGGATACACGATATGGAATCTTCATACAAAGGAAATTATGGAAACTATTCATGCTAATTTTGATTAGCTCACAGAAATGGCTTCTAAGCAAAACTGCTTAGAACCCGGACATAACCGTCTCAACTTCCCTCAATCATCAGCTGATCAAACCTTTCAACTAACTCGTCGTTAGATGGAAACATTTTTTTCTCCTCTGTTCAATGAAGAATTCGATCAACGTGCTCCAAATGTATCAACTATTTCCGCTGCTCAACCTGATAATATTCCAATACCTGATACACCTGAAACAACAACTATTGCTGATGCACCCCCGATTGAATCTCCAACGACAGCTGAACAAACCGCTTCTAATGACACTGATCCAGCTGATGATCCTCTAAACCTAAATGTACCTGCACCTGCAGATTATGATAGAAATGCATTTCAACCCTTTCTCAATAGAAATGGCAAATCCAGATGTTGTTGAACCTTGTACCAGCCATCTGAATCTACCTAATATGCACAATGTATACCAACACCAACCTTCCACACACTGATAGACCAAAGACCATCCTCTTGTTAACATTATTGGCAACCCAAACCAACCAGTCGTAACTAGACAACGCCTTCAGACTGCGAAGAACATTGCATTTATGCACTCACTGTCGGTCAAACCGAACCCAAAAACATTAAGGATGCAATGACCCATGAAAACTGGATTGAATCCATGCAAGAAGAGCTGAACCAGTTCAAACATTTAGAAGTATGGGAATTGGTTGAAAGACCGACAAGGGTCTATGTCATTGGTCTAAAATAGATTTGGAAGAATAAGTTAGATGCTGAAGATACGGTTATTCAAAACAAGGCACGTTTGGTGGCTAAGGGTTACAGACAGGAAGAGGTTATCGAATTTGAAGAATCATTCGTATTGGTTGCTAGACTTGAGGCTGTACAGATTTTTCTGGCATTCGCGGCTCTCATGAATATCACCATCTACCAAATGGACGTCAAAACTGCTTTTCTGAATGGTCAACTTAAGGAGACAGTGTATGCTAGCCAGCCAGAAGGATTCGTTGATCTAGAGTTTCCTAATCATTTCTACAAACTGAACAAGGCTCTCTATGGTCTCAAACAAGCCCCTCGGGCGTGGTATGATAAGTTTTCATCCTTCCTCCTTGCTCATAATTTTGTCAAATGATCGGTCGACCCAACACTATTTATTCAATATCATGGGGCACACACTTTAATTATTCATGTGGATAATATCATTGATGCAGGTTTTACTGACCAGGTCTTCATATTTATAGTGTCTCGTTATACCTATGGTCTGCCCTAGTGCACTAACGGGCAGTGTACCCGGTCGTGTGTAGTGTAGTATTCGGTAAAGCCGAGGTCGTCCCAAGAGCTATGCGTGATGGATTATTACTAAGTCTAGGTGTCACAGATTAAAAATGGTTTCGATAGGGATTTAATTAATTAAACTACTGATGCAGAATAAAACAGAATAAAAGCACATAAATGATAAAGGGAAATCAATAGAGGAGAGTGGTGCTAACCTAGTTAATCCTCCTAGCTAGTTATGTCTACGCCTACTTACTTACAATTACTTCAGGTGGGGTCAAATTCGAGAGGACAACATTTGGTCAATTCGCCCTAACCTATCAGCAAAGATGCCACCACAGGAGAAGTCATATGTCCTCTCATAAGTCCTGTTGTTCCTGGTCCCCTAAGCCAAGTCATTAAATACCGCTACATGTTAGATTTATAATCGTGAATGCCCGACCGTTAGGAACTTAGACACGCACCCCCTAATTCCTAAGTTCATCCAAACGATAGGTGATCAGTTGGTCAAATCGCACAAGTAGAAAGGGTCGTCAGTTGGTCATATCTTACCCTTCCCATCTCAGTCCGCTCACCTAGGGTCAGTTGGTCATATCTTCTAGGAAATTGGCCTCTACCGCCATTCAAAACAACCGAACCAAGGGTGGCTACCAATAAACTATGCATGCATACACTTAGAAATAATTGTACGGAAGTAAAGTAAACGCAAACAAAACAATTAAGGATCATAAATAGGCCAGCACCAAGAGGTACTTAGCCGCTCATATTAATCATGGAAATCAATTCAATATTCAAAGGTACGAAATACATGAATTGAAAGTAAAAGAAATATAAAATGCTAATGCTTATCGTAGGGGAGTGATTTCTCCCTTGGAGACAGCTCTGTATGCTCCTCTAGACCCGCCTTGATCTTTTTCCCACGTTCTTTGAGTGTTGTGTGTGGAATGGGATGATTAGAAATGCTGGAATTCTTGGGGTATTTATAGGCCAGATCTGGGTTACGGCGTAACCAATATAGAAGTTACGCCGTAACCTTCTATTTTATCGTATTTTGCACTAGATCTGCTGGTTACGGCGTAACCTTATGAGTGGTTACGCCATAGTCTTCAATAAACTCGGTTACGTCGTCGTAGATGCAGTAGTTACGGCGTAAGTATCAGCGGCGTGGAATCTCATTTGACCTAATATAGTTACGTCATAACCTTTGGGAAGAGTTACGCCGTAACCTTCAGATAAATTGGTTTTCTGAGTCAAGCAATAGTTACGGCGTAATATGAGAGAAGAGTTACGCCGTAACTTCTTCAAAGTAGCATATTGTGATAAATCTTTAGATATTTCTCCAGTTCCGCATCTCTTTAGCTCCAATGCTCGTAATTTACCTGAAAGTGGAAAACAAGCGTAAATCCATATAAATGATATAAATTACAAGCATTATCGGGGGAAATTGACACTTAATATTCAGGACTATTTGATGTTATCAAATATCCCCCCACTTGAACTCTACTTGCCCTCAAGTAGAACTTATTAGAAAGATTCCTAAAAAGATATCTCCCATATCCTGGAAAATATAAGTTTACAAATCCCTTATGCTAGAATAAAACAAAGCCGAACACCTCACGAAAGAGGAACAAAACACTCAAATCTCTAAACTATTTTATGTGTCAATTTTGGGGTGATCACTCAATCACACAGTCATAGCATGTATTATATCATAAGCTTGGCGGTTACACAAATCTCCACCACTAGAGTTAAGGGCTAAACAATTTTCGAAGGCAATATGGGTAGACACGACAAAGGTTAAGGGTGACTCGTCATTACTAACATGTCACGGCGAAGTGAACAAAATCAATGATACATGACCAAATCCATGGCCAAGACACCAAATATTGCTCCCTGCATCACCTAGACACGCTTCATGACTAAAGGGTAGGATAAGACATGGGATATATAAATGGTGTAAAATAAAAAACAAGCATGTAGTTTAAATCTATAACCAAGTCATCACCACTTATCGTCCGCCCAAAGTTCAAGCTTTGAAGTCAAGAAACCGGATCATGAAATATAAGGTAGATGTGTCATTAGAGGACGTCATGATGGGCAAACTACCTTTTCTCCAACTGTTGGCATAACTACCAACTCCAATCTTCAAATGTGACCGAGGTGGCCTCCTCGATACTAAATCTATGAAGCTCATAATGTATGGCTTATAACATTGCACTTTACAATAACATACCAACTAATTTTTTTTCGATTTTTTTTTCAATATAACAATAAATACTAAACATAATATCCCCCCACTTGAGATGGGAATTCGGGGGGTCTTCAATGATCTTCAGGAATGTTGTCGATGAAAGCGTGATTTCCGAACCTTTCCACTCGAACCTTGAACTTAGGCAAATGATGACTTCTCAATCACAAATAAAGACTACAGGGTAGGCTAAGGTGTATAGGTGTATCGAAACAATATATCGGGTTACCAACAAGAAAGGAATGGCTCAGATGGGTGTATCTAGGGGTATCTTACACTAAAGGTGAGTGCAACAATAGGATTTCACATGGGGGTTGAAAAGTCGAGGTGACTAATCAATAGAAACACAATGATAGGCTGTTTGGGTGATAATCCTATAATATTGCCTTCTAAAACTGAAAAGTCCAAATACATCAAGCTAACTCAACATACCTCATCTATGGTCTCGAAATGATGCAAAAGAAAAGTTCTAAAGTTTACAAGCTACCGGCACACTCATAATTTGGTGGATTTGGGGTAAAATATTGGAAACGGATAAGGCTAATCTCACCATATAACATCAAGGGTTGTATGTGCTCGGCTAAGGTCTAATCTAGTTAGGTTAAGAAAAACATTACAAAATTTTAAAAATCGCATGATTTTTCAAAATAAACTAGAAAACGAGGGCAAAATAATGTTCAAGAGATAATTCTACTTCCGTCCCCCCACTTGAATTTTACAAACTCTCTTTTGTACTAAGCATGAAATACAGGTGAAGAGAAAAGTAGAATTAGAGTGAGAACTTCCCTGAAATTTGCTCCATAAAGAAATAATGCCCACGAAAAGAGACGTGCCTTCGTATAAGCATCATGAGCAAACTTCAATCCCTGAAATCACAATACCGACAAGCATAATTCTAAAAAGACAAAATGAAAAATGAAAAATGAAAAATGAAAAACAAACCTAACTCACTTTCGTAGGAATCACGGTTGCATTTAGCGAATGCAACAAGCCTTTTAAACCACTTCGTGTCCCAAGTGGACGAGTGAAGTCTCGTGAGGGTTTACAGGGAACACACCCACAAAGTTCATTTAAAATACTAATACAAGGTTATTGTATTTTAAAATGAAAGAATTAAAGCAGAGGAAGGTTATGTTGTAACTCTTTTGAGGGAGTTACGCCGTAACTGGCAAAACCAGACATAAGCTGCAAAGCGAGTGGTTACGGCGTAACCACTGAGATGGTCTTACGTCGTAATTGGTAATGCGTCAAGAATTCTGCTGCTAAAAGGTTGGTTACGGCGTAATCACATACATGAGTTACGCTGTAACTCTGGTCAGATCAGCAAACTGCAGCAGTAATTACTTCCTCGTTTCCCGAAAAAATGGTTAGAAAACACAAAACCCTACAGAAATGGAAAGAAAACAAAAGAAAGGGATAATTCGGGTTGTCTCTCGAAAGAGCACTTTTCTTTATTTTACGAGTCTTTAAGTTAGACTCAGAGCCGAGGGGCTTCTATGGGGGTCTTTGGACTTCCCCGACTTCCTCCATGTCTTTCATTAAGCTACGCCTAACCTAACCGTCATTTGTGGCAGTGCGGAGATATTCTTTGGTTTCAATCTTCCAAATCTTGCAAAATTTTTCTTCAGGTCCCAAATGGTATCGCGTAAACTCATATTTTTCTGCTATAATAGGTGGTGGTCTCTTAAACAGGATGCCAATAAGTTTGAATCTTCTTTTCTTGTGTACTTCATCATCTGGGTCAATGAAACCATCTTTGCCTTGTAACTCGAGATAATGAAAATCATTATCGTCGGAATCGGTATCTTCAAGTTGGTCATTGTTTTCTACAAGTATTTTCTTGCATTCTTCTTTTTCTTCCTTAAACGAGTCCTTGGTGTTATCTTCTGATTTTTCATTAGGAATTTCGTCGTTAGGATGATCTTTACTTATACATCCATTCCAGATTTTCTCTTTAGTTAACGCGTCAATTTTTCCGTATTTGATTCTGACCCAATAGTTGAATTCGAGATCATCTGGCCAAGGCAATTCTGTTCTTTCAGAATCATTAGTAGAAGTCCATAGGAACTCGTCTTCCCCAGCCCTCTCAATGCTGCTTCCCCCATCACATTCATACTCAAAAGGGTTGCAGGAAGCCCAAACGTTTCCGTCACTGGTCTTAATTTGTTCACACCAATGATTTTGAGTTCCTCCGTCATTGCCATCTTCATAAGGAATATCATCGAGGGGCTTAATGGTTTTTCCTCGAAGAATATGTTTTTCATATTTGAGTTCCAGATTTCTAAACAAAGCCGAATTAATTATCGGGTCCCCAAATCTTACTGAATACCAATCTCTGAATGATAGATCTCCAAAATCAACGTCATGCCTCCCAGATTCATGTGGGCATATCCAAACTTCGTTCTTCATATTACCTCCTCCGTTACAATATTCACAAAAAGGGTTGCACGTTGGCCAAGCGTGAGTAATCTCATCTTCCATGACAAGTAAGGGTTTGCAGTAATGCTTGATAGGTGGTCCTTCCACTTCGTTAATTAAGAATTTAGCTAATCTTTCTTTGTCGTTAAGTGTAGTCCACATGTATCTGTCATATTTTACCCTTTCTTTATCAACTCTACCATCGCAGGTTTTCCGAGGATCACACGAGGCCCATAAGCTCTAGCATTCCCCATCGTCAATCGCAATAGACTTACACCAATGACTTCTCCTTTTAGGGTTGTCGACCTTGGTGCCTGTGTCTTTTTCTTGAGTTCGGGTTACGCCGTAACTCTGAGGTGTGATTACGGCGTAACTTACTTTTTCCATCAGTATCAGACTCATCAGAGTACTTGTTGTTATCAGAGAATACAACCTTACATATTGTTAGGATTTAGTAAATCCAGTTATTAAAGTGTCGGTCACCTCAAGTATATGTAATTATTAGAAAGCTCGTAGTCGTGGTTATTTAATGTTAGGTTGTATTTAGTTAAGTAACACCGTGGAGGACGGACGGGTCTTTACCCACTGTATGCCTAATCCACACCCCGTAGGTGGCGTTTATGTAAGATACTATAAATACCCTCTACCTCCCAAGGTAGAGGGTTGGAGCTCATAATAATACTTTTACTTTCTCTCACTAAGTTCCCAAACCTCTCAACTTTCTCTCTCTAAAATCTATATTGTACACCTCTTGTGAATCATGGTTTGATGTGTTTGTGAAATCCTATATCTAAAAATTGGTATCAGAGAGCCATGGTTTGATCATCTCTCTTACATACTCTTGGATTTCTAGTGGTTTTGTATGGTTTTTGGGTTTGAAAAAGTTGAGTGGTTTTTGCATCATTTGGACCATTTCTTGTGTTAAAGTTTGGATTTTGGTTGTACTTTTGTGTTTAGAATCATCATAAGTGCTTAGGTTTTGATTTGGAAGGCTTGAATCACTGTGGTTAGATTGTTTTTGGAATATAAAGTGGCGTTTGTGTGGTTCGCATGTTAGCGATTTGTGTCACGACACAATATTAAGTCAAGCGATTTGTCTAGGTTTGGTAGCGATTTGTGTCAATAACAAATCACTTATTTAAGCGATTTGTCCGGGTAGTGGCTGTACTTGTGCGACTTGTTCGGAGAAGCAATTTTTCATCTTTTCAGCGACTTGCTTATTTAAGCGAGTTGTCAGCTTAAGCGATTTGTCTTATTTGTGCGATTTGTCTCTTCAAGCGATTTGTCAGTTTAAGAGGTTTGTTGGGTTATGCGACTTGCTTATTGAAGCGAGTTGATCAGTTAAACGATTTGTATAATTTGAGCGATTTGTTCCATTGAGCGATTTGTTCCTTGAAGCGATTTGTTCCATTGAGAGATTTGTTCCTTTGAGCGATTTGTCTTCTTGAGCGATTTGGTGTTTTTCTTTGTATTACGTTTTACGATTTTCTCTTGATTTAGTAAAATCCCGTGAAAGAACTTATTTCCCAGTTTAATTAAAGAGTTTTAAAATCCCGTAGAATTTGTAATCATGTCTACCAACGTACCCACTATCATCTCTACTGTTGTTGAAGACGTTCAAGTTGCTGGATCCGATACTCGTCCACCTATGCTTGACATAACTGATTATGACTCTTGGGCTCAACGAACTAGGTTATATTGCTTGGGAAAGGAGAATGGGGTTAAAATTCTTAAGTCAATTGACGAAGGACCTTATCAAATTGAAACTACCAGAGATGTTCTTGAAACTGCTGCGAATGGTACTATGATCTTAGGTTTAGACAGACCAAAGACGTATGATGAGCTTAATGATAAGGAGAAAAAGACATACGATGCTGATATCAGGGCTTCAAACATCATACTTCAAGGTCTTCCAAAAGACATCTACAAGTTGATCAATCACAACACTGAAGCCAAGGCAGTTTGGGACAATGTCAAGATGCTTCTATCTGGTTCTGAACTAACTAAAGAAGACAGAGAATCTCAACTGTATGATGACTTTGAGCACTTCAAGATGAAGCCAGGGGAAAGTGTCACTGAATATTATGTGAGGTTCCACAAGCTTGTGAATGACATGAGTAATATCAAAATGACTATGCCAAATATTCAGCTAAACTCAAAGTTTGTGAACAACATGAATCCCGAATGGCACAAATTTGTCACTTTAGTCAAGTTAACTAAGGGTTTGAGGAACACTAACTATGAGCAATTTTATGCATTCCTTCTTCAGAATGAGATACATGCTATGTTTGAACGAATGATTCTTGAACAGTTCAAATCTAAATAGGGAGAATCAAGCTCAGCAAATGACTCAACAACATTCTACACCAATGTAGGGATTACCACCAAAGCTTCGCAAGTCATACCCATGGGTAATGGTAACTACAAGCTCATTCCTGATCCAGCATATAAGCCTCCAGACTCAAACTCAGTCATGGAAAACTTCATCAATCAATTATCCCTCATAGTGAGTCAAAATCTGAATTCCACCCCACACACCAACAATAACCTCAGAACAACATCCAATCCACACAATCAAGCTATTGTCAGAGATGGAAAGGTAGTGGTGCAGAATGTGCAAGGAAGACGATATGAACAAGGGATGATTGGAGCAGGTTATGGAAATACTGGTGCTGGTGGAGGATATGTGGCTAATCATAATCGTGGAAGGAATGCAAATCAAGGACAAGCAAAGCCAATCAAATTCTACAACTATGGTGGTGAGGGACATATTGCGAGGAACTGCACATATCTAAAACATCCAAAGAATGCAGAATACTTCAGAGACAAGATGCTGCTTGTGCAAGCTCAGGATAATGGAGCATTTTTGGATGAAGAAGAGTTGCTGTTTCTTGCAGAGGGAAATGCTAAAACATATGATGCAGATGTGGATGAGCAGCCAATTCAGGAAATAGGTCACAATCATCAAAATGCCTTTCAAGTTGCTGACTGTGATGCATTTGACTCTGACGTCGATGATGAACCTACTGCCCAGACAATCTTCATGGCTAGCATCTCACAAATGGTTTCTCCAAAGGTATCGTCACCACAACAGGCTAGTCCATCCAAAGATTCAATCATTTCAGAGGTATTAAAAGTATCCGATGAAGTTGATGAGCAAAAGACACATAACGAAGTACAATCTCATGAAACTTAAGAATCAGATATTGATAACGTAGATAATAGTGACATTGTACCATATGATCAATATGTGATACAAAGTGAAAGTGAAATAGTACCAAGTGATGCATCTTCTGCAGTCAATGATGACTATGTTTTTGAAGAATACACTGCATGTGCCCCTGATGATTCTGTTAACTCTGAACTGAATACCTATAAAGAGCAAGTTGCTATTTATGAACAACGGGCTAAGTTTGAGTTAACTACCCATGAGCAGGAAATGGATGACCAAATGCGTACAATTATTAGAAAAAGTAATTTTAGAGAAAAAGTGTTAAAACAAGAGTTAAACTCCTTACAAGAAAATCTTTCTAAAACTGTTAATCAAAAACAAGAACTCCAAGATAATGTTAAAGTGCTTAAACAAGAATTTAATGCTAAGGAATCAAAACTTTTGAATGACTTATCCAATTTAAAAACTTTGAAAAACAACTTGAAAATAAGTTGTACGTACAAGGGAATACCATTCAGACTGCTCACATGATCACTAAGCATAGAGTTGTCAGCGATAAGCATAGCATTCCCCTCGTAAAGGAACCCAATCCTGAATATGGTAAAGTGGCTAGAGAAGCTCAGAAGGTAATATATGATGGTTATGAAATCCTTAAGCCTAGACAGAAACCTAGTTGCGCTGAGTGCACTGAGGAAGATAGGCAATTAGATGAAGTCACTAGGGAGAAAATGAATAAGAAGCTAAAGGATCCTAAGTGTAAAAAGCAAAACATAACGTACAAACCTCATGATTACACTAAAGAAAAATGGATTTCCCTGAACAAGTTTAAGCCTCAAACTCTATTAACCCCAGAACAAGTTTTTTGGAAAAAGGACATAGATATGCAAAAAGCTAAGGTACTTGTTAAAATAAACATGTAACACCCCCAAATCTCGGTAGAGCGAAAGACTTAATCAAGTTTTTGGGGCGTTACTATTGGATTGTTTTCGCACACAAGTATAGCAAAAAGATAGTCGTTTAACACTCAAAACTATTCCCAAATTTAGTCATTTAAAACATTTAATCCAAAAGAGTAAATATTAGGCCCAAAACATAGTTTAATCAAATAGGTCCCCATAGTTTATCAGAGTCAGAAATGATCCTTGAACCACGCCTCCATGCCAAGCTTCCACTGATCAAGTATTCCAAGCATCTCTCAAATACCTGAGAAATCATGCTAAAAGGTCAGCTTACACTGGTGAGTTCATAGGTTTAAGTTCAACAAAATCATAGTGGACTAGTAAGAGTTGATTTGATATGCAAGACCTAAGATAGATAAATACCGTTTGCACACCGATCCTACCCGGATCACCAATCATAAAACACATCCCGCATCTAGGGACTACTCGGATCCGCGACTCTAGTCCAACACTGTCGTGGCAAAATCTAGAACAATTGCCAACCACAGACTAGGTCGATGTAGAAGTCTATTCTTAGTTAGGCACCGTTAAACCTAAACTAAAGCAACAACTACCACACATCTATCTAAACAGTCAAGCATATAAGCAAATCCAAAAATTTTAACGGTCCAAAAATAGCAGCATGATTCTCACCCCAAAGTAGTTCAAAACGTAGTTAAAACATAGATAAAAGTGGGGCTATGAAACTCACCTCAAGCAATCAACGCACAAATATCACTAGCAGAAGATAACAGAAATCACAGCACAACAACTATCGACTCAGCACAACCTATTAATGTAGAACAACTTTAATACATATATATTCCTCAAATCAACGTTTTCTACCCCAATATGATCCACTTCTTTATTTCAAAAAACGTCTCGTTTCACCATTTAATCCTAGTGTTTGGTATTCCTCATGTGGGTGTATCGACTCAATATGATCCCATGAATGCACTCAAACAACCAATATATAACTCAATGCGACACAATGAGACCTCTAAACGATAAGCTCCATAGTTAAATAACTTTCGGAATAAATAGTAGACCTTATCGAATTCGTCAACTCGGTAAACTCATTTATTTATTCGTGTCGGTTATTATCCCATAAATCAATCGTATCCTAAAGAGTCATAAGGATAATTCACCCATTAATAAGGTTACCCAACGTACCTAGCGGGCTCTTATTAGATTTGTCAAGCTAATAAGTCCGCTACCCACGTGGATCAACACTATTAATGCTAGGTTATCCGTAACCCATGCACACAGCGTAAGCAATTAAATACTTAAACCAACATTAAATGTCCACAATTGAGATTTAATGATAAACGTGTACTCGAAACCTTAATTACTTATTTATTACAAAACCTTTCCAATTTAATCATTAGTTTCCGTTAAAAATAGTAAATAACAAGATAAGACTTGTTATCGACATTTTTGGTACAAAAGCCCATTTATTATTTCTATTTCATAGTTTATTAACATTTTCATGTATATATATATATATATATATATATATATATATATATATATATATAGATATATATATATATATATATATATATATATATATATATATATATATATATATATATTTCATCAAATTCCAATATTAATCTCATATCGTTATTCTTTTCGAGTCCACAAGCACGAGTCATAACTTCTCGGCTTTTAATCAATCAATTTTCCAAATAATACTAAAGTCCATGTTACGGCTTTGTCGGAGTCAACTATTGACTAAAAAGTCAAAGTGACGCCGACGTAGATCAAAGTCAACATTATATATATCAAGTCCAAGTTAAATGTCACAATATTGCAATTCAATCCCATACAAACTCAAAAGAATCTCGCTAACCAATCAATCAACAAAACATACCCGAAACCAATGTTATGACCCTAATGGTCATGACATGGTCACGGTTAAGACCACGTGAACCAAACAAGCTCTAGAAGCCTTTCGGCTCCCCGCGTCTTATCCAAACCTTAACTACATCAACCAATAAGCTACCAAAACGACCCGACTCGAACCCATGACCAAGTAGGCCACGTACACCAACCCATGGGTCACGTACGTGGCTATGGTGGTGCGTACGACTTACATCTCCCAACCAAACACAACCAAATCCAGTCCACAACACTCAAATCTAATCATTCAAGCTCCAAACACTAACCAAACACAAAACCCATCAACTATTCTTAACCAAGAACATGCAACTAAACCCTAAATGCACAAACCTATCAAATTAATACACCACACATGTACCAAACACTAATTACTTGTTTACTTAGTCACTAATTAGCTTTAATTTCATGTTCCACCCAAAAGCCCCAAATTTCATTTATGGGTCGAAACCCTAGAATTGAATTCGTGGGTTTATATCACCCAAACAAGCTCAAAAAATGTTTCCTCTACCTTATCTAACCACCAATTGCAAAAGCCCTTTGAAACCCTAAAAGTACGAATCTTAATTCTTGAATTTGAAGGTGTTATTGAAGTCCAAATGGAGTGTATGATATATGGTTGGAAAGAGGAGAAAGAGATCTATCTTTTGGTGGTGGAGGTGTATGTTCACTCGCCGGAATACGGTCATGGTGGCCGAAATAGTGGCCGGATTTAATGATTGGGAAGTTAGGATTTTTAGAGAGAGAATCAAAAGAGAGAAAGGTGTATTGTGTGTGTTTTTAGTGAGAGAATGAAAGGTGGAAGTGAGGGTGGATGACCCTTTATATACATGGGACTTAGGGACCTCAAAATAATTAAATAGGAGGGGGGGCACCGGCTATAAAGAAAAAAGGGGAGGGTTCGGGTTGAAACTTTTCGTATCTATCTCGTTTACCCATTCCCGAGCTTACATATCATCCCCCGAATGTCCCACGACATTTATTTAACTTTCCAACATCGTTACTTACGTTTTTCCACGAGTTTTGACTATTTATTTGTCGATTTTCGAGTTACGGTCTAAAAGTTACAATAACTCTTGTTTTAGGCTTTTCTAGTGGCGAATCGAATAGTGCCTACCAAATAGAATTAAAACGCATACGATAACTCATTTCATAATGAAATAAACCGTAAAAACCAATCGACGATATAAAATCAAGTCACGGTTTATAAAATAGTGATAAAGGAAAAACTCAGTTTAGTTTAACGTAATGCGGTTACCTAAAATAGACTCCCTAAATTGCTGGTTGTCACAGCCTCCCAGCCTCAGAAGAAACCCGTCCCGGGTTTCACAAAACCAAGTTGCTTGATGTCATGAAAAGTTTAGGATACTTCGTACGGAAAACGTCCTCACGTTCCCATGTGAACTCCGGTCCATGCCGGGAGTTCCAACGAACCTTAATAATGTGAATACGGCTATTCTTCAGCCTCTTAATCTCACGATCCATAACCTCAATCGGTTCCTCAACAAAATTTAATTTCTCATCAATACGAACATCTCTTAAAGGTACCACTATGTTTTCCTCCGAAAGATATTTCTTAAAATTACTAACATGAAAGACATTGTGTACACTACTCAGTTCCGATGGTCGCTCCAGGCGGTATGCTACCGGTCCGATTCTTTCCTGGATTGGAAAGGGACCAATATATCGGGGATTGAGTTTTCCACGTTTCCCAAAACCAATCACTCCTTTCCAAGGAGAAACTTTCAACATAACACGATCTCCAACCTGAAATTCTAAAGGTTTACGTCTCTTATCGGCATAACTGTTTTGTCTATCTCGAGCGGTTTGCAACCGGTTACGAATCTGAACTATCTTCTCAGTGGTTTCTAGGACAAGTTCGGGACCTGTAAGTTGACTTTCGCCAACTTCTGCCCAACAAACAGGAGAACGACATTTTCGGCCATACAGCGCCTCAAATGGAGCGGCCTTAATGCTAGAGTGATAACTATTGTTGTAAGAGAATTCGGCCAAAGGGAGGTGTCTCTCCCACCCTTTGCCGAAATCAATAACGCATGCTCTAAGCATGTCCTCTAAAGTCTGAATGGTTCTCTCGTTTTGACCATCGGTCTGTGGATGGTAAGCAGTACTCATATCCAAATTCGTTCCTAACGCTGTCTGTAACGACTTCCAGAAGTGGGATGTAAAACGACTATCCCTATCAGAAATAATAGATATCGGTACTCCATGACGCGATACTATCTCTTTAAGATACAATCGAGCAAGCTTATCAAGACTATCGGTTTCACTAATAGCTAAGAAGTGAGCAGACTTAGTTAAACGATCAACTATTACCCAGATAGCGTCATTACCGCTAACTGTTCTCGGTAATTTAGTGATAAAGTCCATGGTTATTCTCTCCCATTTCCATTCCGGGAGTTCAGGTTGAACTAAAAGTCCTGATGGTTTCTGATGTTCGGCCTTAACTTTAGAGCAAGTCAGGCACCTACTGACATACTGAGCTATATCGGCTTTCATATTGGGCCACCAATAAAGTTTCTTAAGATCCTGATACATCTTATCGGCTTCGGGATGAATAGAGTATTTTGATTTATGCGACTCGTGCATAATCAACTCACGGATTCCACCATGAAATGGTATCCAACTTCTGTCTTTGAAGCAAAATGTTCCATCGGAACGCTTTAAGAAGCCGTTTTCACTTTCTATCATTCCATGAAGATTCTCATAAGGACAGTTCTCTTCCGTCAATGCCTCTGCTTGGCCGGTTAAAATCTGGGATGGTAAGGGCGAAACAATGGTCATTCCTAAATATCTAACGAGTAGGGGTGGAATGTCCTCCTTACGACTAAGTGCATCAGCCACAACATTAGCCTTACCAGGATGATAACGAATCTCACAATCGTAATCACTAAGAAATTCCAACCAACGACGTTGTCTCATGTTCAGTTCCTTGTGATCTAAGATATGCTTCAAACTCTTGTGGTCGGTAAATACTACACACTTGGTTCCATACAAGTAATGTCTCCAGATCCTAAGAGCAAACACTACAGCACCTAACTCAAGGTCATGGGTGGTGTAGTTTTTCTCATGCTTCTTAAGTTGTCGGGATGCATAAGCAATCGCCTTCTCATGTTGCATCAAAACAGCACCTAAGCCTTTATGCGAAGCGTCGCAGTACACGACGAAATCTTCGCTTCCTTCAGGCAAAACTAGGATGGGCGCACTATACAACTTCTCCTTCAGAATTTGGAATGCTTCTTCTTCCTTTTCTCCCCATTGATACTTAACATCCTTCTGTGTTAATTTGGTCAGCGACTTAGCTATCTTTGAAAATCCCTCAATGAACCTCCTATAATAGCCTGCTAAACCTAGAAACTATCGGATTTCTGATGGGTTCTTAGGACCTGCCCATTCCTTAGTGGCCTTAATCTTAGCTGGGTCAACATGAACACCTCGACTATCTATCACATGACCTAAGAATTGCACGGACAGAATCCAAAATTCACACTTAGATAATTTGGCATACAGCTTCTGTCTTAGCAATCCTAAAATGAGCCTCAAATGCTCTTCATGCTTCTCACTACTCTTCGAGTATATCAGGATGTCATCTATGAATACTATCACAAACTTATCCAGATATGGCTTACATACTCGGTTCATGAGATCCATGAAAACCGCTGGTGCGTTGGTCAAACCAAACGACATCACTTGGAATTCATAGTGTCCATAACGAGTCCTAAATGCAGTCTTAGGGATATACTCTTCTCGAACTCTAAGCTGGTGGTAACCAGATAGTAAATCGATCTTAGAAAAGACACTAGCTCCTTGGAGTTGGTCGAATAGATCATCTATTCTAGGTAACGAATATCGGTTCTTCACTGTTAACTTATTCAACTCCCTGTAATCAATAAACATCCGAAATGATCCATCCTTCTTCTTCACGAACAACATTGGTGCTCCCCACGGTGACGAACTTGGTCGAATGAATCCCTTCTCTGACAATTCTGCCAACTTTTTAGACAGTTCCTCCAATTCTCTTGGAGCAAGTCGATAAGGTGCCCGGGCTACGGGTGCCGCACCAGGTATCAACTCTATTTGGAATTCCACTTGTCGAACAGGTGGAATCTATGGTAGATCGTCGGGAAACAAATTCGGAAATTCTCTAACGATGGGTACATCATTAAGGTGTCTTTCACTCTTCTCCTCACTTTTCTTTTTCAGAAATTCGAGCCAAGAAAAGACAACCTCCACTATCGATGTACTTCTGGGCCTTAATACAAGAGATGATGCTCAACCGGGAAGGATTTCCACAGTCGCTCCGATCTCCTCGTATGCTCAGAACCCTTCCGCCATACAGTAAACGCACAATCTTCTCATCACTAATGATGTGTGCACCGTTCTTCGATAACCAATCCATTCCGATAATGACGTCAAAACTTCCTAAGGTAACTGTCAACAGATCTATACCAAACGGGTAGTCTAGGAAACTTAAGGTGCAGCCTCGGACTACGGTGTCTATCTACTCTCTATTCCCATTCGCTAATTCCAAATTATAACTAAACCCTAGAGGTGTTTGGGAGATTCCTAGTAATGGCATAAAATTGGTGGATACGAAACTCATATCCGCACCAGTATCAAACAGTATGGAAGTATAGCGATTATTGAGAAGGAACGTACCCGTAAGTACGTTAGGGTCCTCGCCAGCTTCCTTCCCAATAGCATAAACACGCGCTGTTCCCATGTCTCTCTACTGATTCCTAGCACCATGGTTTCCCTGGTTTCCCACAACCTCACGCTTCACAGGGTTTAAGCCATTACCTCCTACACCTCGGTTAGCAAATCCTCCTACATTACCGGGATTTCCTCTCATCCACTGCTCTCGACACTCATTCTTAAAGTGTCCCTTCTTTCCACATCCAAAACAGGTGACAGAGGCCTTCCAGTCCTCTCCTTGTGCAGTTTGAGCTGCAGCAAGTGGACGAGACCTACAGTCTTTGGCCAAGTGTCCTACATTAGAGCACTTCCTACAAACATTCGGGCACGGTCCATGGTGGTGTCGGTTACAATGACCACACACAGGCTTACTACCCTCATAATCATTCCTACCTCTATTTCCTATAGCGAACACTCTGGCTGTCTCTTGCCGTTTGTTGCCATTTCCTTTAGCAACTTCGTTTCTATTCCTCTTATCACTCTTATCACTCTTACTCTTGCTTCCTACTTCTAGCACATATGAGTCCATCAAACTCTGAGCCACAACAATTGCCTCTTGCAAAATGACTGGTTTGGCAGCGATAACATCATTTCGAGTAGCCAAAGGTAATCCATCAGTATACCTTTCAATCTTAAGTTCTTCGGTACGAACCATTTTAGGGCAAAGCAAGGATAACTCTTGGAAACGGAGAGTATAAGTCGCCATGTCAGTACCCTTAACCTTATGGTTCCAGAACTCACTCTTTAACTTCTTAACTTCATTCCTAGGATAGTAAGTCTTAATCAGGAGAGCCTTAAACTGAGTCCAATACATACTATAAGCTACATCAATTCCTACTGCTCTGTGGTAATTTTTCCACCAGGTCAACGCCTCGTCCTTCAATGTTCGGGTTCTCAACATGTGGTGTGGTCGGGGCCGGACGACGACCTCGACGACAAGGGGCAACAACAGCAGCAGGAGCTGCTCGGTTGTTCCTAATCAAGTTTCGTCTTGTTGCCACCATTCTGGAGGCAAGAAGAAGAGTTTCATAAGCTCATAATTCACGTTCTAAAATAGTATTGGGTTCCAAGGGTCACCCAATAATGCCTGAATACATAATCATGGCCAACAAGGATAACACTATACCAAAGCGAAACAATCAGATACCGCATCATAACTAAAGGATGCATGTTCCCATAACTGTAACTCATAGGTTTCTTTGAAAAGTGGAAATACATGGAAGGATACGAAGAAATAAAAAACGATCCTAACGACGATAATAATAAACAACTAGGATAATCCTACATCTCGAACCAAGTACTACTTAGTTTCAAGACGGTACAAAACCAGGTATCTAATACTATCTAGCCACGTCTACGAGCACTCCTAACTGATCTCCAAACATCATCCATCACTCTCCAAAGTGATAAAATCCCCAAACGCTGAGAGTTGCAATCCTTCCTAAGATTCACGACCTCCTTCTCCAAACCATCGACCTTGCGCTGAAGTGCTTGGTCTGCCTCTAAGGCTGTCAAGCACTCTCTATGCCGGTCTCCAACCTGCTCAAAGAGTCCCGACAGACCTTCTCTTAAGGCCATCGACTTCTTCTCTACCTTAGTCAAATCTATCCTTAAATCCTCTACACCAGTCCTCGTCACTCCATCTAATAGATCTGACAACCTACTGAGACTAATATTCTGGGATATAATCCTCCTCCAGATCTGACCCATACTCCCATACTCCTCGGGCTCCAAAGCAATCTCTGATGGTATCTCAGATCCTAATGGGCTACCTATCTCAGGTGAGTGTGGAGGTGAATCAAAACCAAAAGGCTGTCCAGGGGACTCAGGCTCAGGCAAAGGAGAACCTAGTCCCGGAGAATGTTCAGGACTCTACAATGGAGGAGTACCCCCTTCTGGGATATCCTCATCATCCTCCTCCTGAGGAAATCATCCTCATCAACATACTGCTCCTCAATCTCATGCTCCTCCTCAACCTCATGCTCCTCCTTGCCCTCATCCATAGGGGGAGAGTCCATGAGTCAGAGTCTCTGTGCAGGTAAATCCTGAGGTGGTACACTAGGAGATCTAGGCCTCCTAAGACATGGTGATGCTGGTGGTGATGACAGAAGAGAGTGGGATGCTAAACGGATAGGTGATTATGGTGGTCGCACGGACATGCGGGCAGTGCTATAAGCAAGCCTAGGAGTCTTTGCTCACGCTAAAACCTGATGTAAAGTGAGCTGCCTAGACGAGCTAGGGCGATCTGATGATGATGAACTAGAGTGACGGGCAATCTCATAAGGATCACCCTGCGCAACCGTCATGAGAGTCAATGCTTGCGAACTAGCAACATCAAGGACCTCCTCAGACACATCAAAAGCTAGTGAAGGCATAGTCTGTGACAACAGCATAGGGTAGGTATAAGTGTTCGAAACAACCATTTTTAACAAGCGCATCAACTTAACCAAAACACATATCACATAATGAAAGCTTTAAAAGTAGAGGTACCGCATTACTCAAAACATGCCTTTAATAAAACACATAAGTTCAGTTTCATCACATAATCCCATATCAAATCAATCGAGTTCAAAACTCCAAAATCATAATATATCGTTTACTCAAATCAAATTCCGCAATATCTCGATAATCGCATCTCATTTTCCAAAACCAATAATCATATCTCATTCCCAAAATCAATAATCTTATCTCATAATAATAACGTTTCCAAAATCAGTTCACAATATCCCTTAACAATCATCTCATAATTCAAATCGCATTTCATACTATAATCAAATAAGAAGCTTCGGCTTGGCAAGCGGGCGTGCGTCGGTCGAGGATCAATTTTTCTTAAAAGCGGTTATAGTTTAGGGTTTATAAAATACCTAGTTCTCTATAACCTTGAGCTCTAATACCAATCTGTAACACCCCCAAATCTCAGTACAGCGGAAGACTTAATCAAGTTTTTGGGGCGTTACTATTGGATTGGTATCCACACAAGTATAGCAAAAAGATAGTCATTTAACATTCAAAACCAATCCCAAATTTAGTCATTTAAAACATTTAATCCAAAAGAGTAAATATTAGGCCCAAA
This sequence comes from Chrysanthemum seticuspe, assembly GCA_019973895.1. Classification (NCBI taxonomy): domain Eukaryota; kingdom Viridiplantae; phylum Streptophyta; class Magnoliopsida; order Asterales; family Asteraceae; genus Chrysanthemum; species Chrysanthemum seticuspe. Next base: position 192,626,573 of record BPTQ01000009.1, on the reverse strand, counting down.
ACATAGTTTAATCAAATATATCCCCATAGTTTATCAAAGTCAGAAATGATCTTTGAACCGCGCCTTCATGCCAAGCTTCCACTGATCAAGTAATCCAAACATCTCTCAAATACCTGATAAATCATGTTAAAAGGTCAGCTTACACTGGTGAGTTCATAGGTTTAAGTTCAACAAAATCATAGTGGACCAGTAAGAGTTGATTTGCTATGCAAGACCTAAGATAGATAAATACCGTTTGCACACCGTTCCTACCCGGATCACCAATCATAACACACGTCCCACATCCAGGGACTACTCGGATCCGCGACTCTAGTCCAGCACTGTCGTGGAAAAATCTAGAACAATTGCCAACCCCGGACTAGGTCGATGTAGAAGTCTATTCTTAGTTAGGCACGGTTAAACCTAAACTAAGGCAACAACTACCACACATCTATCTAAACAGTCAAGCATATAAGCAAATCCAAAAAGTTTTAACGGTCCAAAAACAGCAGCATGATTCTCACCCCAAAGTAGTTCAAAACGTAGTTAAAACGTAGATAAAAGTGGGGCTATGAAACTTACCTCAAGCAATCAACGCACAATCAACGCACAAATATCACTAGCAGAAGATAACAGAAATCACAAAACAACAACTATCGACTCGGCACAACCTATTAATGTAGACCAACTTTAATATATATATTCCTCAAATCAACGTTATCTAACCCAATACGTTCCACTTCTTTATTTCCAAAAATGTCTCATTTCACCATTTAATCCTAGTATTTGGTATTCCTCATGTGGGCGTATCGACTCAATATAATGCCATGAATGCACTCAAACAACCAATATATAACTCAATGCGACACAATGAGACCTCTAAACGATAAGCTCCATAGTTCAATAAGTTTCGGAATAAATAGTAGACCTTATCGAATTCGTCAACTCGATAAACTCATTTATTTATTCGTGTCGCTTATTATCCCATAAATCAATCGTATCCTAAAGAGTCATAAGGATAATTCACCCATTAATAAGGTTACCCAACGTACCTAGCGGGCTCTTATTAAATTCGTCAACCTAATAAGTCCGCTACCCACGTGGATGAACACTATTAATGCTAGGTTATCCGTAACCCATGCACACAGCGTAAGCAATTAAATACTTAAACCAATATTAAATGTCCACAATTGACATTTAATGATAAACGTGTACTCGAAACCTTAATTACTTATTTATTACAAAACCTTTCCAATTTAATCGTTAGTTTCCGTTAAAAATAGTAAATAACAACATAAGACTTGTTATCGACATTTTTGGTACAAAAGCCCATTTATTATTTCTATTTCAAAGTTTATTAACATTTTCATATATATATATATATATATATATATATATATATATATATATATATATATATATATATATATATATATATATATATATATATATATATATATATTTCGTCAAATTCCAATATTAATCTCATATCGTTATTCGTTTCGAGTCCACAAGCACGAGTCATAACTTCTCGGCTTTTAATCAATCAATTGTCCAAATTATACTAAAGTCCATGTTACGGCTTTGTCGGAGTCAACTATTGACTAAAAAGTCAAAGTGACGCCGGCGTAGCTCAAAGTCAACATTATATATATCAAGTCCAAGTTAAATGTCACAATATCGCAATTCAATCCCAAACCAACTCAAAACAATCTCGCCAACCAATCAATCAACCAAACATACCCAAAACCAATGTTATGACCCTAATGGTCATGACATGGTCACGGTTAAGACCACGTGAACCAAACAAGCTCTAGTAGCTTTTTGGCTCCACGCGTCTCATCCAAACCTTAACTACATCAACCAATAAGCTACCAAAATGACCCGACTCGAACCCATGACCAAGTAGGCCACGTAAACAAACCCATGGGTCACATACGTGACCATGGTGGTGCATACGCCTCACATCTCCCAACCAAACACAACCAAATCCGATCCGCAACACTCAAATCCAATCATTCAAGCTCCAAACACCAACCAAACACAAAACCCATCAACTATTCTTAACCAAGAACATGCAATTAAACCCTAAATGCACAAACCCATCAAATTAATACACCACACATGTACCAAACACTGATTACTTGTTTACTTAGTCACTAATTAGCTTTAATTTCATGTTCCACCCAAAAGCCCCAAATTTCATTCATGGGTCGAAACCCTAGAATTCAATTTGTGGGTTTATATCACCCAAACAAGCTCAAAACATGTTCCTTTTACCTTATCTAACCACCAATTGCAAAAGCCTTTTGAAACCCTAAAAGTACGAATCTTAATTCTTGAAATTGAAGGTGTTAATGAAGTCCAAATGGAGTGTATGATATATGGTTGGAAAGAGGAGAAAGAGATCTATCTTTTGGTGGTGGAGGTGTATGTTCACTAGGCAGAATACAGCCGTGGTGACCGGAATAGTGGCTGGATTTAATGAGTGGGCGGTTAGTGTTTTTAGAAAGAGAATAAAGAGAGAGAAAGGTGTATTGTGTGTATTTTTAGTGAGAGAATGAAAGGTGGAAGTGAGGGTGGATGACCCTTTATATACATGGGACTTAGGGACCTCAAAAAAATTAAATAGGAGGGGGGGGGGTCGGCTATAAAGAAAAAGGGGAGGGTTCGGGTTGAAACTTTTCGTATCTATCTCCTTTACCCATTCCCGAGCTCACATATCGTCCCCCGAGTGTCCCACGACATTTATTTAACTTTCCAACATCGTTACTTACGTTTTTCCACGAGTTTTGACTATTTATTTGTCAATTTTTGAGTTACGGTCTAAAAGTTACAATAACTCTTGTTTTAGGGTTTTCTAGTGCCGAATCGAATAGTGCCTACCAAATAGAGTTAAAATGCATACGATAACTCATTTAATAATGAAATAAACCATAAAAACCAATCGACGATATAAAATCAAGTCACGGTTTATGAAATAGTGATAAAGGCAAAACTCAGTTTAGTTTAACGTAATGCGGTTACCTAAAATAGACTCCCTAAATTGCCGGTTGTCACAAAATACTCCCCTTAGGAAAATGCCTCCAGCAACTGTGTATCCTCCGAATACACCAATGCATTTAGTTCCTAGATCTATTCCCACTAAGAGCAAGACCTTAATCAGCCTGTATGTTGTTTATCAATTATTTGTTGATTTTGAGAAGACATGTAAGAAAAGGATCACACCTACTGGGATAACTGAAGGGGAGAGGGGTTTTGAGCAAACTAAAGAATGTTATTTAACTGAGGTCATGCCTTTCTTTAAACAATTAAAAGGTCAATTTGAGAGTCTTCAAAAGGGGATAGACTCAGATATTAAAGATATGGAAAAAGAATTTGATGCAATGATAGTTGAGGTCAATGATTATGAACGGGAACTCAAATATAATGAAATTGAAAGGAAGAACCTGCATATCTTAAATGAGAACTTAGTATTGAGTTGTGTGGTTCAAGATGTGTTTTATACTGTTACTAAACATTCTATTACTGCTTCTCAATTTCATGAATTATCTGTTGCTTTGAAAGTTTCCCATGATCGTGTCATTGAGCTTGAAAACAAAAACTCAGAAGTAAGTGAGAAAATTGATTAGGATGATCACGATAATTTGGTAAAACATCTTTCTAAGCTAGAAGTTGAACATTTTGATTTGCAACTAAAATATCAACATCTCAAAGAAAATGTGAAAACCTCAAACATCAAGACATCCTCAAATGTTCCAGAGTTTGATGTAGTTTTTGAAATTAATAAACATGACGAACAGATTCAAGCTCACTGTAACACGATCAGAAAGTTGAAAGCCCAAATTTCACAATTAAAGGGTGAAAAGAACAATGTAACTGGCTCCCAAATGCCTCCTCCTTTAGATTCTCAGTGTTCTCAAACTTTTCATCTTCAAAACTTGGTTAATGCTTTACAAAAGGAAAATGAAAGCTTTGTAGAAGAAAATGAAAAAATTAAACGACACTTTAAAGAGTTATATGATTCAATGAAAGTCACTCGTGACAAGAACAACGAAAAAATAACGTCTTTACAAAAGGAAGTTGAGAATCTGAGGAGTTAGGTAAAAGGGAAAATGCCACTTGTCTTTAATGAGAATGTTGCATCAAAGTCATCTACTGACTCTAAATATATTGTGACCGTTAAATACATTCCTCCTCATCTGATAAATAACAAACTTGTGTTTCATAACTATTTCGCTCACCTTAAGGATAGTCTAGAATGTCTCCGTGAGATTGTAGAAGAGGATTTCATAAATAAGCCACTTGATTGTGAAATTAGGTTTGCTTGCATTCAGGCCAAACGATCTCAGGAGCTGTTAGAATGTTTAAGAGCAACATGTCCTAAATCCTTATGTGAGAAAGATAAAGCTGTGATGCCTTGTTCTATGCCTAGTTCTAAGTATGCAACCCATTCTATGCCCAGTGTTAAGAATGTGAACTCTAAAGTGCCGTCAAGTAGTTCAGATCCCTACACTTCTAGTTCAAGAATGCAAAAGGTAGCCCAACCAACTAATGTTCCCATAATTCCCTCTACAGGAGTAATCAGTGACACAAAAGCAAGCGGGTCAAAGCCGCAAGGCAATACAAAGATAAGACCTCGCAAGCTAAGAATGTGCAATGGAAGAGAGTAGAAGACCACCCTAGGAACATTAAGTTTGAGTTGAATAAAACGAATCGTGTTGATTCTAGTATTAGCTATAAGCGTACTGTAATTAATTCGAATTGTGCTACTATCTGCAAAACATGTAATGATGATTGCTTGGTTTCTGTTACTAATCATGTATGTGGTGTAAATGATTTGATTAATGTTGTTAAATGCCCAGTTAAAATTGTTAATGCCAAAAATCAAGCTAAGAAGGCTAGAAAGCAAAGGCGGAAGAAAGTTAGAAAACATTGGAAACCCACAGGAAGAAAATTTAGTAATATAGGTTATCAATGGATACCTACTGGCCGCAAATTTAATCTTAATGAGTTGTGCCCTAAATTTTCTAAGTCAATGCTCATTAGGAAATGGATGCCCACAGGTAGAACTATACCTTTAATAAGTGAGCATGCTTTGAATAGATCTACTATTTCTACTAGCCCGGCATCTACCACTAATGATTTTATTGACTCTGCTTCTGATGTAGTTGTTCCAATCTCTTTGTCTAACCAAGTGGAACCTATTATTGCATGGGGTTCCCAATTATCCAGTTATCCATTCTTGTCTGTGTTTAACTGCAGATCATTTAAATGGTACCTGGACTCAGGCTATTCCAAGCATATGACTGGAGATCGCTCACGGCTCATGAACTTCGTGAGTAAATTCATCGGGACTGTTAGATTCGGGAACGACCATTTTGGTGCAATTATGGGTTATGGAGACTATGTTGTTGGTGATAGTGTAATCTCCAGGGTATATTATGTAGAAGGTCTTGGTCATAACTTGTTTTCTGTTGGTCAGTTCTGTGATTCCGATCTAGAGGTGGCTTTTAGAAAACATACTTGTTTCGTTAGAGAACTTGATGGTGTGGAACTTTTAAGAGGAACACGAGGTTCAAATCTATACACCGTCTCTATTGAAGACATAATGAAGTCTTCTCCAATCTGCTTGTTGTCAAAGGCTTCGAAAACAAAGTCATGGTTATGGCATCGTCGTTTCAATCACTTGAACTTCGGCACCATTAATGATCTTTCCAGAAAGGACCTTGTAAGAGGGTTACCCAGATTAAAGTATGAAAAAGATCATCTTTGTTCAGCATGCCAATTGGGAAAAAGCAGGAAATATGCCCACAAACCCAAACATGAAAACTCAGTTTTGGAAGTTCTTCATACCCTTCATATGGATTTGTGCGGACCAATGAGAGTGCAAACGATTAATGGGAAGAAATATATTTTAGTCGTTGTTGATGACTAATCTCGATTTACTTAGGTAAAGTTTTTGAGGACAAAGGATGAAACTCCAGATGTCATCATCAAACTTATCAAGCAGCTTCAGGTTCGACTTAACAAGATTGTTAGCATTATTCGAACAGACAATGGCACTGAGTTTGTTAACAAAGACCTAAGTCAATTTTATGAAAGCATTGGAATCAGTCATCAAAGAAGTGTTCCACGCACGCCTCAACAGAATGGTGTAGTTGAAAGACGAAATCGAACCCTTGTTGAAGCTGCAAGAACTATGCTAATTAATCAAAGGTTCCAATGTTTCTTTGGGCTGAAGCCATTGACACTGCTTGCTACACCCAAAATCATTCCCTCATACACACAACTCATGCAAAAAATCCATACGAACTTGTTCATAAACGAAAACCTGATCTCTTCTACCTTCGTGTATTTGGTGCTTTGTGTTATCCAACAAATGACGGTCAAGATTTAGGAAAATTAAGAGCTAAGGCGGACATTGGAGTTTTTTTGGGTTATGCATCAAACAAGAAGGGTTATCGAATCTACAACAAAAGAACCCGAGATATCATGGAAACCATTCACGTCACGTTCAATGAGCTGTCTGGGCAAATGGCTCCAGGACAATCAAGTTCTGGACCTGTATCACCACCTTCATCAAGTAGTCCCATTAGTTCTTCTCTTGTACAAAATCTCTCACCAGCAACTCCTTATGTACCTCCTTTAGAAGATGATTTGAAGAAATTGTTTGATCCAATGTTTGATGAACACTATGAGCCAATTGCCAATTATCTATCGAATCCATCAACAGAGGCTGCTCCTATCCCTGTCAACGTTGATAACCCTTCAGTTTCTATGTCATTGAGTCAAGAAGCGCCTGCTGCTGATCACTCTTTCTCATCATCAAATCCTCAATCATCAAGTGTACATCATGGAATTGTTTCTGGCACCTATGATGGAGATAATCCCTTTGCTACTTCTGAAGATGCTCCCTTTGAGAACATATTTTCTCCTGAACCATCATCAGAACCATCTTCATCAGGAGAAAATGACTCTGCTACTTCATTTCCTCAACAACAACCACATGAACACCTTAGAAAATGGACACATGACCATCCATTGGACTACATCATTGGAAAACCCACTCGTCCAGTATCCACTCGTAAACAACTTGCAATTGATGCCTTATGGTGCTTCTTCAACTTCGTACTCTCTAAGATCGAACCAAAAGACGTTAAAACTACCATGAATGAAGACAGCTGTTTCAATGCCATGCAAGAAGAAATTCGTGATTTTGATCGACTAGATGTATGGGAATTAGTACCTGCTCCTGACTGTGCTATGATCATTACTCTAAAGTGGATCTTCAAAGTAAAACTTGATAAGCATGGTGATGTATTAAAGAACAAGGCTCGATTGGTTGCAAAAGGATACTGTCAAGAGGAGGGTATTGACTTTGAAGAATCATTTGCTCCAGTTGCACGTATCGAGGCAATTAGAATCTTCCTGGCTAATGCTGCAAGTAAGAATATGGTAGTCTATCAGATGGATGTAAAGACGGCTTTTCTTAACGGAGATGTTAAAGAAGTCGTATACGTCAGCCAACCTGAAGGTTTTGTGAATCCAGAGCATCCTACTCATGGTATGATACGCTATCAAAATTTCTTCTATCTACTGGATTTAACAAAGGAGCAGTTGATCCGACATTGTTCACCAGAAAGTCAGGCAAATATTTAATTCACATGCAAATCTATGTTGATGATATTATTTTTGCCTCTGCTGACCTCAATGAATGTGACCGTTTTTCTAAGGAGATGCGCTCCAAATTTCAAATGTCAATGATGGGACAAATGTCATTTTTCTTGGGATTACGTATTTCACAAAGTCCTGGAGTCATTTTTATCAATCAATCTAAATATGCAAATGAGATTTTAAAGAAATTTGGATTTGATTCTTTTGACCTTGTTGACACTCCCATGATAGAGTGTACTAAACTGGATGAGCACCACTCAGGGATCATGGGAGATCAAACGAAATATCGTAGTATGATTGGATCCCTGATGTACCTCACAGCCAGTAGACCTGATATTCTGTATGCATGTGTGCTAGATACCAGGCTAAGCATACCAAAAAGCACCTTGAAGCGGTTAAACGGGTCTTTTGGTATCTCCAAGGAACCATCAATATGGGACTTTGGTACCCAAAGGACACCGGTATGTCACTAATAGCCTATGCAGATGCTGACCATGCAGGATGTCAAGATACACGTCGAAGCTCGTCAGGATGTGCTCAGTTTTTGGGGGATAAGCTCGTGAGCTGATCTTCAAATAAACAAATGAGTACTTCTATATCCTCTACAGAGGCTGAATACATAGCCATGTCATTTTGTTGTGCTCAAATCCTATGGATGAGATCCCAATTATCTGACTATGGCTTTGAATTCAACAAAATCCCTCTGTATTGTGATTACAAAAGTGCCATTGCTCTCTCATGCAAAAACGTTCAATATTCAAGAGAAAAGCATATCGACATTCGACATCATTTCATCAGGGAGCAAGTGGAGAACGGTGTGGTGGAACTTTATTTTGTGAGGACTGAATACCAGTTAGCAAACATCTTCACCAAAGCTCTTCCTAGAGAACATTTTGAGTTTATCCTCCCACGACTTGGTCTAAAGAGTCTACAACCAGAAACACTCAAACGTCTTCAAGAGGAAGATGAGGAGTAAAAGTTTTTTTTCTTCATCGATATCTTTGTAAATACTTATAAAAAAAGCAAATAGAAAAATATAAAACTTTCAAAAATCCATAAAACTTGAAAAACTCGAAAAATTTCAAAAATATTGTCATTTGTGTCATGTTTTTCTTGATTCGATAACATCTACGTTCTTTGTGTTGTCATTCAAAGAGTGACACGAGTCTTTAGATGTTGTTCGAATGTGAATAAATCATTTTTTTTTTAAATAAATAAATAAATAAATTTAGAGAGAAAGTAAAACTTAGGCTTATAGTTATTTTAGTCTATAACCCGTTTTATATGAAAGAACAGAGCCATGCTTTATCTAATTTTTCAAATCTCATGCTCTGATTCTAAAAACAAATGTTTGTCACCAAAAAGACAAATGTTTCTTTCACAAGTATTTTTCCTTCTATAAATTCTTCTAAAAAATATTTGTTATCTAATGAAAACTAATAAAAAAATAACTTGGACTTAATTTTTTGAAAATTATTTGGACTTGACATGTGTCAAAATCTCTATTTCTCAATCAACAACATTTGGTCATTGATTAAGGGGGAGAATGATTTCAATTAAATCAAAAGGTTATTTCTCATGTTTTCATTAGATATTCAAGCATGTTTAATCTTTGGAGTTTAAAGTTTCAAGATTTGATCTTTATCGGTTAAATGTTTTCATAAGCAAGTAACAATTCTACTCAAAAGCTTTCAAAATTAATTTAAATCTACAGAGATCACAAATCTCAAATGACTTGAAAATTGTGATCGGGGGAGAATTTGTGATTTAAATTGGATTTAAACTCATAATTTGATAAATGTTTTTATAGTGATTTACAAGCTCTCCTCCCTACATGTGCCAAACGATTTCAAATTTTCCATGCACATGTTAAGGGGGAGCATCTATATCAAACCAAAAAGGATTGAAACGTGATTGATTTGTTTCAATGTCCAGGTTTTCCCTTATATGTGCAAAACACTTTCGAATCTCGATGCACATATTGAGGTTTTCCCTTTTTGAAAACCACATTCCTTCCCAAAAATACCTTTAACTAAGTGTAAAAAATATGAATCTTGATTGGGAAGGTGATGTAGATATTTTTGAAAATGATAGTCAACGAATTAAATTCTTCCTTTTGCCTTCATGTGCCAAAATGATTTCAAATATACAATGCACATGTTGAGGGGGAGCTGTTTCTAAAATATCAAAAACAATTCAGGTACAAAATTCTTTTATAAAATATCGCAAGTATCTGGATTGATTCTCAAATGGTTTTCAATTGGTTCCAATGGCAGATGAACAATACCAAAAAGACCGACAAAATTTACTTTATGTATGGTGATATAAGTATGGTTAGGTTAGGTATTCGTTCCCACGATCCCGCCAGAGCTGGAGGGATCTACCCAGGGACAATCCACTATATAGTGTAGAGTCCTTAGGTATTATGAAAAAAAAAGAAGGGAGAAAAATGAGAAATGGGAAGAGTGCCTACTGAGACAGAGCTAGTACTGGAACAAACCCAACAAGGTTCTAGTAATGAAGTCTCGGTAAGCACTGAAGGGGTTGAAGAATGAAAAAGAAATTGAATGTGAAAAGGGTGAAATGAAATAGCCCTCCAATAATTCAACCTTAGGGTAGAAACCGGGTTCAATACATATGCTACTGGTTGTTACTAAGGTAACACTGGTATTGAAGACAAGACGTCATGGACCTAGTGACGCACTGCACTAAACTTCCCAAGCTACTCAAGCTCCTCTTAAAAGGACTTGTTTCATTCTCACGGGGAACCTACATAGTCTATCGACTTTCTCTTAGAGATTGTTGATATTGAAGAAGGAGACCATCTCCCTAGTCTCTGGCATAGGAACCAAATGTGCACAATTGAGTCTATAGACTTGAGATCATCTATTAAATCTCATTAGGACACTGTCAATGAAGACTCTCTGTTTCACACAATGTGGACAGAGAGATTATATCTTAAGAGTCCTACGCATTATCCTTGTGGTATTGCCAGAACATCTGAGTGATATGCAAACATATTCACTATGAAGATGGAAAGCCTTCTAGAGCCAACATCAACCAAGCTCTTGGTAGGTGGCATGTGAGATCTATCCAATAGATCAACCATGTGACAACTGAACAGAAACAATGGGGCGATTCAATTTCATGAATCAATCCTGGTTCAAGTTATGGATTGACGGATACCTTTGAAAAACCGGTCGTTGTGCTTAAAAATTCTTTTCTCTAGCACATCGACTGTGTATTAATATTTCAAATTTAAAAGGTGTTTATGATTGATAACTGGTTTTCCTTAAAACCTTCGTTGTATTGCAAAAACATTTTATTGAGCAGTACACGATTGATTTTCAAATCATTTTTCATCAATCGGTGAATCTCAAATTCGCTGGTTCACTCACTCCGTGTTGTCTTCTTTGAGACGTTCCGGTTTGAGAACAGCTAGAGCAGCTGCAAAACCCTATCAAGGAGATTCTTCGGAATTATACCTGATCACAGGCAGTACTTGTGCTATCATAGGCAGTACTTGTGCTGATGAACGGGGAACCGTGGGCCGTGTACCTCAATTCAACGAAAGTGATCAAAGACACTTTCGTGCGCTTTATTGCTAACTGTTGTATGCAGGTACGCCCGACGTTTGCAGCTGATCAGAATGGAGAGGTCAATCCATAGCCGCATTCTCACGCAACACATTCACTTTTAAAGAAATCAGGATAAATGCATCAACGACTCTGATATTATAACTCCATGCTTCTGCTACGCTGCTGCAAATATCATGAATCAACTAAAGCTTCCGCAAGTCTGATGAGAAGAAATCATGATCCAGAATGTGAGCATGTCGGTCCAAATGTCACAACATCACATAATGTCAACACAAAAAAGGAAGAGTCAGAGATTTATGGTAGCTGATGATCTCAAAGCTGGCTCAAAACTCATTATCACGTAGATCAGTTAAAGACCTCCACTTGAACTAACCAAACATGCAAAACATGAAGAATCAAAGACTACGGGCTACTGAGCAAAGAACTTTAACAAGAATCCAAGAACAATCTTAATGTGATATCTGTTTGTATTCAATGTAATTTGAGGTGACCTCCCTTAGGGGGAGATTCTTAGGATTTAGTAAATCCAGTTATTAAAGTGTCGGTCACCTCAAGTATATGTAATCATTAGAAAGCTCGTAGTCGTAGTTATTTAATGTTAGGTTGTATTTAGTTAAGTAACACTGTGGAGGACGGACGGGTCTTTACCCACTGTATGCCTGATCCACAGCCCGTAGGTGGCGTTTATGTAAGATACTATAAATACCCTCTACCTCCCAAGGTAGGGGTTGGAGCTCATAATAATACTTTTACTTTCTCTCACTAAGTTCCCAAACCTCTCAACTTTCTCTCTCTAAAATCTATATTGTACGCCTCTTGTGAATCATGGTTTGATGTGTTTGTGAAATCCTATATCTAACACATATAGTAGATTTGCTCTTTTGTTCCTCATTTCTTCTTTGTACCTCGTCGCCAAGCTTTCCAATTAAAGTTTCCAAGTTTTTTAGTGATGTGTCATAGGAAGAGAGGCTCTTGTTTGTATTATCTTGGAAATTTTTAAGCCATTCCTCTTGCTCTTTTTGCCTTCTAGTAGTATCCACAAGGTACTTGTTAATAATTTCCTCCAGGTTAGCTCTTCTTTCATTACGCTCATAATACGGTGGGGGTCCTCCACGAAACCCATTACGATTATCCTCGTAGAAAGGCATATTCTCTCCATATTTAGCTTCCTCGATCGTATCTTCCTTGTCAATGTTAGGAAAATTTTTAGTCAAATGTCCCCCACTACAGTTTTCGCAGCCGACTTGGATGGCATGAACAGTTTCTCCGATTTTTAGCATATCTCTACCGAGATTCTCAAGCTTGTTGGTTATTGCTGAAATTCTATCGAAACTTCCGCCTTGGTTTTACTGACCAGGTCTTAATATTTATAAAGTCTCGTAATACCTATGGTCTACCCTAGTGCACTAACGGGCAGTGTACCCGGTCGTGTGTAGTGTAGCAATCGGTAAAGCCGAGGTCGTCCCAAGAGCTATGTGTGATGTATTATTACTAAGTCTAGGTGTCACATATTAAAAATGGTTTCGATAGGGATTTAATTAATTAAACTACTGATGCAGAATAAAACAGAATAAAAGCACATAAATGATAAAGGGAAAGCAATAGAGGAGAGTGGTGCTAACCTAGTTAATCCTCCTAGCTAGTTATGTCTACGCCTACTTACTATCAGCAAAGATGCCACCACAACAGAAGTCAGGTGTCCCCTCACAAGTGTTGTTGTTCCTGGTCCCCTAATCCAAGTCATTAAGTACCGCTACATGCTAGATTTATAATAGTGAATGCCCGGTCGTTAGGAACTTAGACACGCACCCCCTAATTCTTAAGTTCATCCAAACGATAGATGATCAGTTGGTCAAATCGCACAAGTAGAAAGGGTCGTCAGTTGGTCATATCTTACCCTTCCCGTCTCAGTCCACTCACCTAGGGTCAGTTGGTCATATCTCCTAGGCAATTGGCCTCTACCGCCATTCAAAAATACCGAACCAAGGGTGGCTACCAATAAACTATGCATGCATACACTTAGAAATAATTGTACGGAAGTAAAGTAAACGCAAACAAAACAGTTAAGGAATCATAATTAGGCCAGCACCAAGAGGTACTTAGCCGCTCATATTAATCATGCAAACCAATTCAATATTCAAAGGTACGAAATACATGAATTAAAAGTAAAAGAAATATAAAACGCTAATGCTTATTGTAGGGGAGTGATTTCTCCCTTGGAGACAGCTCCGTATGCTCCTCTATACCTTCTTTGAGCTTTTTCCCATGTTCTCTGAGTGTTGTGTGTGGAATGGTATTATTAGAAATGCTGGAATTCGTGGGGTATTTATAGGCCAGATCTGGGTTACGACGTAACCAATATAGGAGTTACGCCGTAACCTTCTATTTTATCGTATTTTGCACTAGATCTGCTGGTTACGGCGTAACCTTATGAGTGGTTACGCTGTAGTCTTCAATAAACTCGGTTACGTCGTAGTAGATGCAGTAGTTACGGCGTAAGTATCAGCGGCGTGGAACCTCATTTCTCGGGTCACACGAGGCCCAAAGATCATACCAATCTCCCTTAGCAACTGGTATCATTTTGCACCAGTGATATTTCTTCTTAGATCTGGGCAGAGGGAATAAGTCAATGTCGTGGGACCATTCGTTTCTGATTCGTCCACTTCGAGGAATGTTTCCTTAGTATTCTTCATAACCCCGTTATTCCTGTCAAAAACATAGTTATGTCGTAACTCATAAGGCAGGTTACGGCGTAACTCAGATCTGTCGACGAGATCAACCCCTGAATCCGTATCATTGGCCTGAACCTTCAAGTTATCATTATCAAAAATCACTTTACATTCCATAGCTAGTTTAGATCCTTCAGGTTTATTGTTATTCGGCCTTACTTTTTCACTGAGCTTTTCCACCATGGATTCTAGGTTTTTTAGGGTTGTGTCGTGCTTGGAAAGGTTTCTGTCAGTGTTTTCCTGGAATTCTTTTAACCACTCATCTTGCTCCTTTTGTCTTTGGGTTGAACTCTCCAGGAACTTGTTGATTATTTCTTCAAGACTGGGCTTTCTTTCTCCATAAGGCCCATGGTTGTATTTTCCGCGATACCCGTTATTATTTCGATTATCTCCTTAAAACGGTCGATTATCTCCATACTTGGCTTCTTCAATATTTTCTTCGTCGACATGAGGACAATTCTTCGTGAGATTTCCTTCTCGACAGCTTTCACAACCCACTTGGATGGCATGAACGGTTTCTCTGATCTTCAGCATATCTCGACTAAGATTTTCAATTTTACTAGCGATTGCTGCCATTCCGTCAAAACTTCCGCCTTGGTTTCTTTTACTTCCTCCGTCGTCCCATTTCTGAGAGTGATCCGCCATTTTTTGAATGGCTTCAATTGCAAGAGTAGGAGTCATGTTCGGGATAGGGCCTTGATAATCCAGCATTTGCCTTGTAGTTACGTTAATTCCTTTGTAGAAAATGTTGACCTTCTGCTTGTTGTTCAGATCATGTGTAGGACACTTGTAAAGGAGATCGTTGTATCTATCACAGGCTTGGTACAACGTTTCATCGCCTTCTTGCTTGAAATTATGGATTTCCAAAAGCTGGTTAGAAATCTTCGAAGGCGGACAATATCTCTGAATAAAGTGCTTCTTATGTAGTGCCCAAGTATTAACTGCCCCGGCTGGAAATCTTTTGATCCATCTTCTAGCAGCTCCAGTAAGAGTCATTGGGAATACCCTTTGCATAACAGCATCATGAGACACGCCTGAAATATAGAAAAGGCTTGCGATGTATAGGACATTTTCAACGTGCTCATATGCATCTCCGTCCCTGTTTCCTGAAAAAGGGTTAGCACGAAGCTCCCTCATAAATTGGTCTTTGATTTCGAAATGGACATCCGCTCCAATTGCCAGTCTTACGAGACCCGACCCTTGTTCTGCTCTTGTCAACGCCAAATATTCCTCAAGAGTGAGGTCATCGATGTAAGCAACTTCCATGGTACCTGAAAACTTAAAATACGATCGTGAGAAAAGTTTAAAACCAAATGAAAGACTTAATATTAATCCTAATATAACTCCCCGGCAATGGCGCCAAAAACTTGATGCAAGTTTTACTAACAAGGTCTTAATATTTATAATGTCACGTTATACCTATGGTCTACCCTAGTGCACTAACGGGCAGTGTACTCGGTCATGTGTAGTGTAGTAATCGGTAAAGACGAGGTCGTCCCAAGAGCTATGTGTGATGGATTATTACTAAGTCTAGGTGTCACAGATTAAAAATGGTTTCGATAGGGATTTATTTAATTAAACTACTGATGCAGAATATAACAGAATAAAAGAAAATAAATGATAAAGGGAAATCAATAGAGGAGAGTGGTGCTAACCTAGTTAATCATCCTAGCTAGTTATGTCTACACCTACTTACTTCCAATTACTTCAGGTGGGGTCAAATTCGAGAGGACAACATTTGGTCAATTCGCCCTAACCTATCAGCAAAGATGCCACCACAGGAGAAGTCAGGTGTCCCCTCATAAGTCCTGTTGTTCCTGGTCCCCTAAGCCAAGTCATTAAGTACCACTACATGCTAGATTTATAATAGTGAATGCCCGAACGTTAGGAACTTAGACACGCACCCCCTAATTCTTAAGTTCATCTAAACGATAGGTGATCAGTTGGTCAAATGGCACAACTAGAAAGGGTTGTCAGTTGGTCATATCTTACCCTTCCCGTCTCAGTCCGCTCACCTAGGGTCAGTTGGTCATATCTCCTAGGCAATTCGCCTCTACCGCCATTCAAAACTACCAAACCAAGGGTACCAATAAACTATGCATGCATACACTTAGAAATAATTGTACGGAAGTATAGTAAACGCAAACAAAACAATTAAGGAATCATAAATAGGCCAGCACCAAGAGGTGCTTAGCCGCTCATATTAATCATGCAAACCAATTCAATATTCAAAGGTACAAAATACATGAATTTAAAGTAAAAAATAAAAAATAAAACGCTAATGCTTATCGTAGGGGAGTGATTTCTCCCTTAGAGACAACTTTGTATGCTCCTCTAAACCTGCCTTGAGCTTTTTCCCACATTCTTTGAGTGTTGTGTGTGGAATGGGATGATTAGAAATGCTAGAATTCGTGGGGTATTTATAGGCCAGATCTTGGTTACGGCGTAACCAATATAGGAGTTACGGCGTAACCTTCTATTTTATCATATTTTGCACTAGATCTGCTAGTTATGGTGTAACCTTATGAGTGGTTACACCGTAGTCTTCAATAAACTCGGTTACGTCGTAGTAGATGCAGTAGTTACGGCGTAAGTATCAGCAGCGTGGAATCTCATTTGACCTAATATAGTTTTGGGAAGACTTACGACGTAACCTTCTGATAAGTTGGTTTTCTGAGTCACGCAATAGTTACGGCATAATGTGAGAGACGAGTTACGCCGTAACTTCTTCAAAGTAGCATACTGTGATAAATCTTTAGATATTTCTCCAGTTCCGCGTCTCTTTAGCTCCAATGCTTGTAATTTACTTGAAAGTGGAAAACAATGGAAAACAAGCGTAAATCCATATAAGTGATATAAATTACAAGCATTATCGGGGGAAATTGACACTTAATATTCAGGACTATTCGATGTTATCAATCATCTTTGGTTCTACCCACAAAAAGTACTCAAACGCTTTTTCAAGACTAATGAAAACAAATTTTGAAATGTCAATGATGGGTGAACTTACATTCTTCTTAGGACTACAAGTTCATCAATCACCCCGTGGTATTTTCCTCAGTCAGTCCAAATATGCTCTTGAAATATTGAATAAACATGGAATGCAAACCTGTGATACCCATAATTGTGACAACTCGCAATTTCAGGTCATTTCTCAAAACAATTTATGCTTCACCATTTCAACATTTATCGTAAACTAAGTTTGCGTGTTTCAAATTCGCGTAACCTTTATGGTTTAGCGGCGAATTCATGATCATATCATCACGTACATTTCATATGGACTAAGATTAGTCTACATTTCATTGACATCATTTGCATCATGATAGTTCATTCATGACATTTCATTTCACATTTAACGCGTAATTTTTATATTAAATAAACGTTATCGCGTGAGTTATTATTTTGAGTATTTAATCCGTTATTTTCAAAAATGATCCCGATGTATTTTTACAATCTTTATAAAATCTTTATACTCTATTTTGATCTATTAAAAATTTACTTGTATCAAAAATTATCATTTACTTTACAAGTTGCATTTAACTACATTTTACTTACATTTTTATTTACAAGTATATACAATTATACACAATACATTATATATAAAAAAAAAATAATAATAAAATATCTATACATTCCTCCCCCCTTGGCCGACCAAGGGGGAGGGTGTCATTAATTTGAGTAAGGTCCTTTGATTGTTAAAACATACACACTACTAAAAGTCTTACTTCTATTATTTTTTCTCATACATTCATTTCATATTTCACAAGTGTTAGCAAAAGTTCTCTCCTTGTTTCTTGCTTCTCAAAACCGGCCATCAAGAGGAGTTCACAAGGGATCATCACAAAATTTTTCTCAAGTGTTTAATACAATCTAGATAATACTCTTTATAAGGTTTTGAAATAAAAACCAAGAGTGTTTAGGTTTAACCTTGTTCTTTGCACCTCATCATATTAACTAGTAAGCATGTTTCTTTCATTTTTCATGTTTCCTTTTCATCTCATATTCATCTATTCATTTTTGGAACAAGCATGCAACACTTGTGTTGTTTATACCATTTTTCATGATTTTTAGAGTTATATATATATATGGTCATCCTATAATTATCCCCTTGGTATACTTTGGTCTTGATGATGTTTAGAAACCCATGACACCCTAAGAAGGTGTATGGTAGGATTAGATTAGCTTTGGAGTTGATTTGAAGGGATTGGAATAGGTTTAGTACGAGAAAAACTATTTTCGATAAGTTATAAAAGTGTTCTGTCCTTGTTTTATTTTTCTGGAAAATCCGACAGTAGGCACGAAATTTTGGCCTTGATATTTAGAAAATATACTTTAAAACGAATCCGTGGCCGCTTGAACGGATAAAAACGGAGTTATAACGAAGAAGTTATGAAATTTTAAAGTTTGACGACGAAATATATAATTTTCAGAAATTTCAGCATGCTATTTTTTACTTTGTACGAGTCAAAAACGAGCCTTAAGCTTCACAAATTATTTCGACTTATCAAAAATATATTAGTATACTTTGATACGAAGCTAAGGACATATAATACGTAGAAAACGGATTTGAAACGACTAAGATATGCACGTTTTCATAAACTTGCCGTAACTATTATTTTTAGAAAAACTATATTATTTTTACGAGATAAGTGTTACGGTAACTAAAATGACCATGTTGACGGCTGTTTTTAACTATGATGTAGAACTTTTTGAAACGAAATGTCTTCTAGTAAAATCAAGATCACCAAGCATATTTTCTAAAACGACCAACCGTTTGTATAGCGGAGTTTTGATAAATTATTTACGGATGCTTAAACTTGGCCGAAACTCACTTTTTACACAACAATTAGACAAAATCACCATCTTTAACCCTTATTATCTTTACGTTCGAGACCTTTATGTCGAAAACTCCTGAACTGAAACTTTTAGATTTTGATACAAGCTTTCCAAAACCGTCGAGTTCGTTTCCTAACGATCGACGTACACCATTTTACTACTAGTTTTTCAAAGCCATTTTTTTCACTTTTATGAAATTTCCGACGACTTTGTTTTACGACGAAAAGTGAAAATTTCACAATAAATCATTACAAAACCATTGTAGGATGACATTTTGACGTAAATACTTTTAAAGTAATTTTTGAAGGGTCAAGACGTCAAAAGAGTATTTTTCGACGATAAGTATTATTTTTCAAAACTCGCAAATGGTATAAATAACATACGAAATGCATGCATAACATTACATTGCAACTCATTACATATCATATCATTCGTAATAGGTCCCGATTAAAGTTTCCCGATATACTTCAGTGTACTCACTCTTGTCATCACACCAGTTTATCAAGTGAGTTTTCATAGCCCCGTTTTACAAGTTTTTATATTATTTCAAACCTACGGGGGAGAATACATTGCACAACATTTTTATTACGATACCAAGTATGTTAAATTCATTTACATTGCTTGAGTTACACGTTGCCAGTTAAAAGTCCCCACCTTAATGCATGAGCCGTTAATTTTCTAGAAGCGTGTGTGAGTGGATAGATCTATCGAGGGTGACGCCTCCATCCGGGTTGGTGAATCCCAATTGTCATACGGATGCATTTCATTCATGAACATTATTAGAGTTGTTTGGCAAGAAACTCTGTTGGGGCGTACATCAGTCGGAGCTTCGGTATCATGCGCTTAAGCAATTGTAACATTTTTACGTGACATAATTGTCATGCCAGTAACATTTTTACGTGACATAATTGTCATGCCTGATCTATACTTGTGTAGTCGTATAAAACATTTACATAAACCTATGATTTCTCACCAACATTATTGTTGACCGTTTTAGCAATGTATTTTCAGGTAACTGAGGCATTATCATCATGACATGGTTTAGGGACCTACCTTTTGAGTCGCGGCGTCGACTTATAACATTGTACATTATGGCACTTTCTTTCAAAAACAACGTTTGGACTTGTATTATATTTATATTTCCGCAAACTTTGTAAACTTTTGGGACCTATGTTGTAACTCTGATTATTTTATTAAATCAAACGATGTATTTTCCAAACGACACTTTAGGTCGTTCAATATAACTGTGATTGTGATGCTATGACAGTCAATCCCCAGGAATTCCATTCCGCTGCAAAACAGGTAATTTGGGGGTGTGACAGATTGGCATCAGAGCTTCAGTTATAGAGAACTAGGTTGCATCATTGACCCTAGACTATAACTACATTATCATAGCATCTCATCATTTCATCATAAGTGCATGTTCACTTTACATGCGGTTTATACGTACATTTTTCGAGTTATTTACTTTCATTTCACATCGATTGTCACATGGATGCCTTTAAATGCCCATTCCATTATTCTTTCTTCATACTCTAATGTGGAGAATTCCTTGTCAGTCCCTATCACAATTTCCACATCAATCGACTCATCACCGATAACGTCGAATGCCGAGATGAACCTTTAAATAGGGCGAAGTCACGCTCACTCTTTTGTTTCACCACTAACATGTCGAGTTACACTTTATTCACACATTAAGTCACTAAACCATTATACATTTGAAGCACTTACAACACCTCATAACCCATCTTTTTGGAACCCGTCGATCATTTTGAAAAATAACCTCAAACTTATCATTCTTATCACATTTCTTTGGAGCGTTTATTATTAACATCGGATTTTGCTACGTCTCACATTTCCTCTTGTTTTGAAGAAGATATGGCACCGAAGAAAGCTACACCTGAAATGACTCGAGCGGCTATTCAAAAGTTGGTAAGGGATAGTGTAGCAGTGGCATTAAGGATTGAAAAAGAACGAGCGACAGTAGCTGCTATTACCGAGGCCACAACTGCTGCTGAAACTGCGAGACTTGCTTACATCAAAAGATTTCAAGAGTTGACTGTTCTTTGTCCAGCTATGGTTTCGGACAATGAGAAACTATTGAAAAATTTCATTGGAGGACTTTCACAAAATATCCAAGGAGATGTAACTTCTTTCGATCCACAAACAATTGAAGAATCTACCCGTATTACTCAAATACTCATGGCTCAAGTTGTGAAAAGGGAAAACATTATCAACAATAACCACCACAACAATAACAACAATCATACCATCAACAACAATAATAACCGCACCAACGACAACAATCAAACCAACAACAAGAAAAGGAAATGGGATAATGACCAGGGAGGTTATAACAACAACAACCAAAGCCGTAGCACTAACCATCACCAACAACAGAATAGAAGACAAGAAGCCGCCAGGGTTTATGTTGCTGCACCAACAAAGGAAAGAACTTATACTGGAAACTTACCACGATGTCATCAATGCACGTTACATCATGATGGTCCATGTGGTATATGCTTTATCTGTCAAAAAGTGGGACACCTTGCTAAGGACTGCAAAGGAAAAGGATATGTTGGAACTCAACCACTATGTAATCGATGTGATTTCCATCACTCGGGTCTTTGCCCTGCCAAGTGCCGCGAATGCCGAAAACCGGGACATCTAGCCAGGGATTGTAAAGGTAAAGCCGTCGTCACATGCTTCGGATGTGGGGAACAAGGACACTACAGGAATCAATGTCCTCAAAACCAAGGTCAACCAGTTGAAGGTACTCATGGGAATGCATACATGTTAGGAGGAGGAGAAGCTCGTCATGGTCACAACGACGCGGAAGACTGAAGAAGTTTGGAAACTAACCGTCTTATCTTTTCTTTATGTACTATGTCGTACTAAGTTTATGTCTTTCATCGTATTCGAATCCTTATAACTTAAGATGTACTACTTTTGATAAACCTCTCGTTGTAAAATATTCTTATCTATCGTACCTTATTTTCTTTCCGATTTGTCATTACTTACGAGAATTTTTATTCCTTTTACTTTAGCTATCATTTTAACGACACGGTTTAAATCCATGTAAACATGGGGAGTTATAACAACTAAACCGAACGTCACGTCATCGTTCCTTAATTATACATAGCCTAGCTAACTATGTCTAATTCTGGAGGGATCACGTTATGTTGGGAGCAGTTATTTATAAATCTTAGTGCAAGCAAAATCTTCACATATTCCAAAGTCTAAGTGTTACTTATGAGAGATTCATCCGATATTTTCCTTACTATGATGTTTTGTACACTCTCAATCATCGATAGCCGTAACGACACTTCTCCATGTCTTTTCTCCTCGTTATTCATCACAAACTCAAAAATTCGATAGACTAACACGAACTGAATTCAGGGACTGAATTCCTTTTTGGTTGGGCGAATGTGACAACTCGCAATTTCAGGTCATTTCTCAAAACAATTTATGCTTCACCATTTCAACATTTATCGTAAACTAAGTTTGCGTGTTTCAAATTCGCGTAACCTTTATGGTTTAGCGGCGAATTCATGATCATATCATCACGTACATTTCATATGGACTAAGATTAGTCTACATTTCATTGACATCATTTGCATCATGATAGTTCATTCATGACATTTCATTTCACATTTAACGCGTAATTTTTATATTAAATAAACGTTATCGCGTGAGTTATTATTTTGAGTATTTAATCCGTTATTTTCAAAAATGATCCCGATGTATTTTTACAATCTTTATAAAATCTTTATACTCTATTTTGATCTATTAAAAATTTACTTGTATCAAAAATTATCATTTACTTTACAAGTTGCATTTAACTACATTTTACTTACATTTTTATTTACAAGTATATACAATTATACACAATACATTATATATAAAAAAAAAATAATAATAAAATATCTATACATTCCTCCCCCTTGGCCGACCAAGGGGGAGGGTGTCATTAATTTGAGTAAGGTCCTTTGATTGTTAAAACATACACACTACTAAAAGTCTTACTTCTATTATTTTTTCTCATACATTCATTTCATATTTCACAAGTGTTAGCAAAAGTTCTCTCCTTGTTTCTTGCTTCTCAAAACCGGCCATCAAGAGGAGTTCACAAGGGATCATCACATCAAAAAGAGCATGATTTGGATAAGGTTAGGGAAGTTTAGTTGAGGTTTCGATTAGATTAGGATGGTATGTGGAAGAATCCCACAGTACCCAAGGATTTGTAGTAGTTCTGGTTTCATATGGTTCCCCTATTAATATCCTACTGGTATATATATATATATTGAGATTTTTAGTACTTTTTACCATATTTGTTGTGTTCAGAACGTACGAACAAGGTTTTTACTTATCTACTTATACTCTACTTTTCCTTTGTACTTTTTACTTTCTTTGTACGAATGATCAATTATACTACTCCACGTTTCTTGTTCCAATTTGGATTTGTGAGAACCAAAAATAAAGTTTTGGAATATTTCTCATAATAGATCTAACATAATTTGTGAACTCTTTTTAAAACACTACTAGGGAACACTTGAGGAGAACTACCGGCCAAAACTCTTCGTTCTTTGTTCCTCTCTTGAAAACGATTGTGAACACTTTATACTTTACTTACATACTCTTTTTTATTATCTTCATTCTGAAAATCATCACACATACAAAATTGTTAGTTTCCTGGAATGAGTTTAATTACTGTGGGAGGGGGAACCAGCCGGTTCCCCCCTCCTTACATATCTATAAAATAATAAT